>CM064507.1:36446606-36471596 GCA_032716605.1 Paralithodes platypus
CTGAAAAAATCTGCCAAAATACCTTAAAGATTTCAAAATAGCTGGTCGATGTAAAGTATTTAAATTGGTAAAAATAGATTATTTTACGATGCATATGCCATTTATGAAAATACATACTTTGTTTGCATGGTAAGTGAAAATATCACTTAACATGCAAAAAGTAATATTATTTTCATAAATAACATGCATAATAAAAGTAATAAATTTGTTACCATATACAGATATTTTACTAAGATTTGTTTACAGACTGTTTTATAAATCATTAAAAGTTTCTTTGGATGTTATGTGATAGTTTACCATATTTATATACTGCACACTCATGATATAAAGTTTAGCAACTTAGAATGAACAGTTTGACAACCAAAGGATCATTATGAACTCTGGATATGTTCAACCATTACTGAAAGTGCTAAACCAAAGTTCTTTTAAGTAATGTGGTTGAATGTTCTAGAAGCATAAAGATAAAGTTCAGAGCCCTCATTATTTGTCTAGTCTTAAAGTCTTAAGATGGCAAGTAATGTTTCTGTGACAGTCTTTGGTTGTGTACTGTTATTTCTGGGTTGCATGTGTTCTTAGTGCATTTCAAACTTAACCTCCATAGCTCATGCTTGTCATGAGTTCTATTAACCCTTTTGGTACTGTAACTATCTGGCTAGCCTCAGATGATTTTAATCAGCTTAGAAAGGACCTCTTTCCTAAGCTGACTAAAATCTTTTGAGGTTAGCCAGAATAAGTAGTGACCGTACCGAAAGGGTTAATTGAGACTCTGACAAGACTGGCTATGTGAGGTTAGGTTTGAAATGCACAGAGTTTCTGGTCGGTCAAGTAGAACATTTCTCCACATCTATAGATTGGAGATAGAAAAGTTTTCGTTGTGCGAAATGTTTGGGTTTCACCCCATAGACTTTTGACTGATTTCCCCCAGAATTTTGCTAAGTCCAGCCTCTGAGGCTGGACTTAACACATTTCTGGGGGTGACTGAAATTTTTCAAAGTCCAGTGGAGCTTAGCAAAATTTCAGTGTTGTAAACTTTGGAACATTTCACAAGTCTAGTTCTGATCATCATCAGACTGGACTTGTGAAATTTTCCAAAGTTAATTTTTTTAAGTTCCACTTTGAAAAATGTTGCCGAACATATCTGAACTGAATTTTCCAAAGTCCAAACCAATGACATTTTTCTTGAGTCCAGTCTATGACTGGACTTTGAACAAAATTGGTGGTTTGGACTTTGGAAAATTTTGCATGTCCACAGTTCGATGTTCAGAGCTCGGACTGGCAAAATTTTGAAAAGTGACTAACTGAATTCTAAATTCCATTCATTGTTTTGACTTTTTTGTTTTTTTTTTACTTAAACAAAATACTCTGAATATCTAAATCCCATTCAGTAAAGTAAGAGTCCAGCCTTTGGTATGAGCCTAAGGTGAACTGTATCCTATTACATGTATTATAATATAACAATAAAGATATTATGGTATTCAAAACTTTTACTGTATTTCCAAATATTACATGACTGTTATTTGTGATAGAATTAAGTCTTCAAGCACCTTTAAATGGACTACTTATATTTCACTTAATGTACTTATAGTAACTCAACTAGTTCCATCACTTACAAACATTAGGCTTTGGGATTATCAACAACTAAAGTCTATGCCGTTTTAAATAGATAACATTTGATCACTTTAAATACTTTAGTATGTCACAACAATTATAGATTTTTAAAGCATCGGTGACAATGATATACTTTCAATTGATTACTATACAACTTATGATATAACTTTATAAAGCAGCATTGACTAAAGTCATTGGACATGCAAAATAACTAGGAAACTGAAGTTACTAAAAGATTGTACTGTAATTTCTTTGGGTACTGGATATTTTTTACGTGACTGTTTTATGAATGATTTATAATGAACAACTATTATAAACCTTTAAAACTTATTGTTATTTCTGTCTAATAACATTGACTTTGTATACTTATGTTTATCAATAAACCTTGTAATATTTGGCTTTGCCAAATTATAATTTAAAACTTTCAAAATAAACAAACCAAAACTTTGACTACACACGATAAGACTCAAAGGAACTAATCAAAATAACTTAATAAAATTCCAAACTTCATGGATACAATGGACAACTGGTTCAAGTGACTGATTCATATAAATAATCATGGACTTAAGAATATAAATGTCTGAGTGGCTTAGAGACTGGCATCGGTGTACATTCTCTCATTAAACTGAGTAAAGATTAATAAAAGTATAACTAAATAAAAGTTAATGTGCCTGAGTATATACTGATAGTTAATTATATAAAAGTCATAAATTATTGGTAATTAGAAATACAACCTAGTAAGGACTTCCTGAGCATTATACTGATGGTTAATAATACAAATAAAAGAAGGCTTCAATTATTGGTACTGAGAAATACAACATAGTAAGGACCTAAGTAAACAATTATGCCATACCTATTATTGCTAAGCAATGTTTCATCAATAAATTACAATTTCAAACTAAGCAAAACAAAACTGGGACAGAGGCAAAATTGCTATGTGGAAACATCAATTATATAGCCTATCATTCATCAGACAAATATTACCATAATCAAAACAAATTATTATAATGTAAAACTTGCACAATAAACAAACAAACTATATAAAGACAAAAGAACTTATCAACATTGTGGAACATTGAGCAACAAAATTAAAGTGAAATCAAGCATCAACGGGTATCTAACGACTAAAAGTCCAAAAAACGGTCCCCTGGGCCTCCAGGAAGGCCCTGTCAAAATCGAAATCGAAAACCCAAGTTTTTTTGAGAATTTTGTTGAGATTCTGGGCGAATGGCTGGGCGAAAATTAAATCTAAGACCATGTCTAGAAGCATCTCGGCGAGAAAAATCGAATGGCACCAAGTAGAATTCCCTAGGACTTATAGTTTGGGCTACAGAGGACTTTTAAAGTCCAAAAAACGCTCCCCTGGGCCCTCCAGGAAGGCCCTGTCAAAATCGAAATCCTAAACTAATGGTCCGATTTTAATTCTGTTTGCGCCATTCGATTCAGCTTGCCAAAGTGTACTTATGGTATACATTTAAACAAAATCCGTTCATAAATAACTCGTCTATGGAGTATTTAAACTTTAAAATAGGCCTAGGGGGCCTAAAAATAGGTCAAAATTTCAAAATAATTATACCGTTGAATCCGCAACGGCGAGACGAATCCAAATATGTAATAATATTGACAAGTCAAAATTCGACCCAAATCACCGATTTCCCTGGGCGAAATTTTAATTCTGTTTAATTCAGGGAAATCGGTGATTTGGGTCGAATTTTGACTTGTCAATATTATTACATATTTGGATTCGTCTCGCCGTTGCGGATTCAACGGTATAATTCTTTTTAAATTTTGACCTATTTTTAGGCCCCCTAGGCCTATTTTAAAGTTTAAAAACTCCATAGACGAGTTATTTATGAACGGATTTTGTTTAAATTTATACCATAAGTACACTTTGGCAAGCTGAATCGAATGGCGCAAACAGAATTAAAATCGGACCATTAGTTTAGGATTTCGATTTTGACAGGGCCTTCCTGGAGGGCCCAGGGGAGCGTTTTTTGGACTTTAAAAGTCCTCTGTAGCCCAAACTATAAGTCCTAGGGAATTCTACTTGGTGCCATTCGATTTTTCTCGCCGAGATGCTTCTAGACATGGTCTTAGATTTAATTTTCGCCCAGCCATTCGCCCAGAATCTCAAAAAAAAATCTCAAAAAAACTTGGGTTTAAATTAAGCCCAGGGAAATCGGTGATTTGGGTCGAATTTTGACTTGTCAATATTATTACATATTTGGATTCGTCTCGCCATTGCGGATTCAACGGTATAATTATTTTTAAATTTTGACCTATTTTTAGGCCCCCTAGGCCTATTTTAAAGTTTAAAAACTCCATAGACGAGTTATTTATGAACGGATTTTGTTTAAATTTATACCATAAGTACACTTTGGCAAGCTGAATCGAATGGCGCAAACAGAATTAAAATCGGACCATTAGTTTAGGATTTCGATTTTGACAGGGACTTCCTGGAGGGCCCAGGGGAGCGTTTTTTGGACTTTAAAAGTCCTCTGTAGCCCAAACTATAAGTCCTAGGGAATTCTACTTGGTGCCATTCGATTTTTCTCGCCGAGATGCTTCTAGACATGGTCTTAGATTTAATTTTCGCCCAGCCATTCGCCCAGAATCTCAAAAAAAATCTCAAAAAACCTTGGGTTTAGCCCAGGGAAATCGGTGATTTGGGTCGAATTTTGACTTGTCAATATTATTACATATTTGGATTCGTCTCGCCGTTGCGGATTCAACGGTATAATTCTTTTTAAATTTTGACCTATTTTTAGGCCCCCTAGGCCTATTTTAAAGTTTAAAAACTCCATAGACGAGTTATTTATGAACGGATTTTGTTTAAATTTATACCATAAGTACACTTTGGCAAGCTGAATCGAATGGCGCAAACAGAATTAAAATCGGACCATTAGTTTAGGATTTCGATTTTGACAGGGCCTTCCTGGAGGGCCCAGGGGAGCGTTTTTTGGACTTTAAAAGTCCTCTGTAGCCCAAACTATAAGTCCTAGGGAATTCTACTTGGTGCCATTCGATTTTTCTCGCCGAGATGCTTCTAGACATGGTCTTAGATTTAATTTTCGCCCAGCCATTCGCCCAGAATCTCAAAAAAAAATCTCAAAAAAACTTGGGTTTAAATTAAGCCCAGGGAAATCGGTGATTTGGGTCGAATTTTGACTTGTCAATATTATTACATATTTGGATTCGTCTCGCCATTGCGGATTCAACGGTATAATATTTTTTAAATATTGACCTATTTTTAGTCCCCTTAGGCCTATTTTAAAGTTTAAAAACTCCATAGACGAGTTATTTATGAACGGATTTTGTTTAAATTTATACCATAAGTACACTTTGGCAAGCTGAATCGAATGGCGCAAACAGAATTAAAATCGGACCATTAGTTTAGGATTTCGATTTTGACAGGGCCTTCCTGGAGGGCCCAGGGGAGCGTTTTTTGGACTTTAAAAGTCCTCTGTAGCCCAAACTATAAGTCCTAGGGCATTCTACTTGGTGCCATTCGATTTTTCTCGCCGAGATGCTTCTAGACATGGTCTTAGATTTAATTTTCGCCCAGCCATTCGCCCAGAATCTCAAAAAAAATCTCAAAAAAACTTGGGTTTAAATTAAGCCCAGGGAAATCGGTGATTTGGGTCGAATTTTGACTTGTCAATATTATTACATATTTGGATTCGTCTCGCCATTGCGGATTCAACGGTATAATTATTTTTAAATTTTGACCTATTTTTAGGCCCCCTAGGCCTATTTTAAAGTTTAAAAACTCCATAGACGAGTTATTTATGAACGGATTTTGTTTAAATTTATACCATAAGTACACTTTGGCAAGCTGAATCGAATGGCGCAAACAGAATTAAAATCGGACCATTAGTTTAGGATTTCGATTTTGACAGGGACTTCCTGGAGGGCCCAGGGGAGCGTTTTTTGGACTTTAAAAGTCCTCTGTAGCCCAAACTATAAGTCCTAGGGAATTCTACTTGGTGCCATTCGATTTTTCTCGCCGAGATGCTTCTAGACATGGTCTTAGATTTAATTTTCGCCCAGCCATTCGCCCAGAATCTCAAAAAAAATCTCAAAAAACCTTGGGTTTAGCCCAGGGAAATCGGTGATTTGGGTCGAATTTTGACTTGTCAATATTATTACATATTTGGATTCGTCTCGCCGTTGCGGATTCAACGGTATAATTCTTTTAAATTTTGACCTATTTTTAGGCCCCCTAGGCCTATTTTAAAGTTTAAAAACTCCATAGACGAGTTATTTATGAACGGATTTTGTTTAAATTTATACCATAAGTACACTTTGGCAAGCTGAATCGAATGGCGCAAACAGAATTAAAATCGGACCATTAGTTTAGGATTTCGATTTTGACAGGGCCTTCCTGGAGGGCCCAGGGGAGCGTTTTTTGGACTTTAAAAGTCCTCTGTAGCCCAAACTATAAGTCCTAGGGAATTCTACTTGGTGCCATTCGATTTTTCTCGCCGAGATGCTTCTAGACATGGTCTTAGATTTAATTTTCGCCCAGCCATTCGCCCAGAATCTCAAAAAAAAATCTCAAAAAAACTTGGGTTTAAATTAAGCCCAGGGAAATCGGTGATTTGGGTCGAATTTTGACTTGTCAATATTATTACATATTTGGATTCGTCTCGCCATTGCGGATTCAACGGTATAATTATTTTTAAATTTTGACCTATTTTTAGGCCCCCTAGGCCTATTTTAAAGTTTAAAAACTCCATAGACGAGTTATTTATGAACGGATTTTGTTTAAATTTATACCATAAGTACACTTTGGCAAGCTGAATCGAATGGCGCAAACAGAATTAAAATCGGACCATTAGTTTAGGATTTCGATTTTGACAGGGACTTCCTGGAGGGCCCAGGGGAGCGTTTTTTGGACTTTAAAAGTCCTCTGTAGCCCAAACTATAAGTCCTAGGGAATTCTACTTGGTGCCATTCGATTTTTCTCGCCGAGATGCTTCTAGACATGGTCTTAGATTTAATTTTCGCCCAGCCATTCGCCCAGAATCTCAAAAAAAATCTCAAAAAACCTTGGGTTTAGCCCAGGGAAATCGGTGATTTGGGTCGAATTTTGACTTGTCAATATTATTACATATTTGGATTCGTCTCGCCGTTGCGGATTCAACGGTATAATTCTTTTTAAATTTTGACCTATTTTTAGGCCCCCTAGGCCTATTTTAAAGTTTAAAAACTCCATAGACGAGTTATTTATGAACGGATTTTGTTTAAATTTATACCATAAGTACACTTTGGCAAGCTGAATCGAATGGCGCAAACAGAATTAAAATCGGACCATTAGTTTAGGATTTCGATTTTGACAGGGCCTTCCTGGAGGGCCCAGGGGAGCGTTTTTTGGACTTTAAAAGTCCTCTGTAGCCCAAACTATAAGTCCTAGGGAATTCTACTTGGTGCCATTCGATTTTTCTCGCCGAGATGCTTCTAGACATGGTCTTAGATTTAATTTTCGCCCAGCCATTCGCCCAGAATCTCAAAAAAAAATCTCAAAAAAACTTGGGTTTAAATTAAGCCCAGGGAAATCGGTGATTTGGGTCGAATTTTGACTTGTCAATATTATTACATATTTGGATTCGTCTCGCCATTGCGGATTCAACGGTATAATTATTTTTAAATATTGACCTATTTTTAGGCCCCCTAGGCCTATTTTAAAGTTTAAAAACTCCATAGACGAGTTATTTATGAACGGATTTTGTTTAAATTTATACCATAAGTACACTTTGGCAAGCTGAATCGAATGGCGCAAACAGAATTAAAATCGGACCATTAGTTTAGGATTTCGATTTTGACAGGGCCTTCCTGGAGGGCCCAGGGGAGCGTTTTTTGGACTTTAAAAGTCCTCTGTAGCCCAAACTATAAGTCCTAGGGCATTCTACTTGGTGCCATTCGATTTTTCTCGCCGAGATGCTTCTAGACATGGTCTTAGATTTAATTTTCGCCCAGCCATTCGCCCAGAATCTCAAAAAAAATCTCAAAAAAACTTGGGTTTAAATTAAGCCCAGGGAAATCGGTGATTTGGGTCGAATTTTGACTTGTCAATATTATTACATATTTGGATTCGTCTCGCCATTGCGGATTCAACGGTATAATTATTTTTAAATTTTGACCTATTTTTAGGCCCCCTAGGCCTATTTTAAAGTTTAAAAACTCCATAGACGAGTTATTTATGAACGGATTTTGTTTAAATTTATACCATAAGTACACTTTGGCAAGCTGAATCGAATGGCGCAAACAGAATTAAAATCGGACCATTAGTTTAGGATTTCGATTTTGACAGGGCCTTCCTGGAGGGCCCAGGGGAGCGTTTTTTGGACTTTAAAAGTCCTCTGTAGCCCAAACTATAAGTCCTAGGGAATTCTACTTGGTGCCATTCGATTTTTCTCGCCGAGATGCTTCTAGACATGGTCTTAGATTTAATTTTCGCCCAGCCATTCGCCCAGAATCTCAAAAAAATCTCAAAAAACCTTGGGAAATCGGTGATTTGGGTCGAATTTTGACTTGACAATATTATTACATATTTGGATTCGTCTCGCCGTTGCGGATTCAACGGTATAATTATTTTTAAATTTTGACCTATTTTTAGGCCCCCTAGGCCTATTTTAAAGTTTAAAAACTCCATAGACGAGTTATTTATGAACGGATTTTGTTTAAATTTATACCATAAGTACACTTTGGCAAGCTGAATCGAATGGCGCAAACAGAATTAAAATCGGACCATTAGTTTAGGATTTCGATTTTGACAGGGACTTCCTGGAGGGCCCAGGGGAGCGTTTTTTGGACTTTAAAAGTCCTCTGTAGCCCAAACTATAAGTCCTAGGGAATTCTACTTGGTGCCATTCGATTTTTCTCGCCGAGATGCTTCTAGACATGGTCTTAGATTTAATTTTCGCCCAGCCATTCGCCCAGAATCTCAAAAAAAATCTCAAAAAACCTTGGGTTTAGCCCAGGGAAATCGGTGATTTGGGTCGAATTTTGACTTGTCAATATTATTACATATTTGGATTCGTCTCGCCGTTGCGGATTCAACGGTATAATTCTTTTTAAATTTTGACCTATTTTTAGGCCCCCTAGGCCTATTTTAAAGTTTAAAAACTCCATAGACGAGTTATTTATGAACGGATTTTGTTTAAATTTATACCATAAGTACACTTTGGCAAGCTGAATCGAATGGCGCAAACAGAATTAAAATCGGACCATTAGTTTAGGATTTCGATTTTGACAGGGCCTTCCTGGAGGGCCCAGGGGAGCTTTTTTTTGGACTTTAAAAGTCCTCTGTAGCCCAAACTATAAGTCCTAGGGAATTCTACTTGGTGCCATTCGATTTTTCTCGCCGAGATGCTTCTAGACATGGTCTTAGATTTAATTTTCGCCCAGCCATTCGCCCAGAATCTCAAAAAAATCTCAAAAAACCTTGGGAAATCGGTGATTTGGGTCGAATTTTGACTTGACAATATTATTACATATTTGGATTCGTCTCGCCGTTGCGGATTCAACGGTATAATTATTTTTAAATTTTGACCTATTTTTAGGCCCCCTAGGCCTATTTTAAAGTTTAAAAACTCCATAGACGAGTTATTTATGAACGGATTTTGTTTAAATTTATACCATAAGTACACTTTGGCAAGCTGAATCGAATGGCGCAAACAGAATTAAAATCGGACCATTAGTTTAGGATTTCGATTTTGACAGGGCCTTCCTGGAGGGCCCAGGGGAGCGTTTTTTGGACTTTAAAAGTCCTCTGTAGCCCAAACTATAAGTCCTAGGGAATTCTACTTGGTGCCATTCGATTTTTCTCGCCGAGATGCTTCTAGACATGGTCTTAGATTTAATTTTCGCCCAGCCATTCGCCCAGAATCTCAAAAAAAAATCTCAAAAAAACTTGGGTTTAAATTAAGCCCAGGGAAATCGGTGATTTGGGTCGAATTTTGACTTGTCAATATTATTACATATTTGGATTCGTCTCGCCATTGCGGATTCAACGGTATAATTATTTTTAAATTTTGACCTATTTTTAGGCCCCCTAGGCCTATTTTAAAGTTTAAAAACTCCATAGACGAGTTATTTATGAACGGATTTTGTTTAAATTTATACCATAAGTACACTTTGGCAAGCTGAATCGAATGGCGCAAACAGAATTAAAATCGGACCATTAGTTTAGGATTTCGATTTTGACAGGGCCTTCCTGGAGGGCCCAGGGGAGCGTTTTTTGGACTTTAAAAGTCCTCTGTAGCCCAAACTATAAGTCCTAGGGAATTCTACTTGGTGCCATTCGATTTTTCTCGCCGAGATGCTTCTAGACATGGTCTTAGATTTAATTTTCGCCCAGCCATTCGCCCAGAATCTCAAAAAAAATCTCAAAAAAACTTGGGTTTAAATTAAGCCCAGGGAAATCGGTGATTTGGGTCGAATTTTGACTTGTCAATATTATTACATATTTGGATTCGTCTCGCCATTGCGGATTCAACGGTATAATTATTTTTAAATTTTGACCTATTTTTAGGCCCCCTAGGCCTATTTTAAAGTTTAAAAACTCCATAGACGAGTTATTTATGAACGGATTTTGTTTAAATTTATACCATAAGTACACTTTGGCAAGCTGAATCGAATGGCGCAAACAGAATTAAAATCGGACCATTAGTTTAGGATTTCGATTTTGACAGGGACTTCCTGGAGGGCCCAGGGGAGCGTTTTTTGGACTTTAAAAGTCCTCTGTAGCCCAAACTATAAGTCCTAGGGAATTCTACTTGGTGCCATTCGATTTTTCTCGCCGAGATGCTTCTAGACATGGTCTTAGATTTAATTTTCGCCCAGCCATTCGCCCAGAATCTCAAAAAAAATCTCAAAAAACCTTGGGTTTAGCCCAGGGAAATCGGTGATTTGGGTCGAATTTTGACTTGTCAATATTATTACATATTTGGATTCGTCTCGCCGTTGCGGATTCAACGGTATAATTCTTTTTAAATTTTGACCTATTTTTAGGCCCCCTAGGCCTATTTTAAAGTTTAAAAACTCCATAGACGAGTTATTTATGAACGGATTTTGTTTAAATTTATACCATAAGTACACTTTGGCAAGCTGAATCGAATGGCGCAAACAGAATTAAAATCGGACCATTAGTTTAGGATTTCGATTTTGACAGGGCCTTCCTGGAGGGCCCAGGGGAGCGTTTTTTGGACTTTAAAAGTCCTCTGTAGCCCAAACTATAAGTCCTAGGGAATTCTACTTGGTGCCATTCGATTTTTCTCGCCGAGATGCTTCTAGACATGGTCTTAGATTTAATTTTCGCCCAGCCATTCGCCCAGAATCTCAAAAAAAAATCTCAAAAAAACTTGGGTTTAAATTAAGCCCAGGGAAATCGGTGATTTGGGTCGAATTTTGACTTGTCAATATTATTACATATTTGGATTCGTCTCGCCATTGCGGATTCAACGGTATAATTATTTTTAAATTTTGACCTATTTTTAGGCCCCCTAGGCCTATTTTAAAGTTTAAAAACTCCATAGACGAGTTATTTATGAACGGATTTTGTTTAAATTTATACCATAAGTACACTTTGGCAAGCTGAATCGAATGGCGCAAACAGAATTAAAATCGGACCATTAGTTTAGGATTTCGATTTTGACAGGGCCTTCCTGGAGGGCCCAGGGGAGCGTTTTTTGGACTTTAAAAGTCCTCTGTAGCCCAAACTATAAGTCCTAGGGAATTCTACTTGGTGCCATTCGATTTTTCTCGCCGAGATGCTTCTAGACATGGTCTTAGATTTAATTTTCGCCCAGCCATTCGCCCAGAATCTCAAAAAAAAATCTCAAAAAAACTTGGGTTTAAATTAAGCCCAGGGAAATCGGTGATTTGGGTCGAATTTTGACTTGTCAATATTATTACATATTTGGATTCGTCTCGCCATTGCGGATTCAACGGTATAATTATTTTTAAATTTTGACCTATTTTTAGGCCCCCTAGGCCTATTTTAAAGTTTAAAAACTCCATAGACGAGTTATTTATGAACGGATTTTGTTTAAATTTATACCATAAGTACACTTTGGCAAGCTGAATCGAATGGCGCAAACAGAATTAAAATCGGACCATTAGTTTAGGATTTCGATTTTGACAGGGCCTTCCTGGAGGGCCCAGGGGAGCTTTTTTTGGACTTTAAAAGTCCTCTGTAGCCCAAACTATAAGTCCTAGGGAATTCTACTTGGTGCCATTCGATTTTTCTCGCCGAGATGCTTCTAGACATGGTCTTAGATTTAATTTTCGCCCAGCCATTCGCCCAGAATCTCAAAAAAATCTCAAAAAACCTTGGGAAATCGGTGATTTGGGTCGAATTTTGACTTGTCAATATTATTACATATTTGGATTCGTCTCGCCGTTGCGGATTCAACGGTATAATTATTTTTAAATTTTGACCTATTTTTAGGCCCCCTAGGCCTATTTTAAAGTTTAAAAACTCCATAGACGAGTTATTTATGAACGGATTTTGTTTAAATTTATACCATAAGTACACTTTGGCAAGCTGAATCGAATGGCGCAAACAGAATTAAAATCGGACCATTAGTTTAGGATTTCGATTTTGACAGGGCCTTCCTGGAGGGCCCAGGGGAGCGTTTTTTGGACTTTAAAAGTCCTCTGTAGCCCAAACTATAAGTCCTAGGGAATTCTACTTGGTGCCATTCGATTTTTCTCGCCGAGATGCTTCTAGACATGGTCTTAGATTTAATTTTCGCCCAGCCATTCGCCCAGAATCTCAAAAAAAAATCTCAAAAAAACTTGGGTTTAAATTAAGCCCAGGGAAATCGGTGATTTGGGTCGAATTTTGACTTGTCAATATTATTACATATTTGGATTCGTCTCGCCGTTGCGGATTCAACGGTATAATTCTTTTTAAATTTTGACCTATTTTTAGGCCCCCTAGGCCTATTTTAAAGTTTAAAAACTCCATAGACGAGTTATTTATGAACGGATTTTGTTTAAATTTATACCATAAGTACACTTTGGCAAGCTGAATCGAATGGCGCAAACAGAATTAAAATCGGACCATTAGTTTAGGATTTCGATTTTGACAGGGACTTCCTGGAGGGCCCAGGGGAGCGTTTTTTGGACTTTAAAAGTCCTCTGTAGCCCAAACTATAAGTCCTAGGGAATTCTACTTGGTGCCATTCGATTTTTCTCGCCGAGATGCTTCTAGACATGGTCTTAGATTTAATTTTCGCCCAGCCATTCGCCCAGAATCTCAAAAAAAATCTCAAAAAAACTTGGGAAATCGGTGATTTGGGTCGAATTTTGACTTGTCAATATTATTACATATTTGGATTCGTCTCGCCGTTGCGGATTCAACGGTATAATTCTTTTTAAATTTTGACCTATTTTTAGGCCCCCTAGGCCTATTTTAAAGTTTAAAAACTCCATAGACGAGTTATTTATGAACGGATTTTGTTTAAATTTATACCATAAGTACACTTTGGCAAGCTGAATCGAATGGCGCAAACAGAATTAAAATCGGACCATTAGTTTAGGATTTCGATTTTGACAGGGCCTTCCTGGAGGGCCCAGGGGAGCGTTTTTTGGACTTTAAAAGTCCTCTGTAGCCCAAACTATAAGTCCTAGGGAATTCTACTTGGTGCCATTCGATTTTTCTCGCCGAGATGCTTCTAGACATGGTCTTAGATTTAATTTTCGCCCAGCCATTCGCCCAGAATCTCAAAAAAAATCTCAAAAAACCTTGGGAAATCGGTGATTTGGGTCGAATTTTGACTTGTCAATATTATTACATATTTGGATTCGTCTCGCCGTTGCGGATTCAACGGTATAATTATTTTAAATTTTGACCTATTTTTAGGCCCCCTAGGCCTATTTTAAAGTTTAAAAACTCCATAGACGAGTTATTTATGAACGGATTTTGTTTAAATTTATACCATAAGTACACTTTGGCAAGCTGAATCGAATGGCGCAAACAGAATTAAAATCGGACCATTAGTTTAGGATTTCGATTTTGACAGGGACTTCCTGGAGGGCCCAGGGGAGCGTTTTTTGGACTTTAAAAGTCCTCTGTAGCCCAAACTATAAGTCCTAGGGAATTCTACTTGGTGCCATTCGATTTTTCTCGCCGAGATGCTTCTAGACATGGTCTTAGATTTAATTTTCGCCCAGCCATTCGCCCAGAATCTCAAAAAAAATCTCAAAAAACCTTGGGTTTAGCCCAGGGAAATCGGTGATTTGGGTCGAATTTTGACTTGTCAATATTATTACATATTTGGATTCGTCTCGCCGTTGCGGATTCAACGGTATAAACAAATTTAAATTTTGACCTATTTTTAGGCCCCCTAGGCCTATTTTAAAGTTTAAAAACTCCATAGACGAGTTATTTATGAACGGATTTTGTTTAAATTTATACCATAAGTACACTTTGGCAAGCTGAATCGAATGGCGCAAACAGAATTAAAATCGGACCATTAGTTTAGGATTTCGATTTTGACAGGGCCTTCCTGGAGGGCCCAGGGGAGCTTTTTTGGACTTTAAAAGTCCTCTGTAGCCCAAACTATAAGTCCTAGGGAATTCTACTTGGTGCCATTCGATTTTTCTCGCCGAGATGCTTCTAGACATGGTCTTAGATTTAATTTTCGCCCAGCCATTCGCCCAGAATCTCAAAAAAAATCTCAAAAAACCTTGGGAAATCGGTGATTTGGGTCGAATTTTGACTTGTCAATATTATTACATATTTGGATTCGTCTCGCCGTTGCGGATTCAACGGTATAATTATTTTTAAATTTTGACCTATTTTTAGGCCCCCTAGGCCTATTTTAAAGTTTAAAAACTCCATAGACGAGTTATTTATGAACGGATTTTGTTTAAATTTATACCATAAGTACACTTTGGCAAGCTGAATCGAATGGCGCAAACAGAATTAAAATCGGACCATTAGTTTAGGATTTCGATTTTGACAGGGACTTCCTGGAGGGCCCAGGGGAGCGTTTTTTGGACTTTAAAAGTCCTCTGTAGCCCAAACTATAAGTCCTAGGGAATTCTACTTGGTGCCATTCGATTTTTCTCGCCGAGATGCTTCTAGACATGGTCTTAGATTTAATTTTCGCCCAGCCATTCGCCCAGAATCTCAAAAAAATTATCAAAAAACCTTGGGTTTAAGCCCAGGGAAATCGGTGATTTTGGTCGAATTTTGACTTGTCAATATTATTACATATTTGGATTCGTCTCGCCGTTGCGGATTCAACGGTATAATTCTTTTTAAATTTTGACCTATTTTTAGGCCCCCTAGGCCTATTTTAAAGTTTAAAAACTCCATAGACGAGTTATTTATGAACGGATTTTGTTTAAATTTATACCATAAGTACACTTTGGCAAGCTGAATCGAATGGCGCAAACAGAATTAAAATCGGACCATTAGTTTAGGATTTCGATTTTGACAGGGCCTTCCTGGAGGGCCCAGGGGAGCGTTTTTTGGACTTTAAAAGTCCTCTGTAGCCCAAACTATAAGTCCTAGGGAATTTTACTTGGTGCAATTCAATTTCTCTCGACGAGATGCTTCTAGACATGGTCTTAGATTTAATTTTCGCCCAGCCATTCGCCCAGAATCTCAAAAAAAATCTCAAAAAACCTTGGGAAATCGGTGATTTGGGTCGAATTTTGACTTGTCAATATTATTACATATTTGGATTCGTCTCGCCGTTGCGGATTCAACGGTATAATTATTTTTAAATTTTGACCTATTTTTAGGCCCCCTAGGCCTATTTTAAAGTTTAAAAACTCCATAGACGAGTTATTTATGAACGGATTTTGTTTAAATTTATACCATAAGTACACTTTGGCAAGCTGAATCGAATGGCGCAAACAGAATTAAAATCGGACCATTAGTTTAGGATTTCGATTTTGACAGGGCCTTCCTGGAGGGCCCAGGGGAGCGTTTTTTGGACTTTAAAAGTCCTCTGTAGCCCAAACTATAAGTCCTAGGGAATTCTACTTGGTGCCATTCGATTTTTCTCGCCGAGATGCTTCTAGACATGGTCTTAGATTTAATTTTCGCCCAGCCATTCGCCCAGAATCTCAAAAAAAATCTCAAAAAACCTTGGGTTTAAGCCCAGGGAAATCGGTGATTTGGTCGAATTTTGACTTGTCAATATTATTACATATTTGGATTCGTCTCGCCGTTGCGGATTCAACGGTATAATTATTTTTAAATTTTGACCTATTTTTAGGCCCCCTAGGCCTATTTTAAAGTTTAAAAACTCCATAGACGAGTTATTTATGAACGGATTTTGTTTAAATTTATACCATAAGTACACTTTGGCAAGCTGAATCGAATGGCGCAAACAGAATTAAAATCGGACCATTAGTTTAGGATTTCGATTTTGACAGGGCCTTCCTGGAGGGCCCAGGGGAGCGTTTTTTGGACTTTAAAAGTCCTCTGTAGCCCAAACTATAAGTCCTAGGGAATTCTACTTGGTGCCATTCGATTTTTCTCGCCGAGATGCTTCTAGACATGGTCTTAGATTTAATTTTCGCCCAGCCATTCGCCCAGAATCTCAAAAAAAATCTCAAAAAACCTTGGGTTTAAGCCCAGGGAAATCGGTGATTTGGGTCGAATTTTGACTTGTCAATATTATTACATATTTGGATTCGTCTCGCCGTTGCGGATTCAACGGTATAATTATTTTTAAATTTTGACCTATTTTTAGGCCCCCTAGGCCTATTTTAAAGTTTAAAAACTCCATAGACGAGTTATTTATGAACGGATTTTGTTTAAATTTATACCATAAGTACACTTTGGCAAGCTGAATCGAATGGCGCAAACAGAATTAAAATCGGACCATTAGTTTAGGATTTCGATTTTGACAGGGCCTTCCTGGAGGGCCCAGGGGAGCGTTTTTTGGACTTTAAAAGTCCTCTGTAGCCCAAACTATAAGTCCTAGGGAATTCTACTTGGTGCCATTCGATTTTTCTCGCCGAGATGCTTCTAGACATGGTCTTAGATTTAATTTTCGCCCAGCCATTCGCCCAGAATCTCAACAAAATTCTCAAAAAAACTTGGGTTTAAGCCCAGGGAAATCGGTGATTTGGGTCGAATTTTGACTTGTCAATATTATTACATATTTGGATTCGTCTCGCCGTTGCGGATTCAACGGTATAATTATTTTGAAATTTTGACCTATTTTTAGGCCCCCTAGGCCTATTTTAAAGTTTAAAAACTCCATAGACGAGTTATTTATGAACGGATTTTGTTTAAATTTATACCATAAGTACACTTTGGCAAGCTGAATCGAATGGCGCAAACAGAATTAAAATCGGACCATTAGTTTAGGATTTCGATTTTGACAGGGCCTTCCTGGAGGGCCCAGGGGAGCGTTTTTTGGACTTTAAAAGTCCTCTGTAGCCCAAACTATAAGTCCTAGGGAATTCTACTTGGTGCCATTCAATTTTCTCGCCGACATGCTTCTAGACATGGTCTTAGATTTAATTTTCGCCCAGACATTCGCCCAGAATCTCAAAAAAATTATCAAAAAACCTTGGGTTTTTAAGCCCAGGGAAATCGGTGATTTTGGTCGAATTTTGACTTGTCAATATTATTACATATTTGGATTCGTCTCGCCGTTGCGGATTCAACGGTATAATTATTTTTAAATTTTGACCTATTTTTAGGCCCCCTAGGCCTATTTTAAAGTTTAAAAACTCCATAGACGAGTTATTTATGAACGGATTTTGTTTAAATTTATACCATAAGTACACTTTGGCAAGCTGAATCGAATGGCGCAAACAGAATTAAAATCGGACCATTAGTTTAGGATTTCGATTTTGACAGGGCCTTCCTGGAGGGCCCAGGGGAGCGTTTTTTGGACTTTAAAAGTCCTCTGTAGCCCAAACTATAAGTCCTAGGGAATTCTACTTGGTGCCATTCGATTTTTCTCGCCGAGATGCTTCTAGACATGGTCTTAGATTTAATTTTCGCCCAGCCATTCGCCCAGAATCTCAAAAAAAATCTCAAAAAACCTTGGGAAATCGGTGATTTTGGGTCGAATTTTGACTTGTCAATATTATTACATATTTGGATTCGTCTCGCCGTTGCGGATTCAACGGTATAATTATTTTTAAATTTTGACCTATTTTTAGGCCCCCTAGGCCTATTTTAAAGTTTAAAAACTCCATAGACGAGTTATTTATGAACGGATTTTGTTTAAATTTATACCATAAGTACACTTTGGCAAGCTGAATCGAATGGCGCAAACAGAATTAAAATCGGACCATTAGTTTAGGATTTCGATTTTGACAGGGCCTTCCTGGAGGGCCCAGGGGAGCGTTTTTTGGACTTTAAAAGTCCTCTGTAGCCCAAACTATAAGTCCTAGGGAATTCTACTTGGTGCCATTCGATTTTTCTCGCCGAGATGCTTCTAGACATGGTCTTAGATTTAATTTTCGCCCAGCCATTCGCCCAGAATCTCAAAAAAAATCTCAAAAAACCTTGGGTTTAAGCCCAGGGAAATCGGTGATTTGGGTCGAATTTTGACTTGTCAATATTATTACATATTTGGATTCGTCTCGCCGTTGCGGATTCAACGGTATAATTATTTTTAAATTTTGACCTATTTTTAGGCCCCCTAGGCCTATTTTAAAGTTTAAAAACTCCATAGACGAGTTATTTATGAACGGATTTTGTTTAAATTTATACCATAAGTACACTTTGGCAAGCTGAATCGAATGGCGCAAACAGAATTAAAATCGGACCATTAGTTTAGGATTTCGATTTTGACGGGGCTTCCTGGAGGGCCCAGGGGAGCGTTTTTTGGACTTTAAAAGTCCTCTGTAGCCCAAACTATAAGTCCTAGGGAATTCTACTTGGTGCCATTCGATTTTTCTCGCCGAGATGCTTCTAGACATGGTCTTAGATTTAATTTTCGCCCAGCCATTCGCCCAGAATCTCAAAAAAAATCTCAAAAAACCTTGGGTTTAGCCCAGGGAAATCGGTGATTTGGGTCGAATTTTGACTTGTCAATATTATTACATATTTGGATTCGTCTCGCCGTTGCGGATTCAACGGTATAATTATTTTGAAATTTTGACCTATTTTTAGGCCCCCTAGGCCTATTTTAAAGTTTAAAAACTCCATAGACGAGTTATTTATGAACGGATTTTGTTTAAATTTATACCATAAGTACACTTTGGCAAGCTGAATCGAATGGCGCAAACAGAATTAAAATCGGACCATTAGTTTAGGATTTCGATTTTGACAGGGCCTTCCTGGAGGGCCCAGGGGAGCGTTTTTTGGACTTTAAAAGTCCTCTGTAGCCCAAACTATAAGTCCTAGGGAATTCTACTTGGTGCCATTCGATTTTTCTCGCCGAGATGCTTCTAGACATGGTCTTAGATTTAATTTTCGCCCAGCCATTCGCCCAGAATCTCAAAAAAAAATCTAAAAAAAAATTGGGTTAAGCCCAGGGAAATCGGTGATTTTGGTCGAATTTTGACTTGTCAATATTATTACATATTTGGATTCGTCTCGCCGTTGCGGATTCAACGGTATAATTATTTTTAAATTTTGACCTATTTTTAGGCCCCCTAGGCCTATTTTAAAGTTTAAAAACTCCATAGACGAGTTATTTATGAACGGATTTTGTTTAAATTTATACCATAAGTACACTTTGGCAAGCTGAATCGAATGGCGCAAACAGAATTAAAATCGGACCATTAGTTTAGGATTTCGATTTTGACAGGGCCTTCCTGGAGGGCCCAGGGGAGCGTTTTTTGGACTTTAAAAGTCCTCTGTAGCCCAAACTATAAGTCCTAGGGAATTCTACTTGGTGCCATTCGATTTTTCTCGCCGAGATGCTTCTAGACATGGTCTTAGATTTAATTTTCGCCCAGACATTCGCCCAGAATCTCAAAAAAATTATCAAAAAACCTTGGGTTTAAGCCCAGGGAAATCGGTGATTTTGGTCGAATTTTGACTTGTCAATATTATTACATATTTGGATTCGTCTCGCCGTTGCAGATTCAACGGTATAATTATTTTTAAATTTTGACCTATTTTTAGGCCCCCTAGGCCTATTTTAAAGTTTAAAAACTCCATAGACGAGTTATTTATGAACGGATTTTGTTTAAATTTATACCATAAGTACACTTTGGCAAGCTGAATCGAATGGCGCAAACAGAATTAAAATCGGACCATTAGTTTAGGATTTCGATTTTGACAGGGCCTTCCTGGAGGGCCCAGGGGAGCGTTTTTTGGACTTTAAAAGTCCTCTGTAGCCCAAACTATAAGTCCTAGGGAATTCTACTTGGTGCCATTCGATTTTTCTCGCCGAGATGCTTCTAGACATGGTCTTAGATTTAATTTTCGCCCAGCCATTCGCCCAGAATCTCAAAAAAAATCTCAAAAAACCTTGGGTTTGCCCAGGCAAATCGGTGATTTTGGGTCGAATTTTGACTTGTCAATATTATTACATATTTGGATTCGTCTCGCCGTTGCGGATTCAACGGTATAATTATTTTTAAATTTTGACCTATTTTTAGGCCCCCTAGGCCTATTTTAAAGTTTAAAAACTCCATAGACGAGTTATTTATGAACGGATTTTGTTTAAATTTATACCATAAGTACACTTTGGCAAGCTGAATCGAATGGCGCAAACAGAATTAAAATCGGACCATTAGTTTAGGATTTCGATTTTGACAGGGCCTTCCTGGAGGGCCCAGGGGAGCGTTTTTTGGACTTTAAAAGTCCTCTGTAGCCCAAACTATAAGTCCTAGGGAATTCTACTTGGTGCCATTCGATTTTTCTCGCCGAGATGCTTCTAGACATGGTCTTAGATTTAATTTTCGCCCAGCCATTCGCCCAGAATCTCAAAAAAAATCTCAAAAAACCTTGGGAAATCGGTGATTTGGGTCGAATTTTGACTTGTCAATATTATTACATATTTGGATTCGTCTCGCCGTTGCGGATTCAACGGTATAATTATTTTTAAATTTTGACCTATTTTTAGGCCCCCTAGGCCTATTTTAAAGTTTAAAAACTCCATAGACGAGTTATTTATGAACGGATTTTGTTTAAATTTATACCATAAGTACACTTTGGCAAGCTGAATCGAATGGCGCAAACAGAATTAAAATCGGACCATTAGTTTAGGATTTCGATTTTGACAGGGACTTCCTGGAGGGCCCAGGGGAGCGTTTTTTGGACTTTAAAAGTCCTCTGTAGCCCAAACTATAAGTCCTAGGGAATTCTACTTGGTGCCATTCGATTTTTCTCGCCGAGATGCTTCTAGACATGGTCTTAGATTTAATTTTCGCCCAGCCATTCGCCCAGAATCTCAAAAAAAATCTCAAAAAACCTTGGGTTTAAGCCCAGGGAAATCGGTGATTTGGGTCGAATTTTGACTTGTCAATATTATTACATATTTGGATTCGTCTCGCCGTTGCGGATTCAACGGTATAATTATTTTTAATTTTGACCTATTTTTAGGCCCCCTAGGCCTATTTTAAAGTTTAAAAACTCCATAGACGAGTTATTTATGAACGGATTTTGTTTAAATTTATACCATAAGTACACTTTGGCAAGCTGAATCGAATGGCGCAAACAGAATTAAAATCGGACCATTAGTTTAGGATTTCGATTTTGACAGGGCCTTCCTGGAGGGCCCAGGGGAGCGTTTTTTGGACTTTAAAAGTCCTCTGTAGCCCAAACTATAAGTCCTAGGGAATTCTACTTGGTGCCATTCGATTTTTCTCGCCGAGATGCTTCTAGACATGGTCTTAGATTTAATTTTCGCCCAGCCATTCGCCCAGAATCTCAAAAAAATCTCAAAAAACCTTGGGAAATCGGTGATTTGGGTCGAATTTTGACTTGTCAATATTATTACATATTTGGATTCGTCTCGCCGTTGCGGATTCAACGGTATAATTATTTTTAAATTTTGACCTATTTTTAGGCCCCCTAGGCCTATTTTAAAGTTTAAAAACTCCATAGACGAGTTATTTATGAACGGATTTTGTTTAAATTTATACCATAAGTACACTTTGGCAAGCTGAATCGAATGGCGCAAACAGAATTAAAATCGGACCATTAGTTTAGGATTTCGATTTTGACAGGGCCTTCCTGGAGGGCCCAGGGGAGCGTTTTTTGGACTTTAAAAGTCCTCTGTAGCCCAAACTATAAGTCCTAGGGAATTCTACTTGGTGCCATTCGATTTTTCTCGCCGAGATGCTTCTAGACATGGTCTTAGATTTAATTTTCGCCCAGCCATTCGCCCAGAATCTCAAAAAAAATCTCAAAAAACCTTGGGTTTAAGCCCAGGGAAATCGGTGATTTTGGTCGAATTTTGACTTGTCAATATTATTACATATTTGGATTCGTCTCGCCGTTGCGGATTCAACGGTATAATTCTTTTTAAATTTTGACCTATTTTTAGGCCCCCTAGGCCTATTTTAAAGTTTAAAAACTCCATAGACGAGTTATTTATGAACGGATTTTGTTTAAATTTATACCATAAGTACACTTTGGCAAGCTGAATCGAATGGCGCAAACAGAATTAAAATCGGACCATTAGTTTAGGATTTCGATTTTGACAGGGCCTTCCTGGAGGGCCCAGGGGAGCGTTTTTTGGACTTTAAAAGTCCTCTGTAGCCCAAACTATAAGTCCTAGGGAATTCTACTTGGTGCCATTCGATTTTTCTCGCCGAGATGCTTCTAGACATGGTCTTAGATTTAATTTTCGCCCAGCCATTCGCCCAGAATCTCAAAAAAAATCTCAAAAACACCTTGGGTTTAAGCCCAGGGAAATCGGTGATTTGGGTCGAATTTTGACTTGTCAATATTATTACATATTTGGATTCGTCTCGCCGTTGCGGATTCAACGGTATAATTATTTTTAAATTTTGACCTATTTTTAGGCCCCCTAGGCCTATTTTAAAGTTTAAAAACTCCATAGACGAGTTATTTATGAACGGATTTTGTTTAAATTTATACCATAAGTACACTTTGGCAAGCTGAATCGAATGGCGCAAACAGAATTAAAATCGGACCATTAGTTTAGGATTTCGATTTTGACAGGGCCTTCCTGGAGGGCCCAGGGGAGCGTTTTTTGGACTTTAAAAGTCCTCTGTAGCCCAAACTATAAGTCCTAGGGAATTCTACTTGGTGCCATTCGATTTTTCTCGCCGAGATGCTTCTAGACATGGTCTTAGATTTAATTTTCGCCCAGCCATTCGCCCAGAATCTCAAAAAAAATCTCAAAAAACCTTGGGTTTAATTAAGCCCAGGGAAATCGGTGATTTGGGTCGAATTTTGACTTGTCAATATTATTACATATTTGGATTCGTCTCGCCGTTGCGGATTCAACGGTATAATTATTTTTAAATTTTGACCTATTTTTAGGCCCCCTAGGCCTATTTTAAAGTTTAAAAACTCCATAGACGAGTTATTTATGAACGGATTTTGTTTAAATTTATACCATAAGTACACTTTGGCAAGCTGAATCGAATGGCGCAAACAGAATTAAAATCGGACCATTAGTTTAGGATTTCGATTTTGACAGGGCCTTCCTGGAGGGCCCAGGGGAGCGTTTTTTGGACTTTAAAAGTCCTCTGTAGCCCAAACTATAAGTCCTAGGGAATTCTTCTTGGTGCCATTCGATTTTTCTCGCCGAGATGCTTCTAGAAATGGTCTTAGATTTAATTTTCGCCCAGCCATTCGCTCAGAATCTCAAAAAAAATCTCAAAAAACCTTGGGTTTAAGCTCAGGGAAATCGGTGATTTGGGTCGAATTTTGACTTGTCAATATTATTACATATTTGGATTCGTCTCGCCGTTGCGGATTCAACGGTATAATTCTTTTTAAATTTTGACCTATTTTTAGGCCCCCTAGGCCTATTTTAAAGTTTAAAAACTCCATAGACGAGTTATTTATGAACGGATTTTGTTTAAATTTATACCATAAGTACACTTTGGCAAGCTGAATCGAATGGCGCAAACAGAATTAAAATCGGACCATTAGTTTAGGATTTCGATTTTGACAGGGCCTTCCTGGAGGGCCCAGGGGAGCGTTTTTTGGACTTTAAAAGTCCTCTGTAGCCCAAACTATAAGTCCTAGGGAATTCTACTTGGTGCCATTCGATTTTTCTCGCCGAGATGCTTCTAGACATGGTCTTAGATTTAATTTTCGCCCAGCCATTCGCCCAGAATCTCAAAAAAAATCTCAAAAAAACTTGGGTTTAAATTAAGCCCAGGGAAATCGGTGATTTGGGTCGAATTTTGACTTGTCAATATTATTACATATTTGGATTCGTCTCGCCGTTGCGGATTCAACGGTATAATTATTTTTAAATTTTGACCTATTTTTAGGCCCCCTAGGCCTATTTTAAAGTTTAAAAACTCCATAGACGAGTTATTTATGAACGGATTTTGTTTAAATTTATACCATAAGTACACTTTGGCAAGCTGAATCGAATGGCGCAAACAGAATTAAAATCGGACCATTAGTTTAGGATTTCGATTTTGACAGGGCCTTCCTGGAGGGCCCAGGGGAGCGTTTTTTGGACTTTAAAAGTCCTCTGTAGCCCAAACTATAAGTCCTAGGGAATTCTACTTGGTGCCATTCGATTTTTCTCGCCGAGATGCTTCTAGACATGGTCTTAGATTTAATTTTCGCCCAGCCATTCGCCCAGAATCTCAAAAAAATCTCAAAAAACCTTGGGAAATCGGTGATTTGGGTCGAATTTTGACTTGTCAATATTATTACATATTTGGATTCGTCTCGCCGTTGCGGATTCAACGGTATAATTATTTTTAAATTTTGACCTATTTTTAGGCCCCCTAGGCCTATTTTAAAGTTTAAAAACTCCATAGACGAGTTATTTATGAACGGATTTTGTTTAAATTTATACCATAAGTACACTTTGGCAAGCTGAATCGAATGGCGCAAACAGAATTAAAATCGGACCATTAGTTTAGGATTTCGATTTTGACAGGGCCTTCCTGGAGGGCCCAGGGGAGCGTTTTTTGGACTTTAAAAGTCCTCTGTAGCCCAAACTATAAGTCCTAGGGAATTCTACTTGGTGCCATTCGATTTTTCTCGCCGAGATGCTTCTAGACATGGTCTTAGATTTAATTTTCGCCCAGCCATTCGCCCAGAATCTCAACAAAATTCTCAAGAAAACTAAATTAAGCCCAGGGAAATCGGTGATTTGGGTCGAATTTTGACTTGTCAATATTATTACATATTTGGATTCGTCTCGCCGTTGCGGATTCAACGGTATAATTATTTTTAAATTTTGACCTATTTTTAGGCCCCCTAGGCCTATTTTAAAGTTTAAAAACTCCATAGACGAGTTATTTATGAACGGATTTTGTTTA
>CM064507.1:36471696-36634591 GCA_032716605.1 Paralithodes platypus
TTGATTTTGTTTTTGGTGTTTTAGTCGAATCTAGTGATGAAATTGAATGGGAATTAAGCATTTACCCATTATCCATCAATCTAAAGACACGCCCCCCGATAGTGGGGAGGGCTATGAGATCAGGGAAATTGAGGGGTAAAAAAGTGTATAGAACACTATAGAACACGATAATACACATTTGTAACCCAAATTTGGCTCGGGTTTGTTCAATTTCCAGACCCATAAAAACCAGATTTTTTTGAAAACCCGAGCCAAGTTTGACGAAACTTGGCTCGGATTTAACAAATGTAAAAATGAAAAAAACACAGTAACCTTGGTAAATATTGGCTCGGGTTTTGTCAATTTCCAGCCCCTCAAAACCCGACTTTTTGAAAACCCGAGCCAAGTTTTGACGAAACTTGGCTCGGATTTAACAAATGTAAAAATGAAAAAAACACAGTAACCTTGGTAAATTATTGGCTCGGGTTTTGTCAATTTCCAGACCCATAAAACCTGACTTTTTGAAAACCCGAGCCAAGTTTTGACGAAACTTGGCTCGGATTTAACTAATTTAAAAATGAAAATAAAACAGTAAACCTATTAACATGTTGGCTCGGGTTTTGTAAATTTCCATACCCATATAACCCGACATTTAGAAAACACGAGCCAAGTTTTGACGAAACTTGGCTCGGATTTTACTAATGTTCATGTTAAAATTACACAGTAACCCTAATAAAATCTTTGTTTGGGTTTTCATAAGGTTAACATTACCAAAACCTAGCGAAGTAATACTGGGGTTAACATTAGCCTAGCCTAACCTAACCTAACCTAGCCTAGTAAGAATGGGGTTAACATTAGCCTAACCTAACAACCTTACCTAACCTAACCTAGTAAGAATGGGGTTAACATTAGCCTAACCTAACAACCTTACCTAACCTAACCTAGTAAGAATTGGGTTAACATTAGCCTAACCTAACAAGGCTAACAACCTTATCTAACCTAACCTAGTAAGAATGGGGTTAACATTAGCCTAACCTAACAACCTTACCTAACCTAACCTAGTATTATTGGTGGGGGCTGCCGCCCCCACACCCCCACTGGTTGGGTACTGGCTGAAAAACTTATTGTTTTACAATAGGCCTATGTATTTTATTTTATTTTTGTTCTCCCTTATAATACATTTCAGCTCTTAATGACATATAGGCTATAGCAATGATGTATAGCCTATGCTCTACCGGACCTATTAGGCCTAAAAAGATCGATGGGCTAACTGTCGGTCCAAAACATCAGTATAACCAACTAGCCCTTGCATGCCAGTTTAATCCTATGCGAAAAAATCTTTTACTTTATGTTACTTTGCGATGACCCATTAAGATTCCCGAGCTAGCTGTGGTCCGGCTCCTTTATGTTGTCCCAACCAACCAACTAACCTTAATGAACAGAGGAGGTACTGGGCTGCCTGGCTGGCCGCTGGAGGCTCGATCACCACTCATCTTGGTCAACAGCTGGTGGATTTTTGTTTCGAATTTTTCCATGTAAACCAAGTGTAGACCTATGTGCATTTCAAAACCAGCTGTATTTGGAACACTGGTTATTGCACTTTGGACAGTTTACACTTATTGGAAGGCGAAAAGGTCTTAAGCAGCCTCAGTGTTTTTAAAGACGGTGGAAAAAGCTTTGATCGGCTCACACCCTCTACACAAGCTGGCCAGAGTCAAACTGACAGCTTATATCCTGGGCCACCTGTTTTCCAAATCATGGCATCACCTGATCAGTGAACTCGAGTACTCTTGGCATGAATTAGGTAGGGTGATTACTTTGGCCACGACGCCACCAGTTGTTGTTGTTGTTGTTGTTCCCCAAGCTGCCTGGCCGAACAGCCCCAAGGCCCCAGGCTGCAGGCAAGGCCATAACCTAGCGCCCCCAAAGAACCCTCCCTGCCGACCACAATAAAGCCTGGGTGACCGAAGCCACTCCATGGCGAGGAGCTGAGGAGGGTGCAGAAACGCCCGGGAAACAAAGCCCCACCCAGGGCCCTGTGCACAGTGCCCCTCCGCAATTATGAAGAGAAAGTTGAGGGGCAAAGGAAAAATGTGACGCTTTGGCTTCCAATCTTGGTAGATTGGGAGGTCAATCCACGTTAGAGACGCCGTCACTTGAGATCTAGAAAATATATAAGTAAAAGGAACAGTCAGAGTAAGCTAGGCTATGGGTATGGCAGAGATTGCTCAGGTCTCACTCGATAGACCAGCCCATGATCCATCACCAATTGACTAGAACCCAATCCTCTCAGCATCAGCTAGGAAAGGCCCTAGGGGAATAGCTCCCCTATTTCAACCCCTTTCGGGGATAGGCACCCGCCCACGACGCCACCAGTATAGTTCATTGCATTTGCCACCAGATGTCTCAGTTGTTGACTGACAGTCACGCAAAAAAGAAGTCTCCCAGATGAAGACGAAAAAGAAGAAGTGTAAACAAACCCTTAAAACGTAAATATCCATATAATATGTATTATGTTAGTTGGTAAAATTCTAGTTTCACGTACACAGCGACAAAAAGGGAGGCGTCGTTGTAAAGGCATAGCTTCCCGACCAACTATGAAGATCAGGGAAATTGCTGGGTAAAAGACGTAATATAATGATAATAAACTACATTAACGACATTAGCCTAACCTAACAACCTTACCTAGTATTATGTAATAGCTATGGTGCCGCATATGGGGAGATTTTTTTTTTTTTTTTTTTTTTTACAGTAGGCCTAGGCCTAGGGCCTAGGTATAATTCCTTATAATGAATTTCTGCCGCTTTGGACATAGGCTATATAGGAATTAAGTATGGTAGCCTATATGACAACTCTAAAGTAGCCATAGAAATTTATGAGTATGCTGTGAAAGCGAAACTAGAATTAAACCTGTTAGTTTCCCGGCAATGACACCTAGGCTACATCAACTGTCAACAATTTGGAGAAAAATCGCTTAATCACATGCTATTGAGCTTAATTTTTTACCAATATTGTAGCGCCTCCAGGGTGTCAATCCACAAAATATGAATTGTGTTATCATTATGGTTTATTATTTTGTTATCATTATAGCGCGACGGAGCGGCGAAGGCGCGAGCTTTAGGGGGGTCCGGGGGCATGCCCCCCCATGATTTTTTTGAGAATTTAGGTGTCTAAAATTTAGACACCTAAATTCTCAAAAAAATCATGGGGGGGCATGCCCCCGGACCCCCTCTAAAACAGTATTTCCTGCAATCTAAAAGCAATCCAGATGGAAAATATGGAGACCAAAATTATGTCAATTTACCTTTTTTGTTTCTTAAAAAAAAAAAGGGTTGGGGAGTTTCTGGTAGGCCTATCATTATACAAAAAGTTAATTTTCGTTATCACTCAAAAAAACAGCGTCGTTTGACACCCTGCGCCTCCTGTATATTGACCGTAAAATCGTACCGATAAATCGGCACCAACTAGACTAGGCCTACTAGTCTAGTACGAAATTATGAATAGGCCTAGCCGCCTAGGCCTAAAAGCCCTAAAATACCTAAATGATAGGCTAACCCAAAATTATTATTGAATCCAGCACTTTTCTAAGTAGCCTAGCCTAGCCTAAAATAAAAAATAGGAAAAGTGGGGGTAAATCTACAGTTATACCCCACTACCTCCCCCCTTCAAAACACGCCTTTTAGCTGTTTTTGGATGGTTCAGAAGACGCGGAAACTGGGAAGACTTATTTTGATAAAATATTATCACCAACCAGATACAAGTTTTTCAGGTAATTTGTTGTTGTTTTTTGTTTTTTATTTGATAGCCTATAGCCTAGCCTACAGTGTTTTTAATACCGAGGACCGTCGCATTTTAGTATTTTTATTATTAGCCTAACCTAAGGCTAACTTAACCGAAAACTAACCTGTCTCGCGACCGGTCTAAACCCAGCTCCCGTTCCCTGTGTATGGGTGCGCGACGGTCTAAACTCAGCTCACGTTCCCTGTTTATGGGTTCGCGAGAATCGCGAAGGTTTGTAATAGCCTACTTCAATGTATCTATTAGGCCTACAAGTCAAATATACATTTCCGCGCATCATCAAACCATACTAAGTCTACTACTAATAATATTAACCCATTAGTACCAACAGAATAGCCACAAAATAGGAGTAGTATAACTGTAGCCTAGATTTATCAAAGTGGGGATTGGGCCTCAGCATATGGGCCTCAGCATAGCCTATAGGCCTAGGCCTATCTAGTACATAGAATCAAGATAGCCTAGCACTTTTCTTACCAATAGGCTAGCCTATATTACAAAATTATATAGCCTAGCCTAGCCTATGCCACGGCCGGGCGTATCCTGTGCAACAGTGCAAAGGACAAAACCTGCACCAGGAGCTAGCCTACACTTTTGTTAGCCTAACCTCAATATTCAAGATAGGCCTAGCCTATTGCTGTAATCAAATAATACACCATAGCCTAGCTAACAATACCTACACTTGATTGATCAAGGTGGAAATTCACTGTTAGGAAAGTTCCTCAAAAGAACATTCTCGTTCCGTTGAATCCGTTCCTTTCAGACTTTCTTCCTCTTTCTTCTTTCATGAGGCAATAAATGGAAGTAAACTTCATAAACCCTGAATCTTGTTCTTGTTTCTTGTTTCTGGTAAAGGGTGAAACTCGGACGTGTAGACACGCCCGCCACAGCCCTGCCTTCGCAACTGCAGTAGAGGATCCTGGGGGGCTCAGTGGTGGACCAATCGGCCCGTCGTCCTCAAGAAGTTGCAGAGGAGGCGAACCACACGGGCCCGTCGAACGTCGTCTAAGCCTGCACCACCAAGGAGGACTCGCAAGTCGAAATCAGTGACACCCAGACACCGCAGACGGCCGCGCAGAGTAGTTCTGTGAGAGTGGAACCTAGGACACTCCAAAATGTAGTGGGCTATCGTCTCAGGGCGGGAGCACCAACGACATGCTGGGCGATCGGTAAGCCCCAGCCGGTGGAGGTGAGCGGAGAGCGTAGTGTGTCCAATCCTGATCCTCGTCAGTGCCACATCCAGGTCGCGGTGAGGGTGCCTGGCCCAGGGTTGGGGTCTGTCCTGTAGGAGCCGATGGTAGTAGCTGCCAATGCGGGACGCAGGTCTTCATTCCAGATATATAAACCCTGAATGATGATGATTCTTCTTCTTTTGGCTTCATCGACTTCATCGACTTCGGGACCGGCCGAGTATTTCTACCCAGCCACGCCTTTGTATCGGTGTCCTCCCTATTAGAGAGTTAGGAAAAAAAGCAGGAAGAAAGATAGCAAAAATGGCAGAAAGAGGTAGATAATAAAGCAGGGGTAGAAAGTAGAATTCGGGCGTACCACCAGCCTTGTTTACAATAGTCCTACGCGGAGCTGGGGCTGACGCTTGCCATCGTGTTCCCGTCTATTTTTATTGCCTTTGAATACAATAATATGTTGAGGGGGTGCTTTGCCCCCCTTCACCCCTCCCATAGCATATTGTCATCATCATATATATTGCCAGCAGGGGGCAAATAACCGAAACAAATCGCCGTCAAAATGGACGCGAACTATAACCACGGTGATTGACAAATGTAGGCTAAACATGACGGCGGCGGCAGCGGGGGAGGTGTCGGACGCTTGCAATCTTGTTCCTGTCTATTTTGAATGCCATTGGATACAATAATATGTTGAGGGGGGGCTTTGCCCCTTCCTCACCTACCCCATGACATATTGTTATCATCATATATAGCCTATACTGTATTGCCAGCAGGGGGCAAATAACCGAAAAAAATTGCCGTCAAAATAGACGCGAAGTTAACCGCAGCGATCGCCCCATGTAAACATGACGACCGTACGCCCGGAATCTACATCCATCCCTAAAGCAGTAGGATAAATATGAAAAAAACAGCTTAACAAGAAACTCCTCTCATCCCTTATACACTCTCCTCTCTCTCTCTTTTGTTTCTCATTCTCACTCTCCATACATTCTTCAGATGCACTTTAGTGTATTCTATCTTCTCTCCTATATCCCCCTCCTCCACCCCTTCCAGCCCCAAAGTATACGCAATACCCATATCCTCTTCGTCTTCACTCTCTGCCATTCCTCTTCCCCTATAGGCTACACTCGCACATCCTTCTTTCTACACACTCCCTCTCCCTCTCATATGCCTCGCATTCCACCAACACATGCTCTAAAGTTTCTTCCACTCTTTCTACCCCCACCCAACAATCTACACATTCTTTCACCCCTCCATTCCATCTCCACGTTCGTGCATTCACTTCAGCTGCCCCTGCCCTAAACTGAGACAACAACTGCGATGCCCAGTCTCCCTCATAAAAAGTCTCTCCTCGGTCTCACCTTCTTCCTATACCTTTCCAATGTCTTTTTCATTTCCATCTCCCTCCTCGAATCAGCTCCGCCCCTCTGTTCAATTCTCTTCATCAGGATGTTATTCAGACTTCTACCTCTCTCAACTACCCTTTCCCCCGTTACATACGTTAACTCTCCATTTCTACCTCTTCTCATTCCAATCCTCTTCAGTTTGTTCCTACATTTCCTTCCCCATCTACTCTTCTTCCCTGTCCACTCGTATACTATCTTCACCCACGTCCCTTCCACCAACTCTCCCAGCCTCATCTTGAACTTTAATTTTGCCTTAGACACCCTCTCCTCAAAGGTGCTCCAGCTGTAGTAGAATAGTAGGTGAATATCCAGTTTTACACTTGAGACGATTTTGACAAGTATTTCATACTTCTTTGTAATTTTTTGTTTTAGTTTTATTTTTGTTATGAACCCCCTTGGAAATGGCAAAAATATAATTATCCATTACCTCCCCCCCCCCCACCTCCCCCTGTGACTTATTGAAATCAGCATCTATGTTGCCAGTAGGGGGCCTAATTAGGTTTTGGCATAAATCAAAGAAGGAAGTGGGACGAGAGGTGTGGGACCTGCAACAAAAACTGCATGGGAGAGGTGAGAGATCTAGGGATTTTTTTTTTAGCGATTTAGGAATGTCATTATAATGAATTACCGACACCCGACGGTGTGGCCATATATGCCAATGAAGTACATGATAGAACTAATATATATGCCTAAATAATATATCGATGCATGGACCCGGTGTAAAACTAGATATAATTGACCGAGTATATCTTTGACCGTAGTGGAAACTTTTGTCCAAAACATTCTCACACAAGATTCCTGGAAGAGGCTTACTCAGCCTGTAATTTCAGCTCTAAATTGCTTGTTTCTCGTTTCTTGTTGTGATTAAGGGCACCTCAGGTGACATGGCTGCCCGTTACGGCCCTACCATGCGTCCACAGGCCGTATAACAAATAAGTAAAAAGGTAAGAGCTTCCAGCAGGAGACAACGGATGGAGTCACCAGAGGAAAAAGCAGTATCAGGGCGAGGATCAGCAGCAGGGCGAAGGGTAGCACAGGTAGCATAGGACAGCCAACAGGAGGCAGGAGAGGAAGATACCGTACCGAGAAGGGGCAGAGGGGTTCGAAGTCCACGGGCAGACTGGTCGGGGGGGGGGGGGGGGGCATGGACTGAAGAGCAGTATCGAGAGGGTCAACTTCCAGTTCAATCCTAGATAACACAGCTGCCAGGTTAAGCAAGTTGACACCGTAATTCTTGGTTTTACCAAAGCCTTTGACAAAATCCCACACTGTAGACTAATATATAGCTAAACTGGATTACTATGAAATCCACTCTCATCAATCACTTCTCACGTGTCAGCCACCTAAAACCCCACAAAGACGACCGACGTGTCATCCGACATAAGAGACAATTCCCCACAGACCCTGACTATACAGTATACACCCTTCACCAATCACCAGACAAAGCACATCATCAACAATCTCAAGCACTCACCCGCCTGTGGCCTAGACAACATAAGCAACATACACCTCAGACACCTGGGACCACAAGGCATACAAGCACTCACTAACATATCAAACTACAGTTATTCACACAACACAATACCAGACATCTGGAAGCATGGTATCATCATTACATTCCCCAAACCCAACAAAGACCCCACGCTACCCTCACACCGCCCGATCACACTCCTTTGCACCCCCTCCAAAGTCATGGAACGCCTTGTACAACTAATTACACCCGACCTACCCCTAGCTCCAACACAACATGGCTTCAGGCCACTGCACTCCACAAACACTCTTCTCACAGACCTTACACAAAGAGCTTTTGATGGCATCAACTCAGCTAGCCCACCACACAGATCACTACTAGCCACACTCGACATTAGTAAAGCCTTCGATGCAATCCCACACCACAACCTAACACAAAATCTACAACACAAACATGCACAACAACACAAAAAGGTGGCTGGCCAACTTCCTAACAGGCAGATGTACACACGTATCTTTTGCCGGTCAGTCATCTAGCATTAGTGGACCAGATAAGTGCAAAAATAGGTCACTTAATCATGCAAGCATGACATTTGGCACAAATGTTCATTAGAGTCCACTCTTTCAAAAAAGGGCGTTAGCCACGCAAAAATCCAAGATGGCTACCATTTTTTCAAGATGGCCGCCGTCTACACTAAGAATTACTAATAATTACTTTGTAAGTTGTAACTACTTCAAGTAAAACAACTTATTTCAATTCAAAACCCTACTTTATATGTCATAGAGTCTGAAAGGTCTCCTATTTTTGTAAATTAAATTTTTTAATGCTAAATCAAACCAAAATTGCACCCGCAAAACTAATATCATTCGTATCTTTGCGACTAATAAAGATTCCAGTATACATTTTTATGACAAAATTAATTTGTTTTTATTACAGAACCAAAAAATGCATAAATCTAATGAAAGTTTTAGCAAAAGACAGTCGAAATTATACTTGAACTCACCACTGCACCCAGGATAACAGAGAAACTACACTTCACATTTGCAACTGCACAAGGCTGTGCATGTGAGACCAAGCCTGTAGCATTTGCACCTGCCACGGCAGCCAGACTTGCAGCCACACTTAGTGAGCTGTTCATAACTCTTTGCAATGGGAGAATTGGCTGTCCAGAAGACTTTACATTCTTCGCCAATCTTCTCCCATCCCCAGTCAGCTGGACTCTCTGCTTCTGGCTGGCGCAGAATTGCCTGAGCCCACACACAGCCTGCCTGATATGCTGCACGTTTAGTGTGTTGAATCAGAGCTGCTCTGGTTGGAGGGATGGCTTCATAGGGTCTCTGCTTTCTGGCAAACAAGTCCAGTCTAGCCTCATCCACACCATCTGCAGTGCTGGACCTGTCATACATGAGGACCACAAACTTCTCTACAATCTTCATGTCATCATCCTCAATGGTTGGTGGGTGCTGGCTCAGTTTGGAAAATACTGGAGTTGCCTCTGGGAAAATGTCCCATGTCTGCCAAGCTGTCTTCTTTCCTTTATTTCTAAAAGCTGAGACCACATCACAACCTGTAAAAGCATGGAAGAACAACATGCCTTTGGCCTTCTCTTGACCAACATAGTTGTGCAGGTTGTGAATGCCAATCCATCGAAGGCTCTGACCTTGGCCAAATATGAGCCACAGCTGCTGCAGACCCATGCTTTGCAGAGTTGGGAACATACTCAGGCCAATGACAAGGACATCTGTGTCATTGGCTTTGACTATGATAGATTTGCTCCCTTGTCCTGCAGCATATCTGGCATGGACAAAGATGCGGCTGTCTGCCTCCTCATGAGAACATTCGTGCAGTTCAGTCAGACTCACTTTGTGTGCTAAGTGCTTGGGGTCCCTTGGTCATAATAACCAAGTTTGGTGCAGACATCTGGACAATCTTGTCTGCCAGGAAGTGAAACAGCTCCGACTTATTGTCATTGTGCCTCAGAAAGTTGTGCCAGTTTGAGGGAATGCTATTCTTTTCTGTCACCTTGCATCTCCCCCCTTGTCCTCTTTTGGACCTTCTGTCTGCTTTCAGACTTGATGGACTGTACACATCAAAGACAACATGTGTTGTCTTGTATGTATTGGCATAGGCACTAATCCTTGGCAGAAAGTCAAGGGCTGCATATTCTGCAAATGTCTTAGACCTTTTGGGTGGCAGTGCATGGATCAAAGCTGAACCATCAATGATGATGTCATCTGCCTCTGACTCTTGGTCTGGAAGCGTGATGTGTTTCTCAAGTATGGAGGTCAGTTGGGACTTCTGACAGCTATAAATCTTTCCACCATCACTTAGAGATGCAGGGAATGACTGATTTTCGTGCTGAAAGAACTTCTGCAGGTCACACTCCCAGATCTGACAGGAGATGAACAGCTTTGAAAAAAGCTGAGTCTTCTTTCAGCCGCTTCTGTTTTGATGCTTCTTTAACAGGCTCATCTTGACAGAAGAAGTTAAGTCTTTGCCTCCTGATGGGCTCATAGAATGATGTTGGATTATCTTCCAATCTTTTCACAAAGTCTTAGTATTGTGTCCTACCTTTCTGCAAGTGACTGTGAACAAGCTCAGCAGAGCTGGGATGAGCTACATCTTTGGTGTCAATTGAGAACAAATCTACACTGTCTTCCTGGAAAGGGTTTCCCAAGTCTTGCAGGACCTGAGAGAGTTTCTGGACCCTTTCTAGGAATGTCTTCTGGGCATGTGGTGTCTGCTCATGGTGAAGAGAAAAAAAGGCATTCATTGTGGCCAGTGACAGATGCTGAGATAAGATTAACCCGGGAGCTGCGGGGAGACTCTTAAGAGTTCCCCCGGCGCACTGCGGGGAGACTCTTAAGAGTCAGAGAAAAAAAAAATCAACTTTTGACATCGAAAAAAAAATATTTTGTTATTTTTTGTTTTGTTTTTTTTTATTTTTTTTTTGGCCCCTGGGCCATGCAAAATCTCAGTCCTCTACCTCCCCTCCTTCCCCACTTTCCTCCTCTCCTTCAGTTATCATCTATTTTCCCTGTTATTCCCTTATTCTGAGGTATATTTTCGTGCTAACATTAGAAATCCGATTGGAGGGTGTGGTCATCACTGATAGCAAGCGAGTGCAAGAGAGAGAGAGAGTATCGATCGACTGTGTCTCAGTGGCCTTGGGGGAAATTGGCGGGAAGCAGATGCCTCACCCATACATTATACAACTCGCGGGCTATATCTCCGATTTTGACCATCCAAACGCTGTTTTCACTCGTTTTATTGTTGTTTCAGGTTAATACCTTTATAATCAACCCATAATAGGCGCATATGGATAAGTATTAATGCTATTAATGGCACAATGAATATTTTAGTGACGGAAACACCTCAAATACGTCAGCACAGGGGGACGTTTCCAATTACCCCCATGCGCACTTCAGAGGTTAATACTACGTTTGGCCGCCATCTCTTTGTTTTAGTACTTGGAATTGAAAGCGTGACAAAAATAACTTTAATAAAGAACAAATTGGTGATTGAATGGGATTATAAACCATGATAAATGCATCAGTAACACCCATATTCTTGAAGATGATGCAATTGGCCAATGAATGGCAGCCATCTTGGAAAAAGAGGCAGCCATCTTGGATTTTTTGCGTGGCTAATGCCCTTTTATGAAAGAGTGGTACTTTGAGAATGTCTGTGCCAAATGTTATGCTTGCATGATTAAGTGAACTATTTTGGGGTATTTTTGCATTTATCTGCTCCACTACATCAGAAACTATCCAAACGGAGTCCCACAAGGATCCGTCCTATCGCCCGCACTCTTCAATCTGTACATGCACGACATAACTATACCCAATATACCCCAAATAAACTTATCCTCCTATGCAGATGACATAACACTCACATGCACACACCATGACCCAAACACAGCAACAGATCTCCTTCAACCCTATCTCAACACACTACATGGCTGGTGCACTACAAACAGACTTAATCTAGCCCCAGCCAAATCCACCGCAACCCATGCTCACAAGATGGACAGGAGAACACGAATACATCCCTCAACTCACCATAAACAACACACCCCTAACACATACACACTCACCCAAAATCCTAGGAGTAACATATGATACTCATATGACATTCAAACAGCGCACCACAAACACAAAAAGGAAACTGACACCCAGACTTAACACCCTCAGGTCACTTGCTCACACAAAATTTGGACACAACAAAGAAACCACCACCACAGTTTATAAACAATACATAAGATCAGTGATGGAATACGCAAGCCCAGCCTGGGCTTCTAACCTAGCTGAAACACATAAGACCTTACAGACTATTCAAAACAAAGCCCTAAAAATCATTACAGGCTGCACAACTACTACACCCACAGATCACCTACATCAAGAAACCAAAATCCTCAAAGTCAAAGACCATCTGGACATGAGAGGCACTCAATTCCTGGCAGCAGCCTCCACGAACCAAAGCCACCCACTACACTACATGGCAACCCACCCACAAACACCCAAGAAATATCAAAACAACACCCAGCACACGGTATCACACACAAATACTGTCCTCTCTCCCTCCTTGCCCACCCCAAACCAACTTCCAGAAGCACATCCATACTCATAACTCTCGCCGATCCATCCACTCACTCATAACACGCAGCTGCAAGCACGACCTCCCGAAATCCATCCTTCCTCGCGAGGACAGAGTCCACCTGGCCAGGCTGAGATGCGGACACCATCTAGCTCTTCTGAGCTATCAGAAGAGACTGGATGACTCCGTCGTCGACACCTGCCCGGGATGTAACACAGCACCCCATACCATCAAACACATCATAGAAGACTGAATTTCACACAACCACTTACGCCAACAACACAATCTACGCTCAATGAGAGCTCTGTGGGAAAGCCCGATCATGGCCATGGCCTTCCTCAGGGACTCGGGGCTGTTCGGCCAGGCAGCTTAGGGAACAACAACAACAACAACAACAACAACAACTATGAAATCCAAACACCACTTCCTTATTGGATTCAGGCTTTCTTAACTAATCGAGAAGGCGCTGTTTTCGATGACTCCACTTGTTTTCTGTTTATGGAATTTTAAGGGTACCACAAAGCACCATACTAGGTCCACTTTTTTTTTCTCATACATTAATGATCCTCCAATATCTTTATTATCTACTACTAGATTTTTTGCAGATGATATCTTAGTATAACGATCAATGGTAAATAGGGTCGATTGCCATCAGCTCTCTGACGACTTAACTTCTCTTGAAGATTGGGAAGCCAAGTGCAGATAACTTTAAAACTTGACAAATACCGCCACATTTGTATATTTTTACTGATCCAACAAACCCAATCTCTTTACCTGTAAACTCGTTAATACCATCCTCACTTGACTGAAATCATGCAGACAAGTGGGGTACAGTACCTCTATTGTCTAGGTGGTAGAGTGCCGGTCTCATAACTGAATAGTCCCAAGTTCAATTCCAGTAGTAGGGCTTGGGATGTTTGTAATAATAATAATATTTATTCAGTTAGAAGACCGGTTCAGTATTTAAGTCAGTTTGGCTACTAAAAATCAAAGTAAGATATCAGAGTCCTAAAATAACCCCCCTTACATAAATACCATACACTAACAATAGTACCTGGGGGTCCACATCTTAGTGGACATGATGTTAAGCACACATGAGCAGTATCGGAGCAAAAATAACACAATCCTGGGTTCTTGCGCAGAAACCTAATGTGTAACACAGACAACAACATTTTGGAAAGTAAAGCACTTGTACGGTCACACATTGAAGACTCTAACACTGTCTGGGATCCCCATACTCACAATAATATTAACAAATAGACACCATAAAAAACGAAAGAAGCAAGATGGATCAGAGATGGCTATACATACACACTACATCGTCACTTTGCCTAAACAAGACACTGAGCTGAACACAATTGCAACAAGAAGACAAATACACAGACAACATATGATATGCAAAATCACAAGAAACTTACCGGACATAGATAAAAACACATATTTATACCTCACAAATAAATAATTACAAAGACAGCCACAACCTAAATTACCATACATATCAGGCAAGCATAAGCATATTTAGGTACTAATTATTTTCCTGCAATATCCATGAATGGAATTATTATCCATCAATGTCTCCCTCTTGATACTTTTAAAGCTAGAATCACCCATTTTTTTCTCTCCTAATCTTAATCCTTCTCCTTTCCATTAACCCTAAGCTGCCTGCATAACTAGCTTCCCACGTACCATAATACCTGTGAGCACTTACCCTATGCGGGTATCCAAGCTAAAGCTAAAATGGAATGGGGAGGAACTAAGTATGTATTATAACATTCATAAAAAATGCATGTGGTTATGTGCAGCGTATGGAGAGTGAGAGAATGATTAATAGAATGAGAGTGAGGTGGAAGGGTAGAGAGGGAGAGGTAGACCGAGAATGAGATGGAAAGATGGAGTTGAGAGGTATATGATAGAAAGTGGTGTGGGGTGGGAGGGGGAACGCCGGTTTACGAATGACAGGAGCATGGAGGCAATTCATTCGTGGCCACCTCCTTGGGGATCCAGCAATAGATAGATAGATACATAGAAGATCGAAGTTATCTGAATTAGGGCACAACAGAACAGATCCCTTTTCTTCCCAACACAGCTCGTCCTTGTTGCTCTCTAATCATATAATATCTCGGTCACTGTCGAAGAGCTTATCATGTTACCAAGCTATTAAATATGGTTATACCAAAAGGTACTGTAGCCTACATGAAAATATTCTGCATCTGTTTTGATTGCAAGAGTTGTTGTTGTTGTTGTTGTTGTTGTTGTTCCCCAAGCTGCCAGGCCGAACAGCCCCAAGGCCCCGAGCAATTCCAAGGCCATAACCGAGTGCCCCCACAGAACCCTCCCCGCCGACCACAATAAAGCCTGGGTGACCGAAGCCACTCCATGGCAGGGAGCTGAGGAGGGTGCGGAAACGCCCGGGAAACCAAAGCCCCAAGATTGCAAGAGTTCTTTATTTCAATGTCAATAACTTCTATTTATACACTGTAGGAACATGAATTAACTTATAGGCTATACAATATAGCCAATTTTTTTTTATCTCTCTCGCATCATATATAGGCTTCAAATTAAAACTTAGTGACAAATACAAGCTAACCACTCAAATCTACGTAATGGAATCTAGGGTCATGATTACAAATAAATAATGATATAGGCCCAGTTACATAAATACAAGCTAACAGATGGGATTAATAAGACGAAGCAGTTGTATCCATATATTCCTTCAATATTTAAAAAGAGTAACTAGAAGGTACAGCCACAAAGCAATAATATCTATGCGCCTATCTAAAATGTGTATTGAACCCATAAAGCTGTATAATTATAGTGGGTTCATCATTATACGAGACAATATAGTGCTGTATTATCTACCAATTATAATTTTGTTGATTATTTATTAATTTGACTATGCAATGCAAACAAATAGAGCTCTGCTCTATTTGTCAAAATTATGCATCTGTTACAGCACCCGGCCTGCCGCTGCTGTCAGCTCCACATCAAGTTTTATAGATTTGCTCCACATCTGGAGGAGGAGTGTCCTTGATTTCACAGTTATCGACAGAATTTCCGTGACCGCGTCAGGAGTTTGAATGGGCACGGCGCTGGATTGAGTGTACTCCTGGGTGGCACCGGCGTTGATGAGGACTTGAAGTTCATGCTGTCCCGGGTACTTTGCACATACATCCTGGCCACGGGCATTGTCGACATCCTCTAAACGTCTCACAGTCCAACTGGCAACCTGTCTTACATGGCCGAGCGGGTGGTCCCCACCCAAGTGCCCTCATTCACCACTCCTTGATTACACTTTAACCCCTACAGTATTTGAAGATGCATTTTTAACAATATTCATTATATCATTATAAGATTTTAAGCAGTTTAGGAAGGATCTCTATATATCAAAGGAGTAAGCTGTATCTTGGTTAACCCTCAGACTCACAATTCCTTCCAAATTAAGGTAAATAATATAACTTACCAACAGCCAGAATAAAAGGAAGAATCGCGTTCTCGTATATTGAAAGGGTTATCTGATCAACTTGTGTAAGGTGGAAGTGCTGGGTGGTGTACCTTCGCTCATATTTATTATCAAGTGTATTTAGGAATTTCAATTACACTGCATAATTTGATTTAATGTTTGTACTCATTAACTTTGTATTATAACGTTTTTATTTCTTAGTTCTAGATTAATTAACTAGTCTATAGATCGCACAACGAGGTCTCTACACAGATACAAACAGTTCGCCAGTTGATATATTCAAGCTAGTATTATACGCTAAAACCTCGATCACCATTTAGGTGAAGACAAAGAAATTTGTTATAATGGCTGTCATAGCGAGTCAGGTAATTTCTATTCGATCTAACTACTCTAGTCTGTTTGCTTCCAGCTGACGGTAAATTGCTATCCCCCAATATTGATTACTCGGCTATTGTGAACAGCTTGTAGCAAAATATGTAGTTAATTATGAATACTTGTCTTTTATATGACGTACGTTGTAGAGACATAGAAGTTTTATATTTTTCCATTAAGTATCAAGAAATCAATTGCTAAGGGATTCAATTTACCGTCAGCTAGATAACCGACTATAGCATATCCCAACACTTCGACATTGCTGAGGACCTAGTAATTTGGTTTAGTGATCTTCATCTATTATAAACCAATGTCGTGAGCCAGAATTCTGTTAGGGTATAAGGGGCCATCATTTTGATACTACTGAGGGATTTTGGTACTTTCCCTCTAAAAGTTGACATAGGGGTCGACTAAGTGATTTCTCCTCGATCTATAACTAGTAGCATACAGCATCAGTTCAACATCACTATAATAAGAATGAGGTAATTTGGCTTTCGATCTGACTAGCAGCATAGGTCAACATTTCGACATCACTCAGGACTAAAGATTTTATAGGATCTCTACTCGGATACACTGTAAACAATTGAACATATAATTTTAACAAAAATGGCACACATAAACATTGTTTTTCGGTTTATCTAATCAAATTAGAACACAAACGATTAGAACACTACTTTTGTACAATTTTTGTTACAATTAAGTGTTAATTTTTACAGTGTCAGTAATTCCTTTTCTCTCTAATTTGTAGCATATGCCATCACTTCAACTTCGCTGATGACCAGGAAATTTAGGCTATTGGTGTTCATTCTTTGCACGCTGGCATATCTGTCGATGATGCCGTTACGGTGCATGAAGGTGGCAGCGATGCTGACGGTGGTAGAGTCGGTGTAGGTCCCCACTGGCAGCCAGTGGAAGAAGTCATTGGCATTGGGTGGGAATCAGCCCGGCCCGCACCTCTAGGGTCAATGATGGGTTGTCAATTTAAAACTAAATGGGCATATACCTGGTGATTATTTCAGTGTATGTACTTACATTACGTAGAATAACCTTTTAGGGGTGTAATGTATTTAACTGGGAAACTAAAGACTAGAACAGAGTACATGGTTACAGTATATAAGGTTTTATTTATAAATTACAACTAAGAGCACTCTCGTACACTCTCTTAGTCATGCTCTCGCTTCCCATACGTTCCACATGGCCGAATCATCTCAAGGTGTTCCTTTTCACACTTTTCATCACATCTACATCCACACCACACCGCTCTCGTACTTCCTCATTCGTAAGTCTATCCCTCCATGTAACTCCGCATGCACTTCTCAAGTAACTCATTCCCACGGTCCCACCCCTCTCACTCTTGGTTTGTGTCTATCCAAAAACGTCCATGCTTCGCTCCCGTACGTCAATATCGGAATTACCACAGTATCATGCAAGGACTTCTTTGCTTCCATGCTGACCACCCTATTTTTTGTTACTGCTTTCAGCATTCCTACAACCCTCTTCCCCTGTTGCACCCTCTCACGCACTTCTTCTTCCATACTCCCATCTTTACTCAACACACTGCCCAAATACTTAAATGAGATGACATTCTCCATAGCCTGACCATTCAACCTCACCTCACACTCTGTGACTGCACCCCTTTCAAAGACCATAACCTTACTATTCCCTGCATTTACCTGCAGATTCTGTTTTTCACACACTGTTCCAAACATATTTACCAGACCCTGCAACTCGCATTCACTATTGCTCATCAGAACTGTATCGTCAGCAAACAGCAGTACAGGCAACTTCCACTCATTTCCTTCCCTTATCAGCGGTACACCAACATCCACTACTCTTCCTTGTATTTCTTTCACGACTTCATCCATATATATATTGAACAACCATGGGGATATCACACACCCTTGTTTAACCCAACATTCAGATCAAAGAAATCGCTCTGTTCATTCTCCACACATACTGGCGCCTTTGCACTCTCATACATGCTCTTTGCTGCTTTCAGCAACTTGCCATCTAATCCATATATTCTCAGTAATTTTCACAGACCTTCTCTATCAACTCTGTCATAGGCCTTCTCCAAGTCCAAAAAGGCAGCATACAACTTTGGCCCTTCTCCAGATATTTCTCCACAACCCATTTTCAATCCCCTTTTAGTGATCAAATACATAAGCCCCCCTCTAAAAACTGTTAAGAATAAATTGTTAAGTCCTCCACCTACACCCTGGAGATCACTTGTACGAAATTAGTGTAATTCCATCTCTATTTTACAGTCCCTCTTTGTGCTAACATTATCTCTTAGGAAAACACTACATACGACTCTATCCTTGACATCCCCTATTTGTTCAAATACTCTTATGGTTATACAGTAAACCCTCGCTATCTCAGACTAATTGGGGGGAGACCCAGTCCGAGATGACCGAAATTCCGAGATGTCCGAAGTCCGACTTATGTCCGACTTAAGAGAGGAAAATGTCCGAATTGTAAGAGGGAGTCCGAGCCACCAGAGAAAACGGAGACTTCCCTATCACTAACAACTTTGATTCAAGATAAATTACAGTACCTGTACAGTATCCAGCAGACATATATTATAAATATCACTTTCCTTCTCCATTTCACTGTCCTTCTCCACCTCACTGTAGCCTTAGATCTCGGAATTTGCCCTTAGATCTCGGAATTTTCCGAGATATATGACACCTGTCCGACAGACCATGTGGGCCCTCGGAGTATTCCCCTTACATCTCGGAATTTTCCGAGATATACGGCGAACTTTCCGAGAGGCCGATGCCAGTCCGAGTAGTCCGGGTTTCCGACTTCTAGAGGTCCGAGATAGCGAGGGTTTACTGTAGTTGGATATGCCAGTATCAACATAGCACATGACATTTAATAGCTGGTTTTAATATTGTGAAAACCAACACCTGACATGAAACCTCGTATTAAGTGATTTTTTAATATAGTTACAGTCCCTCACGGTTGAAAAATAGAAAATCGGGCAAGAATAGGAAACGTATTGGTTGGGCCTATAATTGGGCCTTGTAATTGGGGTTGGGTGTGACAGGGATCTGCCTTGTATGGGCCGATCGGCTTTTTGCAGACTCCCATTTTCTTATGTTCTTATGTATCTTCAGTAAAGACATGTGGGCAAACTGAGATAATTGCGCTTTAATTAGTCTATAGAAACCAACCATCAATGTATTCGTAAAGACAATTTCCATGTTGAATATTTGTGAAAGTTGAAGAAATAATATTGTTCTACTTCATAGAAATACTTGTTAGTGTCTAATAACTTACAATAAGATATATTTCCATGATTACTTCAAATCTGGTTCTACGTAAATATTTAGTGAAAGTCAAAGCACATACCTAATTACAGTACTTGCTCTAACTCATGTAAGGTAAAGATTGCAGTGTTTCAAGTTGTATTACCTGATATTTGATTCTATCTGTTGCATCTCAGTTTGTGGGACATAATTTGTGTGTAAAAAACGTTGTCTTGAACTAATTGTATAACTCACCTTGTATTTGATTGTATATATATATATATATATATATATATATATATATATATATATATATATCAGAAAGGTAGTTACATATAAGAACATAAGAACATAAGAAAATGGGAGTCTGCAGAAAGCCGATTGGCCTAAGCAAGGCAGATCCCTGTCCCACACAACCCCAATTACAAAGCCCAATTATAGGCTCAACACTCTAATACCCTGAGGATCATCTTACCAAAACGGTTAGAGATTAACGCAGGATTACGGGGGTCTGCAGAGCGCTGATTGGCCCAACCCTGCTGATCCCCCTTCACACCCAACCCTTCTCGTCCATATGCTTATCCAATTTTATCTTAAAGCTCCCTATCGTTTTTAATCCAACTATAGCACTTGGTAGTCCATTCCACCCATCTACAACTCTGTTACCAAACCAATATTTGCCTATATCTTTTCTGAAACAAAATTTATCTAATTTGAAACCATTGGTACGAGTTCTTTCGCTATCACTGAGCTTTAGTACATTTGTCATGTCCCCTTTGTTAATCCCACTAACCCACTTGAACACCTCTATCATATCCCCTCTAACTCTGCGTCTCTCTAACGAATGTAAGCCTAATTTCTTCAACCTTTCTTTATACGGAAGATTTCTAATATTATGGATCATTTTTGTCATTCTACGTTGTACTCTCTCCAATGAATCTATGTCCATTCTGTAATAAGGACACCAAAATTGAACAGCATAATCCATATGGGGTCTCACTAATGACAAGTAAAGTTTAAAGATAACATCAGCAGTTCTGTTACTCACACTCCTTGAGATGAACCCGAGAATCCTGTTTGCCTTGTTTCGAACGCTTATACACTGTTGTCTAGGCTTCAAATCATTGCTAACAAACACACCTAGATATTTCTCACAATTCGAGTTTTCTAATTCCACATTAGCTAGTTTATATTTAACATTTGTATGCATCTTCCCTATCTTTAATACCTTGCATTTGTCAATGTTAAACTTCATCTGCCAATTTACTGAACATTCGTGTAAGGTATCTAGATCCCTTTGGAGGCACTCTATATCTCTATCTGAATCAATTGTTCTCCCCATTATGGTATCGTCTGCAAATTTACTTATCCTACTAGTTATACCTAAATCAAGGTCATTTATGTATATAACAAACAACAGAGGACCTAATACAGATCCCTGGGGGACACCACTTTTGACTGCTCCCCATTCTGACTTCGTACCATTTATGCTGACTCTCTGCTTCCTACCAATTAGCCATGACCTAATCCATCCCAACAACGCCCCCCCTATTCCATGCGCCTCAACCTTTCTCATCAATCTCTCATGGGGGACTCTGTCGAAAGCTTTACTGAAATCTAAATATATTATATCATATGACTTGTCATTATCTACTGCTTCATATACCTCTGAGAAAAAACTAAGCAAATTAGTAAGGCAAGAACGTCCCTGAGTGAATCCATGCTGAGAAGAATTTATTAAATTAAATGTATCTAAGTGGTTTCTAATTTTACTAGCAATAATTGACTCTAGTAGCTTTCCTATGATTGATGTAAGACTAATGGGACGGTAATTGGATGCTATTGATTTGTCACCTTTTTTGAAGATCGGAACTACGTTTGCAAGCTTCCAAGCTTCTGGAACTATACCTGTCTCCAATGACTTGTTAAATAAAAATGTTAATGGGTAACTTAACTCATCCCTACATTCTTTTAATACTCTAGCATATACCTCATCAGGACCAGGCGATTTATGAGGTTTCAGTCTGTCAATTTCCTTAAGCACATCATTTCTACTTATAGTAACCGTACTTAACCTATTTTCTATACTATCGCTATATACCTTACGGACTTCTGGAAACTGTGCCAAATTTTCATTAGTGAAAACGGAAAGAAATTGACTATTTAATGTACTGCACATTTCTAAATCATTTTCTGTCATTTCTCCTATCGAAGTTTTAAGGGGACCAATTACATCTCTAACCTTGGATTTATATAGTTGGTAAAAAGCTTTAGGATTATTTTTTGAGTCATTGGCAACCTTAATTTCATAATTTCTTTTTTCTTTCCTAATATCCTTTTTTACCTGTCTTGATAGATTCTGATAGTAAGCAAGTAGGTGAATTTCGCCTTTTCTAATTTTTCTATATATTCCTCTCTTTTGTCCTAGAAGATCTAATAGTCTATTATTCATTCATTTGGGTTGGTTCTGTGTTGATCAAAATTTTCTTTTGGGGATGTATTTATTTTGTGCATTGAATACTGACTTGATAAAATTATCGTATGTATCTACCAAGGTTGACGTCTCTTCCTGACTTAAGATGACAGGTGCCTGAGAAGGGGTACACTCATTTGGACACCTGGATCGACTTAATTTTTTGACCATAGGGTCCGCTAATAGGGCTCTTCTTAACCCACCATAATTGGCTTTTCTAAAGTCAGGTATTAATGTTGTATTCTCTCTGGTATTACCTTTCCATTGTATATTAAAATACACAGAATTGTGGTCACTATTTCCTAGGTGGTCCCCTATCTCTACATTATTTACCATATGTTCATTGTTACTGAAAACTAAATCGAGAATATTATTACCTCTAGTCGGCGTATCTATGAATTGAAATAAAAAACTATCTTGTACTACCTCTATAAACTCCTCAGAATCAGAGTCTCCTATTTGATGCTGCCAATCTATATTCGGAAAATTAAAATCCCCCATAATGCACACATTGCTAAACCTTGATGCCATTTTAATTTCCTCCCATAATGACGTTCCGTCATTTCTACTCATATTTGGCGGTCTATACATAACTCCAATAACTATGGTCTCACTACCTTCGTTAACCTCTACCCAAACACTTTCATTATCGTTATTTAGTCTAATACCTGATTTAATACAGCTTTTTAATGTACTCCTGACAAACACTGCTATACCGCCACCCCTCTTACTTGTTCGGTCATATTTAAACAAACTATATCCTGGTATATCAAATTCTGCTAAAAAATGCCTGGTTTCTGTATTAATCCACGTTTCAGTTAGCGCTATTATGTCTATATTTTCTTTGCTAACAAGGGCTCTAAGTTCGTTCATTTTGTTACATAGACTCCTACAGTTTGTGTAATATACTCTCAATTTACTTCTTTTCTTTATACCTAATTTACCTATGTTTTTAGCGACATTTCCATCTTCCGTTGCACCATCACTACTATCATTTGCATTATAGTCATCATTTTTAGCATGAGACTGAATATCCTTATCGCTTTCGCCTGACGCTAAAATTGTTCCATTTAATCTCTCATTTACACTCTCAATATTTCTGTTCAAAACCCCACAACCACCCTATCTAAAGAGCTAGCTAATGTAGAAACCCCTAACCGTGAAAGATGAACCCCATCCCTTGCGTACATCCCATCTCTCCCATAGAAACTATCCCAGTTATCAATGAATGGTATTGCTTTTTCTTTGCAATATTTCTCCAAACGGCAATTGACACCAATCGCCCTGGATGTCCATTCCTTGGGAACTCCTCTTCTGGGTAGGATACAATGTACTACAGGGATCCCTCCCTTCATCCTAACTTTATCTAACACATCCCGATACTGCTGCAGCAGTTCCTCACTTCTACCCTTACCAACATCGTTACTCCCGGCACTGAGACAGATAATGGGGTTATCTCCACTATCTTCCAAGATGTGGTCCATCTTCTCTAAAACCCTCCCAACTCCATGGCCAGGCAGACACACAACCTTCCTAAGTTTAGTGCGGGTAGCCCTAACTAAATGTCTTACCATGGAGTCGCCCACAATCGACACAGACTTACCTTCTCGGGACACAGACTTACCTTTCCCTCGGGAGGATCCAGCAGCTGCAGTTGGAGAACCCCCGGTGGTGGCAGAAGCTCCCTTGGTGGTGGTGGGGGTAGTGGTGGTGGTAGGTAGCACAGCGTCAGAGGTTGGAGCTGAGTCGGCGGCAGGCACTTCGAAAACAAAAATCCTGGAAAGAATGAAAAAAACTTGATCAAGTCACAATGAACTAAATCATGAATTCCTTTAACACTCAAATGGTTGTTTCCATGCTCTTTTTCATGCATAAACAAGAGCCAGAGCGTAATACAAGTATGTATCCCTGAAAGGGCGTAAATTGAGCTTTCCAATGACACCCGAACCATCCTTCTAGGATCACTGGTTGTCTTGCAACGATCGTGCAACCAAAGGGCAAAATAGCTAAAATACGGTCATTTCGTTACATAATTACGTGTGTAGCGAGTGAGTAGTGTGGAGTACGTGTCAGTGGGCCCACGACGGTCGTGGCGAGCGGTCATGAGGCAACCTATGCTCCTCCCACCGCTCGGCTCTCTCTCAGAGCCAATATTGCGCCAAAATTGCACACAGACTTAAGTCGGGCCCCGCCACATAGTCCTTTCTTCTCTATACGGACTTAAGTCGGGCCCCGCTAAACAAGGGTTAAAGGTAAACAAGGAAATATGCTGAGATTGTACTAACTCTGGCCATAAGTTGACAGTGTGCCACGCTGGCAAGGCAAGGTTACCCACAGTGGGTAGCTTATAGTAAGTCATTTTAGATTTACAGATTGATCATTGCTTGCATTACTGTATGTCCACAAATATTTCAATAATGTAAGCATGTTTTCTTCTATTTTTGTTTTATTTAAATGAAATTTATGAAAAGGTGTCCTACCTAGCTTATTTTAGCTCCCATATATTTTATCCTCTACTTTTGGAAACCGATGTCTGCTGTTGACTCTCCTCCACCCTGAAGTAGTAGTTGGCGGCAGGCAAGTCTGAAGGGTCACTTTCGTCCACCATACAGACTCCATCTGATAATGAAGTTAAAATGGATGATTAGACAACTACGACTGCGTAATAGTAACTGGAAGCAGGAAGAAATGTAGCATCAATTTTACCCATCATGCAGGTTCCATCTTGTAAATTTTTTAAAATAGCTGATTAGAAAACTATTACATATCAACTTCACCTCCACTTTGTAGTACAAGCTGAAGGTGGGACTGTAGAAACACTCTCATCCACATCCACCATACAGACTCCACACAATAAAACAGTTACAACATAGTCAACACCTGCTACACAACCACCTTGTCGTAGTAGCTGAAGGTGGGATTGTAGGCATCACTCTCATCTATCATACAGACCACCTGGCAATACAGGTACAATATAATCAAGCCCTACTACACCTCCACCTTGTCCTAGTAGCTGAAGGTGGGACTGTAGCATTACTCTCATCTACCATACAGACCACCTGACAATACAGGTACAATATAATCAAGCCCTACTACACCTCCACCTTGTCCTAGTAGCTGAAGGTGGGACTGTAGCATTACTCTCATCTACCATACAGACCACCTGACAATACAGGTACAATATAATCAAGCCCTACTACACCTCCACCTTGTTGTAGTAGCTGAAGGTGGGACTGTAGCATTACTCTCATCTACCATACAGACCACCTGACAATACAGGTACAATATAATCAAGCCCTACTACACCTCCACCTTGTTGTAGTAGCTGAAGGTGGGACTGTAGCATTACTCTCATCTACCATACAGACCACCTGACAATACAGGTACAATATAATCAAGCCCTACTACACCTCCACCTTGTTGTAGTAGCTGAAGGTGGGACTGTAGCATTACTCTCATCTACCATACAGACCACCTGCCAATACAGGTACAATATAATCAAGCCCTACTACACCTCCACCTTGTTGTAGTAGCTGAAGGTGGGACTGTAGCATCACTCTCATTTACCATACAGACTCCACCTGACAACAAATTTACAGCATAGTTAACACCAGCTACACCTCCACTTTGTTGTAGTACCTCCATAATGCTGGTACGTACCTTGGCGTCACTCTCACCCACCTTGCATTCATCACTGGCAAAGTTTACTCTATTCAACTGGGAGAAAAATTGTTAATTTGTCATCGTCAATGAGTGTATACTTATTATGGTTTGTGAGTATACAGTAACTCAAAACTATGAATTAAATAGTTAAGCGTTCACATTAGTGACAACAACATTAAGCAAGATAACTTACAATGTCAATCAGCGATAATAGTTAACAATAGTGACATTTTAGACGATGTCGATCAACTGCAGACATTCTTTGCCTTCTTACGCATCAAATCAACCAAGCTACAGACCAACATGGTGAAACACATACAATAGCACTGGATATATCAAAGGCATTTGATAGAGTCTGGCATCAATCCTTATTGTCGAAGATGTCACACTACGGCCTTGCATCATTAGTTCCACTAATTTCTTCTTATCTTCATAACAGAAAAATACGTGTAATGGTAGATGGCCTTTATTCTCAATTTCACTCAATAAATGCTGGTGTTCCCCAGGGATCAGTTTTGGCCCCAACTCTGTTCCTCATTCATATCAATGATCTCATATCTACCACTCATAATCCAATACATTCCTACGCAGATGACTCAACACTCCACAGTTCCTTCACATTTACCAATTCTTTCACCCAACCCGATCTTATAAATTCAAAAATAAAACACTGCAATTTCTCTGAACCAGGACCTTTCTAGAATTAATGAATGGGGACAAGAGAATCTAGTTTCCTTTAATGCACAGAAAACCAAGTACATTCAATTTTCTAACCGACAGAATCTCACTGACTCCCATATATTTTTTAATGATGTAAATATTCCCACTTCCCCTAGTATTGACATTCTCGGTTGTAACATTAACTACTAACTTTGAGCTGGACACATTATGTTAGAAGCATTGCTAAGAATGCCTCTAAAAAACTGGGACTCCTGTACAGAGTTCGAGAATTCTTCACTGACGAGCAGTTGGCCGTAATATATAAAAGTCATGTGCGCTCTCAGATGGATTACTGTTCACCTCTGTGGGGGTGGAAGTGGAGTGGTTGCATTGAGGCAGTTGGACAAAATTCAAAATAAAGCTATTAGATTAATCAATAACCCTGCAATCACACAGGACCTTCCTACATTAGCCATACGAAAGAACGTTGCATCCCTTGCATTATTCTACAGATATTTTCACAGCAATTGTTCCGCGGGACTTGCTACAATTTGTGCCGCCTCTCCACATCTTTCCCCGTAGAACTAGGGCAGCTGAGAGCGCCCATGAATTTACACTTTCTCCTCCACAATGCAGAACTTCTGCTTATCAGAATTCATTTATCCCCAGAGCTACTACTCTTTGGAATTCACTTCCCTCGAATTGCTTTCCACAAACTTACAATCAACAAATGTTTAAATCCAGTTGTTACAAACATTTTATGAATGGAGGATGCCTTTAGGCACATGGACCTTTTTGTTTTATCTGTGTTTTTCCTTCCTCCGTTCATTGTCTCTTAAAAAAAAAAAAAAAAATTTTTTTTTTATAAAAGGTCACTATATAGTCACCTTTAACCATTAAGAAATCATAACGGATAAGCTATATACAAGTTATGAATATATACTGTTCAGATGGTAATTTTTCTCAATAATCTTTGTTTCAAATCAGCGTTAAAGGAAGTCTATGATGAAAATTATCCCCCTTAGATGGTCAGTTACTTGTACTTATTTCTAAACAAAGGTTCAGTTTTGGTAAAATCAAATCGTTATGCTTATGTTGTTACAGTATAACTTGCCCATGCAAAACCAACATAAACCGACCGAAATTTCGTGATCTGTGTTAAGGTTATTAATATACTGTATATTAAAAAATATCACATTCCAAAACTGCCACAACCAGAACGACCAGTCACTTAATCTAACCTTTATCAATTTAACCTGACTAAGCTTAATCTAACCTAACCTTAATCAACTTAGCCAAGCCAAGGCTAATCAAATCTAGAGTTGTTGTTGTTGTTGTTGTTCCCTAAGCTGCCTGGCCGAACAGCCCCGAGTCCCTGAGGAAGGCCATGGCCGTGATCGGGCTTTCCCACAGAGCTCTCATTGAGTGTAGATTGTGTTGTTGGTGTAAGTGGTTGTGTGAAATGCAGTCTTCTATGATGTGTTTGATGGTATGGGGTGCTGTGTTACATCCCGGGCAGGTGTCGACGACGGAGTCATCCAGTCTCTTCTGATAGCTCAGAAGAGCTAGATGGTGTCCGCATCTCAGCCTGGCCAGGTGGACTCTGTCCTCGCGAGGAAGGGAGGATTCGGAAGGATGGATTTCGGGAGGTCGTGCTTGCAGATACGTGTTGTCTATGAGTGAGTGGATGGATTGGCGAGAGATATGAGTATGGATGTGCTTCTGGAAGTTGGTTTGGTGTGGGCAGGGAGGGAGAGAGGACAGTATTTGTGTGTGATACCGTGTGCTGGGTGTTGGTTTAATATTTCTTGGTGTCTGTGGGTGTGTTGCCATGTAGTGTAGTGGGTGGTTTTGGTTCGTAGAAGCTGCTGCCAGAAATTGGGTGCCTCTCATGTCCAGATGGTCTTTGACTTTGATGATTTTGGTTTCTTGATGTAGGTGATCTGTGGGTGTAGTAGCTGTGCAGCCTGTAATGATTTTTAGGGCTTTGTTTTGAATAGTCTGTAAGGTCTTGTGATGTGTTTCAGCTAGGTTAGAAGCCCAGGCTGGGCTTGCGTATTCCATCACTGATCTTATGTATTGTTTATAAACTGTGGTGGTGGTTTCTTTGTTGTGTCCAAATTTTGTGTGAGCAAGTGACCTGAGGGCATTAAGTCTGGGTGTCAGTTTCTTTTTCGTGTTTGTGGTGCGCTGTTTGAATGTCATATGAGTATCATATGTTACTCCTAGGATTTTGGGTGTGTGTGTATGTGTTAGGGGTGTGTTGTTTATGGTGAGTCGAGGGATGTATTCGTGTTATCCTGTCCAGCTTGTGAGCAGGGTTGCGGTGGATTTGGCTGGGCTAGATTAAGTCTGTTTGTAGTGCACCAGCCATGTAGTGTGTTGAGATAGGGTTGAAGGAGATCTGTTGCTGTGTTTGGGTCATGGTGTGTGCATGTGAGTGTTATGTCGCCTGCATAGGAGGCTAAGTTTATTTGGGGTGTATTGGGTATATTTATGTCGTGCATGTACAGATTGAAGAGTGCGGGCGATAGGACGGATCCTTGTGGGACTCCGTTTGGAAAGTTTCTGATTCTAGATGACTGACCGGCAAAAGATACGTGTGCACATCTGCCTGCTAGGAAGTTGGCCAGCCACCTTTTTGTGTTGTTGTGCATGTTTGTGTTGTAGATTTTGTTTGTTAGGTTGTGGCGGGGGATGGCATCGAAGGCTTTACTAATGTCGAGTGTGGCTAGTAGTGATCTGTGTGGTGGTCTAGCTGAGTTGATGCCGTCGAAAGCTCTTTGTGTAAGGTCTGTGAGAAGAGTGTTTGTGGAGTGCAGTGGCCTGAAGCCATGTTGTGTTGGAGCTAGGGGTAGGTCGGGTGTAATTAGTTGTAGTACAAGGCGTTCCATGACTTTGGAGGGGGTGCAAAGGAGTGTGATGGGGCGGTGTGAGGAGGGTAGCGTTGGGTCTTTGTTGGGTTTGGGGAATGTGATGATAATGCCATGCTTCCAGATGTCTGGTATTGTGTTGTGTGAATAACTGTAGTTTGATATGTTAGTGAGTGCTTGTATGCCTTGTGGTCCCAGGTGTCTGAGGTGTATGTTGCTTATGTTGTCTAGGCCACAGGCGGGTGAGTGCTTGAGATTGTTGATGATGTGCTTTGTCTAGTGATTGGTGAAGGGTGTATAGTCAGGGTCTGTGGGGAATTGTCTCTTACGTCGGATGACACGTCGGTCGTCTTTGTGGGGTTTTAGGTGGCTGACACGTGAGAAGTGATTGATGAGAGTGTAGCTTGTTGTTTACATGAAGGAGTAGAGTAGCTATATACAGATTTATTCCTCTGGTCTTTTCATCGTCGGGAGGAATGGGACCTTCAGCAAGTGTCTTCTATGCCAGATTAGCTGAACAAATATGGGTGAAAAAGTGCCAGCATAGAAGCCAAGTCATAACTTGGATGAGATGCCGGCTCTCTTTCTCTCTTCTCAGGTCTGCACTCCTGTGTCTCAGGGGTACAAGGTCCTCCCCGCTACAAAGGACAAGAGTGAGAGACTTGGACTTTGAAATGGCCGTGGCAGAGTTCCGAATTGGGGAGCAACTAGGCTGAATTTACGGAGGTACAATAAGATAAACTATAAGGGAACTAGAATAAGCTAGATAGTACACCACTTCGTAATTGTCACTTATAAAAAAAAATAAATAGAAGGAAACATGCTTACATTACTGAAATGTTTGTGGACATGCAGTAATGCAAGTAATGGTCGCTCTTCTGTAAATCTAAAATGGCTTACGTAAGAATGGAAAAGGGGTGGGACCTTTTTTTTTTTTTATTTAGCTGTATACAAGAACCCAAATTCACCTAGGTGATTAGGACTGTGGCCGTTTGGATTGTGGCTGTCTTGACCTGCTTCCTATCACTCACCCTCATATTTGAAGGCTTGACAGGAGTTTCTGTTGCAGATGGCGGCACAGACTAAGGAAGAGGAGGCGTCGATGGTATTTTTATAAGATGGCGTAACCCCAGGGCTGCGGACATACTCCTGCCCTTCCACCACCACCACAACTGCAAAAGCCGCCGTGCACCATCACAGTAACATTCGAGCCACAGGAGCCATAGTCGTTTGGTTTCTTCAGGGACCGGCCTTTATGTCGGTACTAGCTCAGGGATAATAAGAAGACAATGAGTAAGGACAGATTAATAGCCTACCCATGATAATAATTTTTATAGTATTTAAGATTTACACATGCACGAGATATCTCAATTTTTGTAACATATGTACAATCTATATGACCCATACATCATTCCTAAATATGTCACTACCTGCGGAAATAAGTTATTTTTCATAGACTATGAGTCTATGTGAAATAAATAAGGAAAAGTCAGCCATCTTGAATCAGTGGAGATTAATTTTCTTTTAACTTTTCCATCGTATTTTTAGTATTTTGTCACCTCTGCATCAATGGTAAGACCAGCAGGGGTTAGGTTGTTAGGTTAGGTTAATGACAAAATGTGGAAATTGTTGGGGTGATGGGGTATGGCCAAAACGGGACATTTCCGCAAGAGAAAGTTGATGAGTGAACATAAATAGCAAATACCGTAGCCGCTGCACTTTCCTTTAACTGTCTTCGTGGTGCGATGCATAAGGTGTTGATTTTCGGTGTGAGCGTCCTGGGTTCGAGTCCACGGACTGCCACATGTGTTTGTAAATTTTATTAATCGATTTTAGGAGTGGAGTTGGTTGTTGGAAGGAACATAATAATTTATTAATTTATACATACTTATAATCTACAGCCACCATACTACCGGAGCCGATCTATTTCCCTTTACTTGTTATTTATCCAAAGTAAACCTCTCAGAATCTGCAACCCGATAGTTCGGAATACTGTAATAATCCGGAAGGATTAATTTAATCGTCAATATAAAAGACAATAAACTATATATTTGTTTTAAGTCGGTGCATGTTTGTGGACTTATAGCCATAACATAGCCATAGCCATACATACATAACATTTTAAGACTGAGTGTTCCACACATCAGTGCAGTTTCAGTCTCTTGTCCTAATGGCGGCATTCCAGGCAACCCTGTTAAGGGCTGCTTCACTTGTCAAGTTCTTGGATTTGAGATCGGCGCGTATAGTCCGATCCCAGGTCTTCCATTCCACCCCTTTGTGCAGCTCCCTCCACAATCACAGTGTGACAGACCTGCATTTTTTCATCTAATTTTGTTCATCCATTCTCTCCACATGTCCATACCATCCCAGTCTACTTGTACGCATCACCTCGCTAATACTCTTTATACCTAAACGTCTCCTCAGCTCGACATTTGTTATTCTATCCTGTAGCCTGGCCCCACACATCCATCTCATCATTCTCATCTCATTACGGTCCATTCTGTTGACATCCTCTACTTTAACGGCCCATGTTTCTGAGGCATACGTCATTGCACTTCTAACACATGAGGCATACACCTTTCCCTTCAGGGGGAGAGGCATTCTTTTCATGGTCAGGATTGGCATCAATTCTGTGAACTTCCCCCAGCCACACCTAATTCTAGCAACAGTGGCAGCCTCGGCCCCACCACCGGCAGAGATGGTATCTCCTAGGTAACAAAACTTGTTCACCAGCTCCAAAGACTCATTTCCAAAATTCACAGCCACAGGATCATCACTTAACACAAGCTCGCCTTTGCACACTACGCACTCAAATTTCTCTATTTCTGACTTATCCTTCGGCAGGGGCCCCTTTATTCTACTACAGCACTTACTCCCATGGTGTACCCAACATCGACAGATGCTACATTGAATTGAGTTAACGCCCACTCCCTTTCCACACACTGCACAATGGTATGCACCGCTCTTTTCCACATTGCCTCGTCTCAATCTACAATGCATAACCTTGGTTTTGTTAATATTGACTCTTAAACCCTTGCTCGCCATGCCCTCTCTCCACTCTCTGAATTTGGCCTCAGCATCCTGCATACTGTCAGCTATTAGGACTAAATCGTCTGCATAAAACAGTTCCAACGGGAGTCCGCCTCTAAAAACTCTAGACAGCGCCTCCAAGACCATAATAAAGAGGAGGGGGCTTAACACTGAACCCTGATGGACTCCAACACGGACTGCGAACTCATCACTCAGTACACCCTTCACCCTCACCGAACTTCGCGAATCCTCATACATCTTCATTATCACACGCACCAGCCACTCTTCCACACCAAGTTTCCTCATAGCCCACTGCACAACATCTCTAGGTACCCTATCAAAGGCCTTCTCCAGGTCCACAAACACAAAGTAAAGATCCCTGCCTTTTAGTAAGTATCTTTCCTGTATCTGCCTGACTATGAAGATAGCATCGGTTGTACCACGTCCTGGCATAAAACCAAACTGCATATCATCAATAGAGATGCTTTGCCTGATCAAACCCTCAAGGACTCTCTCACAGACCTTCATGATTTGGTCAAGCATTTTCAGGCCGCTATAATTTCCTCTATCTAGCGCATCCCCTTTTCCTTTGTATATATTTACTATTACACTTTTTGAGCCAATCCTCTGGGATTTTCTCATCTTTAATAATGGTGTTTATAAATGCTTGTTTATTAATTATATGAATGTATTTTACCATTTTCGAAAATCTTGGAGTATTGGAGGAAAAACAGGGGTGACGCTGAGCTAATATCTAGCCTACTTCTAATACATCATCTAAAATTCTGGCGCATTTGATATATCGGCGAACCGAATCCTTTGGGCCCTGCTTGCAAGGATTACAGAATCATTATGTTTCATCTGCATCCCAGTCAGAGAGCCTATTAACCCGTAAACGGCGGCAAAGCTCATAAGAGGGTTTACTTGGCGACGGCGGCAAAGCTCTTAACCCCTTATTGGCGGCGCTCGACTTAAGTCGTGCACCAATTTGCAGCAAGTTAGGAGCATTATTAAGGCTTTTAAAGGGTTAAAATAGAGTGCAAATGGCCGGGAGCACAGTGGGCCAGACAGCCGACTCCCAGGGCTTACCGCCGCTCATTAACTCATGTTCCCTGTGTTCTCGAGAGGCCGGCAGTGTAGCCAGTAGTGAGCATAGCTGGGAAAAATATACCGATATATGCTAAACTCCCATGTTTGTAGCATCACTGCAAGAGAACCACGAGTGCTACGTAGCTCGTTCTGGTCTCATTTTGAAGCTTTTAGTGCCTAGTTTTTTGCTAAATATTTTTTTTGTCATGCAGATGCTTGATTTTATCATGCAGGGCCTGAATATGCCCAAATGAGCCCAAAACACCCCGCTAGACAAGGGTTAAGGGGGGATTTCCACTTGAGGGAGTTTTTTCTTGACTCCTTTCTCCTTCATGTTTAGCCCCATTGCTTTTCTAATTTTAAAACGTTCGCCCCATTATTTTGATGATTTTAAGAACTTTCAACCCATTTCTGTCAATTTTAAGACCTTTCGTGCAATTTAGGTGTCGATTTTATCCTGGCGAGCGACAGCGAGCCTGTAATTTAAGAGGAACCGGCTTTCAGCCGGGAAATTTTTCTACCGAAAAATGTACAAATTTATCTTGAAAGGGGCTCAAGGGGGTGTAATCTTAAGCTTGATGGATATCTAGAGACCAAACTAAAAACCTCCCCTTAAGAGGGAGGCCTAAACAAATATTTAAACAGCCCCAGTAGCACTAAAAAAAAATTTTTTTTTTTTTTTCCCTATACCTCATATCACTTCTCCACATCCCCTCCTTCCTCCCTTTCCCCTCCCCCTTCAATTATCACCTATTTTCCCTGTTATTCCCTAATTCGTTGGTATATTTTTGTGCTAACATTAGCAAACTGTGTGGAGGATGTGCTTACGTGCCTAGCGGGTGTGTTACATAACCAAGTGTGTGTATGAATAGGCTCAGTGTGGCTTGAGGCCTCGTGGAGGGAGGGGTTGCCTCAATTTTCTCCATAATTCATGAATGGGCTGGTCCATCTATATTCGCAATTTTGACCAGAAAAATTATATTTTCACTTGTTTTATTGTTGTTACAGGTTACTATCTTCATAGTGAAGGTAAAATATGCTCATATGAATAAGTAATAACGATATTTATCGTAAAATGATGATTATAGGCCTGAATGGAGCCAATATGCTCGCCCATGGGGAGCTAGTTCAATACCCCCCCCTCACCGTTTTCGGGTTAACCCACTGAGCCAGCTAGTTATAAATAAATGTACCACCAGGGACCGGCAGGATTTGAAATTTTTGTTTTTTCCAGAAACAATAGCGAATGGGTTAGGAATGAAGGAAAAACCACAAAAAAACGATCAAAAAGGTCAAAAAGGGGTCCTACGGAGCCCCGAAAGTCGATTTTAGAAGAGTAAAAAATTGAAGGTAAAAACACCCAAAAACCATGTTTTTGCGCGTTAACGCGCACGCGGTTGGACTTTGAGAGTTATTGAACCATCGGCATGGTTGCGTGGGATACTTACACAGTTCCCATACAAATCTGAGCCCTCTAGGTGCCATAGGACCGGAGTAATTGGGACCGGAGTACCAGTGACGACACGTCGTCGCTGGGGTTTAGCGTTAGGCCTAGATACATTGCCGACGACACGTTGTCGTCGCTGGGGTTCAGTGGGTTAAGGGGGGTCACCGTTTTTTTTTATCTTTCTCTCCTTTTCGCTCTTTCCCTGGCTTGTATCCATTCGGCCCCATTCAGCCAACTGTTTTAAGACGATTATCCCCATCCAGGTGTCGATTTCTTCCTGGCGAGCGATAGCGAGCCATCATTGTATGGAGAAATTTTTCTATCGAAAAAATGTACAAATTTAGCTTGCTGTCAAAACAAAAATATATATATATGCTGGCTCGCTACCGCTCGCCAGGAAAATATTGACACCTGGATGGGGGTAAACGTCTTAAAACAGTAGGCTGAATGGGGCAGAATGGATAAAAGCCAAAGAGAGAGGGAGAGAAAGAGAAAAAAAAAGCGAGGTGGGCTCCCTTAATGGTGTCAGTGGTTGTTGTCGATTATCTTTTGGGGTGGGTGGGCGGGATGTTAAAAAAATGAGATGGAAATTGACATGAATGTAAAACCTGGAGGATTTTCTCAAGTCCTATTTTGTGGGGTAACACAAAATTTAATTATGTACAAATTATGTGAAGCTCACGGCAGACCAGGTTTAATTTATGTGGTAATTACGCTCATATTTCTACTGATTTACACTTACGGCAGCCCAGGTTCAATGTATGTGGTAATTACGCTCATATTTCTACTAATTTACAAAATGGGTTAACTATCGATAAATCAGCTACAAGGTTAACACATTTTCTGTAAGGTGAAAACATTATTAGACTACATAATAATTCCTTTCCTGCACTTTCTTACTCGACTTTAGGAATAGCTGTACTATTCAACAAATGTCAACCTTTTGGCATTAAAGGTTCTTCCTAAGCTGAATAAAATCGTCTATTGCTTTCCACATATACAACGAAAGTGAAGCCCTCCTGTTCAATGGCATTCTTTTCTTCTGGCTGACACTAGACGACTTTACCCAGTTTATGGAGGAAAAGGGAAAACAAGAATCTCAATCCGTAGTAGTTTATCGAGAGGCCTTCCCTCGGGTTAAGTGCCCCATTAATTACTATTTCCTTTCACCTATGCATAGCCTATGATAGCGCAGTTGGAAAGTGTGTACATGCTTAGATTGATATGCAGGATTCGAAACTGCATAATAAATCGTAGGCTTGTCCACCTTTCTTTAACTGTCTTCGTGGTGCAATGCATAAGTGTGTTGATTTTCGGTGTGAGCATCCTAGGTTCGAATCCCCGGACTGCCACATGTGTTTGTTAATTTCATTAACCCTCTCACGACCATAGGACGCAGAGGTTGCCAGATTAGCAATAAGAAAAAGATTACTCTCACTGTTATAATTACCTCTCCAAAATTAGTTTTCTGCCCACAGCTAACTCAAAGACAACTGCAGAGGTTGAAGTAAACAAACTAAAGGTTTATAGATACCCCTGACGGTAACAAAGGATTTAAAGTATCCCTAATAGGCTCAAAAATCGCGTCCGGATGTGAGAGGGTTAATCGAGTTTAGGAGTAAAGTTGGTTGGTGGAGAGAACATAATAATTTACCCTCTAACTCCCACATAGCTCTCCTTGACTGAACAAAATCTTGTGATAATAGCCAGAATATGCGGAAGAAAGAAACTCCCAAGCGAGATGTGGAGATGACGTGAGAGGAGCTCAGTGTACACCTTTCCCCTTCTACCGTCAATGGAGTACTGACGGAATTAACCTTGCTTTTCCATATTTAACCCCCTCAGTACGATAACACCATGTTCACTGTTCTGTTTTGGCTATCTTTAGGTGTTTACTTTCAGCTTAGGAAGGACCTGTGTAAATACAATAATTGGGATAGTTTTTTACTGTTTGATCTCTAGCAGTCTGCCCTCCAAAATACCTCCACGAATGTTGCAGAACTCTGTAGTGAGAGTGGGAGGTCGCGGTCCAGTGCATATCGATGGGTTAGCATCAGGGGCCAAGCCACAGGGGGCATTTCTGCCCTTCTGCACTTAAATGGAACAAAAGGTCTTAAAATTGACAACGAAATGGGGCGAAAGGTGGTAAATTCGCCAAACTAATGGACCGAACGTCCTAAGATATAAAAAACAATGGGGCTAAACACGAGGGAAAAGGGGGTCCAGAAAAACCTATACCTCCCCTCAAAATAAATATTGCCCTTGACGGAGAGAATAGCTGATCAAATTTAATATACTAATATAATGTACGCTGGTCACGAACATGGTGCAGGCGATATAGTGTACTTGTGTAAGGCAGTTGTAATGGATTTCCGAAACTGATTTAGGTATCTACACTATATATTCGGATAATATATTTGACATAATTTCGATATCTTTGCTTTTATATACAGTATAATAAATATATATATATATATATATATATATATATATATATATATATATACCGGTATATATATATATATATATATATATATATATATATATATATATATTTATATATACCGGTATATATATATATATATATATATATATATATATATATATATATATATATATATATATAAAGTATATATATATATATATATATATATACTGTATACTGTATATATATTTGGCAAAACAAAAAATATTAAACTCTCTAATATTTCAGTACTATGAAAGAGTACACAAACAGTAATAAATACACAGTAAGTTTTCTATTTAGATTATATGCAGGATATATTAGAGAAAAGATAAGGTCCCATGTAAAGCTGTCAATAAATTTTTCCGCTTACCCATGAAAGTGTATCCTATTATAACAAAGTACATTCCTATATCGAAACTAGTACCGTATTTAGGGGAGACTGGCTGTTTGTTTGGTCTATTAATTAATGTATTCATATATTTTTTTAGTTTCCTCCCTAGACCTCCATCAAGCTTAGAAAACACCCCCTAGACCCCCTTCAAGATAAATTTGTACATTTTTCGGTACAAAAATGTCCCGGCCGAAGGCCGGTTACTCTTAAAATTGCAGGCTCGCTGTGGCTCGCCAGGAAATAATCGACACCTAAATGGCACGAAAGGTCTTAAAATTGACAACGAAATGGGGCGAAAGGTGTTAAATCGCCAAATTAATGGGCCGAACGTCTTATAATCTCAAAACTAGTGGGGCTAAACATTAGGGAGAAGGGGGTCCAGAAAAACGGTCTGCCTCCCCTTAAGATAACATCTTAAATTGATATAGAGCTTCCTTCAATGAGCTAAGGACCCTTACTTCTTGCAGCATTTATAATGTATATTTTGTTGTCTATGTGCATGAAGGAGACAAAAGGCAAAGCTGCTTGATACAATGATGATACCGATACATTTTTCTACCGAAAAATGTACAAATTAATCAAGAAGGGGGTCTTGGGGTTGTTTCTTTAAGCTTGATAGAGGTCTAGGGAGCAAACTAAAAGAAAATGTAGGATATAATAATAATACAACAGAAAACAGAAATATAAAATGTAATCAAATAAATGTAAGCATATATTTAAGAAGTAACACGTATTTATTCTCGATGCTAAGTTTCTATTTCAGTTTCTACTTTAGTGTCAATATGTGTGGTATAAAAGCAAACTATTTATTTTTAATTAACCCATTCTGTACCGGTGACGCCTTTTAAGTTTTATTCTGGCTATATTCAGACGATTTTGTGTAGTTTAAGAAGGATCTGTGGTAGTCAAAAGGGTTAAGTGATATAGTTCGAAGGCTGTAAATTGCTGGAGGCCCTTTTTAAACTGAATCAAATCGTCTAATAGTTGCCAGGATATAATGAAAAGGACGTCACCGGTACTGAATGGGTTAAACATAAAGACTGCATGCATGGTTCCTATTGATAATTAATTCAGGGACTATGATAATAATTAGTAGTGTGTATTAATTTTATAAGATACCAATACTTTGGGAAGTTTGGGTTGTACAGTCGCGCTAATAAGTGATGTCTCGGCACCAAGTATGTTTTGATCAATAATTGGTATCAGCAATATTTACTCATGATTTCTTCTTTTTGAGTAAGATATACCAACATATTCCTACACTTACCCACCCTATTCCACATCTGGCAGACATTAATACAGCACAGAGCAAGCCAAACGTAATGACAGCTGGGACCACAGTCTACAGAGTAACAGATATAAGGTCGGTCCACCAGGCGACCCAAAAATGGTCAGTTTCCCATAGTGACGTCACTCATCCTCACTGACCAAGGGTCAGTACTCTCCCTCCCTTTGACTTGTGAAGGTCGAGCATCTCTCTCCCAAATTAAGTGAATTAAATATGCATAACCCTGGTGTCCAACTTTATTGATTGGTTTTATTCAGTGTGAAGACATGCCCAGCAACTGTGCAGTGTTTAATTGTTTCTCAAACAGTAACAAACAGAGTGATAAGCATCTTTCTTTTCACAAGTTTCCTAAGAATGAGAGTCTTAGGAAGAAGTGGATTCACCTTTGCAGTAGGAAAGACTTTATTAATGCTGATTATGCAAAGGTTTGCAGTTTACATTTTCACCCTAGTGCACATGAAAGATATCTAAAATATGAACTGCTAGGCATACCTCTACCAAAACACCTGCACAGGATCAAATGTGATGCACAACCATCTCTTAAATTACCAACATCAAGAGGTGAGCATTGTTTTTAACAAGTGAATGTGTTTTAGTGTTACGAACTTACGATTTCTTATTATTCCTATTTAGTAAATATGTTGTGTATGTGCAAGTTTGTGTGTTTGTGTTTGTTTTAATCTGTGTATGTGAATTTGTGGAAGAGTGTGCATATGTTTGTGTGATTGTGCTTCCTGGTGTGTGTGTGAGTGTGTGTTTATGGGTGTGAATTAATGAGTGTGTAAGTGTTGATGTATGTGTATGAGTGCGCGTGTGTGCGTATGAGTGGCTGTGAGTGAATGACTGAGTAAGTAAATGAGTTTGAGCAAGTGAGTGATTGAGTATCTGTGAATGAGTGAACGAGTGCGTATAGTGTGAGTGAATGGCCTCCTCAACCACTTATACTTGTACCTTGTTTGTTAACTTAGCTGCTTATGATGCACTTTCCAGTCCATAGATTTCTATACTCCCTGTTTTTACCACAAATTATAAATTATCTTTGGGCTGGCGCATCAGCAGTGTGTGGCTTCCGTGGACCCTGACCTACTACTTAGCTCTGGGGTCTGGGAAGCCCACCAGGTAAGAATACCAGGTAAGAATGAGTATATGTGAGTGAATGAATGAATGTGAGCGAGTGAGTGTGCATGTATATGAGAGAGTGAATGAGTGTTTGTGAGTGAGTGAATGAGAGTGTGGAAAGGTGTAGCAGGTAAAGTACCTTACTGTTGATATATATATTCTGACATACGGAGCCCTGTATGTTTATTATTATATTCTATCCAACAACCAACTCTACTCCTAAAATCAATTAATGAAATATTACAAACACATGTGGCAGTCCGTGGATTCGAACCCAGGACGCTCACACCGAATATCAACACCTTATGCATTACACCACGAAGGCAGTTAAAGAATGGTGGACACTGCCTACGATTTATTATGCAACTTCGAATCCTGCATATCAATCTAAGCATGTACACACATCCCAACTGCAACTCACGTAGGCTATGCATATGTGAATGGAAAGAGCAATTAATGGGGCCTTAACCCCCAGAGTTGAAGGAGTGCCAAAGTACCCAGGCGGCGAAGCAGACCAGCGAGCGAACCAGCGAGGGGGAAACCAGCTCGTCCGCATACCAGCAAACAAGCCTTCACACCTGCGTGCGTCATAGGGGACCCTGCAAACTACTTCGATGACCCGACGCTATGACGATGATCGACGCCAGGAGACTCCATTGGACCACGCACCTGCTACGCAACTCGAGGAGCTGTGATTGGGGCGCACACCATCCCTCGCCTCCTGATTCGTTCCTACACCATCATTGTTTAGTATATAAGACCCGAGTAGTGGCATTCAAATCAGTCTCATTTGGAGTTGGGAAGGTGAACTTGCAGCTGGAGGAAGACGGGGTGAGGTATTATAATGGGATTGTGACTGTCAGTCAGATTATATAAGTGTGTGTTAAGTGTGTTCGGTGTAAACACTTACGTTATGTTGGTTAGTGAGATATGTGATTGGGAAGAATTAACGTTAACGCTACTATTATGTACTTAACTATTTTAGTTGACTGACTTGTGGACTAAAGCAACTCTTCAAGTAATTGGGTTATGATAAAAGTAATACTATTGTTTTATATTAAGACTTACGAGTTCTTTCATTTTCTTTTAATTAAGCTTACATTGCTTAACGGTGCTTAGTACGGTGATACTATTGTCTCTTATTAGTAATATCGCCTTAGACTAACATGGCTGTTTTAATGTTACTTCTAGTGATTTCCTAAGCTGAAGACAATTCTTTTAGCTTCAAAATATTATTTTTGCTTTTCATATTATTTGAATGAGACCTGAATCGAATCTATGAAGCGATCCTGTAACTTAATTTACTCATAATCAAACCTCAATGTTACGTGGTTAAGAAATACATTTATCTAATTATTAAATATATATCTATCTTTTTATGTGACTTTGATATTAATCCTGATAATAATAATATAATACTATTAACGTAAAACAAGAACCAAGAATAATAAACTACATTAAATATAAATAAAAGGACATGATATAAGAAAACGATCTATTCATTTCAAAAAGGGTAAGAGACAGAAATATTCTTACTTTAATATTTATCTTTCAAGACTTTTATAGAATTAATAGTCCTTCTTTAGATATAACTTATTCGGTTCATAACCATAGCCTACTAAGCTTCGGTTAAATAATAATTCTTTATAAATACTACATGACTTTAATTAGTTTCAGTATTTTTCCATAATTAAAGAGTATCAGTCCATAAAGGATACCAAGTCCTAAGATCCAAAAGGAAAGGAAGCAACAACAGGATATAATTTTATTAGATTTTACTTTTGTTTTGCCTTCAGCTGACTGATACCTTAATATATATCTCTGTGCTATCTAGATTCATCAAGTTAACCACTTGAGGATCAAGATACGTAACAATATATATATATATATATATATATATATATATATATATATATAAATGTATAAACCGGTATGCTGTATTTGATTTTGGTAATATGATACCCCCCCCCCATTTCCTCACCTGCTGTAGGGGTATACTACACACAGAGACTGATATATACACACACACAGCAACACACTTATACACACACACTTACATGCACACAAATACACTATTAAGCATACACATGCTTACACAAGTGCACGCATACCTAGGCCTATATACGCATATTCATGAACACTTACACATTCACATAAACGCACATGTCAGTCATCTATAAGAACATAAGAACATAAGAAAACGGGAGTCTGCAGAAAGCCGATCGGCCCACACAAGGCAGATCCCTATCACACCCAACCCCAATTACAAGTCCTAATTATAAACCCAACTCACTAATACCCTGAGGACTGACCTCACCAAAACGGTCAGAGATCAACACAAGATTACGGGGATCTGCAGAGCGCCGATTGGCCCACAGCCGGCAGATCCCCCCTCATGCCCAACCCATCTCGTCCATATGCCTATCTAATTTTATCTTAAAGCTCCCTATCGTTCTCGATCCTACCATATCACTCGGTAGCCTACACCACATGTCTACAACTCTGATACCAAACCAATATTTGCTTATATCTTTTCTGAAACGAAACTTATCTTATTTAAAACCATTTGTTTGAGTTCTTTCGCTATCACTGAGCTTCAGTACATTTTTCATGTCCCCCTTTATTAATCCCACTAACCCACTTGAACACTTCTATCATATCCCCTCTAACTCTGTGTCTTTCTAACGAATGTAAGCCTAATTTGTTCAGAGCTACTACTCTTTGGAATTCACTTCCCTCGAATTGCTTTCCACAAACTTACAATCTACAAATGTTTAAATCCAGTTGTTACAAACATTTTATGAATGGAGGATGCCTTTAGGCACATGGACCTTTTTGTTTTATGTGTGTTTTTCCTTCCTCCGTTTATTGTCTCAAAAAAAAAAAAAAAAAAAATTGGTAGAGATCTAATATTATGAATCATTTTTGCCGTTCTTCGCTGTACTCTCTCCAACGAATCTATGTCCATTCTGTAATAAGGACACCAAAATTGGACGGCTTAATCCATATGAGGTCTCACTAATGATAAGTAAAGTTTTAAGATAACATCAGCAGTTCTGTTACTCACACTCCTTGAGATGAACCCGAGAATCCTGTTTGCCTTGTTACGAACGCTTATTTTTCGCTTATTGAACGCTAGTTTTCTAGGCTTCAAATCGTTGCTAACAAACACACCCAAATCTTTCTCGCAGTCTGAGTTTCCTAATTCTGTATTAGCTAGTTTATATTTTGCAATAGTGGAATATATGTACAAGCTCAGATTAATATGCAGGATTCGAAACTGCATAATACATCTACAGTAGGCTTGTCCATATTTCTTTAACTGTCTTGATAGCGTAATGCATAGTGCGCGGAATTTTGATGTGAGTATTCTCGGCTCGAGTCCTCGGAGTGCCACATGTATTTGTTGATTTCATTAATTAAGTTTAGATGTGAAGTTGGTTGGTGTAAGTGTAAGAAACATAATAATTCGTCTTCCCTATTTTTAATAGCTTGCATTTGTCAAAGTTAAAATTCATCTGCCAATTTACTGACCATTCGTGTAAGGTATCTAGATTCCTTTGGAGGCACTCTATGTCGCTATCACCAGTGCTACCAATATGGCGGATCTCTTGAAACTAGCCTATAGGGTATCTCGATCTATAGTGTACCCTAGTTACAGAGATCGGCTAACACGCGATACGATTCTGCACATACAGTATACTCTATTCTTTATTCACCTTTCTTTTCTACAAGCCCCAACACTCTAAAAAGGTTGTCACTGAAGAAAGGTGTTATATGTGTAGCTATATACTCGTATGTTGGTACGCGCGTGTTTGTGTGTCGTAAATATAATTAAGTTACCCTATAAACTGTAGTTTTCTATGATTCAAGAAATATAGAAAATTACATTATATGATAAACTTAAGTATATATACTTTACAATAATTATTCTGTTTTAAATTATAAAACACTTGTAATCGGTTCAAAATCTTTATTATCTTCTTGATCATAGCTAATATGATTTATTTCAAAACTACAATCGATTAACTATCCTAATATAATATAAAAATAAATCCATCACAACCTGTTCCCCAGAAGCGAAATGATAATTTTAAGTTTATGACTGCGTCATTCTCATTCAAACTTCTGCTCAGGTAAGACGTTCAAGTACTTACTGTAGTTTTTATAGTGATATTTGTACGTTTCTAGCCATAAATCGCGTGAAATTTTTATCTACGAACTTCTTGAGTATTAATTAGAAGTACTGTACTGTACTTATATAACTATATTTACGACAAAGCTTAAGGTTTCGTCATAAAATAACACAAAATGACTGACCGTGGAGTCAAGCGGCCGCGGGACGGTTCCCATGCTAAATATAATGAAAGGTGTTACCAGGGCTCCCACAAATGATTCAAGGACATTCCCCAGAGTAAACCCGAAAATTCCCTAGATCCATCAAAATATCCCTATTTTTTTTATAGGAAGCATTAAACATAATGTATCACATATGCAGGTTAGCATAAATACATATTGAATGAAAATTGTTCCTTTATTGCTATTTACATAAATAAAGCTCTATAATCACAGGATGTGAACAAAATGTATGTCTATCGATATACTTAGGCACATGCCACCAGCTAGGAAGTGGCCAGCTCGAGACAGAACCAGAACAGAAAATTCCATGTGTAATTTAAAAATCATAAGGTATGGTATCTCTAACCATAGAAATACATATTGAATAACATGGTTCTTGTACTGTTGTTATTATAAAAAGAAGCTTCATAATCACAGGATGTAAAATGTATAACTATTATTCATGGTTATTTCTATAAATATATCTTCCTAATCATAGAGTATAGTCTCTCTCTCTCACCCACAGTTATTAGGCCTACAAATTGGATATGATGATGACCTTAGGCTTTCATATGGTTGAGTGTAATTTGGTGTGCTTCCGCATCAGTAGCATTACTTCGTACTTTCTTGATCAGGCTTAAGCTCGGGTCACACACACGTTCTAACGTCCCGTCCGTCCCCGACCAAGACAATAACTTCTGTGTGTGTCCGTGTATGTCCCGTGGGTGTCCCGGAATAACACGTTTTCTGGCAGTTGCCCCGACCCACACGGTCCATTTTATGCATGCATAAAAAGGACTCCGCCTAGGCACGGCGAATTAAGAGGTCGGGGCCAGACGGGAGCTCAGGACGGGTATGTGTGAACCGAGCTTTAGCATTTCGGGACACTCCTGAAGATTTAACTCGTGTGCTGCTTTTCCCCCCACCCATACTACTAGGTTAGGTTAGGTAAGATTGGTAGGTTAGGCTAAAAAATGTAATGTTGCTTAATTGTTGGATAATGGATAATTAAATTACCGGGTAAGATCATTTTCTATCCCATGTACCATCCAACCAGCAGGGGTTTGGGGGCGGTAGCCCCCACTCATAATACTAGGTTAGCTTAGGTAAGGTTGGTAATTTGGTAGGTTAGGCTAATATCTTTAATGTAGCTTAATTTTTGGATAATGAATAATTTGCTTACTGGGTTTTTGGAATAAGTTCTTCAGTATTTGCCCCCCCCCCCCCCCCCTCCATGACTTATTGTCATCATCATATATATTGACAGCAGGGGGCACAAAAAAACAAGCACGCCGCGGCCCAAGCGATTGTACACCCCGGTTAACAAACCGCGGACGTAAAAGCTGTGGCGGACGAGTCTCACATGAATTTGCTGAAGGTTTGTAATACTTCAATGTAGGCTATCTATTTTAAGTAAAATATACATTTCCGCGGCCATTAGGATACTTTGAAGAAAAGAAAAAATAAATAATAGAATTAGCCTAATCATATTTTAAATTTCCCTACCAGAAGAAACGTGAGGAAGGCTTGGGTTAACTTCCTCATAGGCCTAGTCCTAACCTATGTCGATATTGAATGTGTAAGCTAGGCTATAGGCCTAGGGTGCATTTTTTTTGCATAGCCTAGATCACTCATAAAGGCTATAATCTCAAGGCTTTCCCTTTAGACTAATGTTTTGCAATAGGCAATAAGAATAGCCTATACTAAACAACTTGTTCATCACATGAACAAAATAACAATAGCACTTACATAATATGTGCTTCTTCTGGGAATGATGGCACTGAGCAGGGCAGGCTGGCAGCAGGCTGAGTAGCTCTTGTCCTGTTCCTGGTAAGAGACCGTCAGGACTCAGACGGTCAGACCCAGTTCCACTACCAGCTACCACCCCCTTTACCAACCACGCCATTGTATCGGCTATCATCCTGACATTTTGTAATTTATGGTATAATTAAATTTCATTACCCCGCATCAATTACTAATTTGTAAAACAAAAATTGAATAATTATTGGTAAATATGAAAAAGTGCCCAGAAAATCACTAAAAAAAAAAAAAAAAAAAAAAATCCCCAAAATTCCCTAAACTTTAGCAGGTTCCTAGATTATTCCCCAAAACACTCCAAAAGTTCCAATATAGGGACAAAATCCCTAAAAGTGGGAGCCCTGGGTGTTACCAGAAGGATATAATGATGAAGAACTTTGCCAAGAAGCAAAAACTGGAAGTGATTAAAGTGCCTCGTCCGCAGACACAGGTGTCCCGGGGCCTCGTTAAAATTATCGACTCCAAACCTTTGAGAAAAACTCTGCCAAAAACTAATAATTATCGTCCCGGCCAAGGCAAGACTAACCCCGCTACAATGTCTCTGAGGCAGCGGTTGTTGCAAACCATCTCTAAGAATAGGTTTGCATTTGATCTGACTAACCCGTCTTGCAAGCTAAACAGCAAGCCAGGTAGCAGCTTCAGCGTGCGAAATACAGTCGCACCAAAAACCGCCTTCCCCAAACCAGTCCAAATGGTGGCGAATGAGGTCCGGGAACGAGCTGCCAGTAGCTGGAAGGCCAGGACTTCCCAGTTTATTACTACACAACAAGCACGTGATAGCAAGAAACCCACCACATTTATATATTTTTCAAGAAAGGTGTCTTTCTGAAATGCTGTGGCGGTCAGTATCGCTAATAATCCCGAAAATAAGCATTTTCCGATTAAAACTCCTTCCCGGAAGAATCCCATTTTTATGTTGCATCTACGAGAATTAGGCATTCGTTAATTACTGAAATATAGTTATTTCAGTTGATTTGCTGTGATCCATTTATGTATTAGTTATTATATATAGTTATTTTATATGTGATTATATATGGAATGATTTGTTATAATAAAAGGAGCTTATTCTATAATTACTTTTCTGTTATGTTATCGTTAGGATTATCACACTTCAGTGAGGAATGTGAGTGTTTTTAAACTTTTAGTTACATTAAAATTGAAAACAAACTAAATCAAAACAATAATTAAATAAGCTAAGAATAGTTTCTAAATAAGTAAATACAATAATCAAGAAAGTTATAGACACTTTCTAAATAAATAAATACAATAATCAAGAAAGTTAAACACTAAATAAATAAATATAATATAAAAAAATAATAATAAAAAGCACAATAATCCCTCATACGATTTTTTTGTTTAACCATTTATTAACCCATTTAGGATTCGATGACGCGTTTCTTTATTATCAAAATGTATATTTTATTTATGCAAATGTATACCGTACGTATTAAAACATATACACACATACAGTAGATATGCACATGTATCAGCATGCACACGTCCCACTTCCACACAAGAACACACAATCTTACACTTCCACATACACAAGAGATAGGCTATATACACTTACACATTTTTAAGCACATTTACATACATGCTTAAGCATACTAACAAACCATACTTACACACAAGAAGACACACATGCACATAAGAATACAAACACGCACACAGACGAGTCTACTGTATACACACGCACATTTACCCATGCATGTCCTTTTTTTGTACATACACATACATCATTATATTGAATATCAATATATATTCAGCACGTAAGCAATGTAACAAAATGCTTAAAGTAGTTAAGTAAAACAGTTATTGCGTTGCTAATACAGTATAAATTCACAATCCTCTCTGAATTATTGTAAGAGACATTATTATTGTCCCCATATACTTCTCTTGTTAACTTAAATAATATACTGTTTATATCCAAATGTTATTAGACTTTTATTACTACCCTTGTTTACTCATCCTTTTTAACTGCTTTAATAATGCACAATTGAATTGCACATTTGCCTACAATATGCAAGATTGAAAACAAATATATATATATATGTATACCGGGTATACAATATATATATATACAGGTATATATACTGTATATTAGTTGAATAGATAGAAACTTTTTTAGAGATAATATGTGATGGAAATAAGAAGTTAAACACACATGCAAACAACCATAAATATATAAATATTCAAACACAAATGCGCTTAGGCTTCACATTCATCAACACACACACACACACACACACTATCTAACACACACAGAGGGGTCATTAATCAGTTTTGGTGGAGAGAGAGAGCGCGCGCGGGGGAGAGAAAGAGAGAGAGAATGAACTAATTGAAAGCGAGAGAGAAAGATAGGAGGAGAAGGAAAGAGCGCGCCTGGGACCGGTGACGTCAAAGGGTCGCCTGGTGCAAGATATACAGTACATAATATACAGTATGTACTGTATATCTTGGCCTGGTGGACCGACCTTATATCTGTAGACTGTGGCTGGGACATGACTTATTAGCGCGACCGTACATGATTTGGTTCTTAAGGGGACGTATTTGTGTTTCTTTGTTTTGGGGACCTCCTCTTACCTCATGTTTAGCCCCATTAGTTTATGAGCTTTAAGGACGTTCACCCCATTAGTTTGTCGATTTTAAGACCTTTCGCACCATTTCTTTGTAAATATTAAGACCTTTCGTGCAACTTAAGTGTTGATTTTTTTTCCTGGCGAACGATAGCGAGCTTGTAATTTAGTAGGAAGCGGCCTTCGGCCGGAATATTTTTCTACCGAAAAATGTACAAATTAATCAAGAAGGGGGTCTTGGGGTTGTTCTTTAAGCTTGATAGATGTCTATGGAGCAAATTAAAAGAAAATGTAGGATAAAATAATAATAAAAAATAAAAATATAAATATATCTATAATATAAAATAAGGCTCGTTTACCTGATCAGTTTCCAAGCATGGTGGTGGAGTGTATAATATAGATTTTGTGGACATGCAGTAATGCAAGTAATGGTCACTCTTCTGTAAATCTAAAATGGCTTACTTAAGAATGGGAAAGGGGTGGGACCTTTTTTTTTTTTTTTTTTTTTTTTTGTTTAGTGAGATACAAAAAGTGTATAATATAGATTATAGACCTTGGTGTTGGTGCATGGTACAGGCCAATATGGAGACGCGATGTATAGGAGCACGCTATAGATACCACCACCGATCAGTAGCATGGCTCTTCACACGGCACTGACTCACCTCTTCACACGGCACTGATTCACCTCCTCACATGGTACTGACTCACCTCTGGATTCATCTCAACACACGGTACTGATTCACCTCTGGATTCACCTCTTCACATGGCACTGACTCACCTCTTCACACGGCACTGATTCACCTCTTGATTCACCTATTCACATGGCACTGACTCACCTCTTCACACGGCACTGATTCACCTCTTGATTCACCTCCTCACATGGTACTGACTCACCTCTGGATTCATCTCAACACACGGTACTGATTCACCTCTGGATTCACCTCTTCACACGACACTAATTCACCTCTTCACACGGCACTGACTCGCCTCTTGATTCACCTCCTCACATGATACTGACTCACCTCTGGATTCATCTCAACACACGGTACTGATTCACCTCTGGATTCACCTCTTCACATGGTACTGATTCACCTCTTCACACGGCACTGATTCACCTCTTCACATGGTACTGATTCACCTCTTTACATGGCACTGATTCACCTCTTCACACGGCACTGATTCACCTCTTCACATGGTACTGATTCACCTCTTTACATGGCACTGATTCACCTCTTCACACGGCACTGATTCACCTCTTCCTATGGTACTGATTCACCTCTTTACATGGCACTGATTCACCTCTTTACACGGCACTGATTCACCTCTTTACACGGCACTGATTAACCTCTTCACACGGTACTGATCCAGCACTTTACACGGCACTGATTAACCTCTTTACACGGCACTGATTCACCTCATCACACGTCACTGACTCGCCTCTTCACACGGTACTGATTCACTTAGACTGGGTAACCGAATTCTGCACAACCTTGTATATTTTATCCATGAAGCTGAAAGAACTATAATTATATTTAAGCTGAAAACACACACATAAAATGCTATTATAAATTATGGGTAAATCGCTATATTGCGAAATTAATGAAAACAAAAGTTAGCCTGAAAACCGCATGTATAATGACTACAATCAAGTATGTTATATCATACATCATTATCTTATGATTCTAATACATGGCTTGAGACGTTTAACAGCATATATATTATGTTAAAAGAACATTATATAATTAGTACAATTATAGTGATTAGTGTATCTCTCGTGTGGTAGTTTCGTCTAGTTAGGGTATGCAGTATATGTTGCTGAAGTGTCTAGTTAGGGTATGCAGTATATGTTGCTGAAGTGTCTAGTTAGGGTATGCAGTATATGTTGCTGAAGTGTCTAGTTAGGGTATGCAGTATATGTTGCTGAAGTGTCTAGTTAGGGTATGCAGTATATGTTGCTGAAGTGTCTTATGGTTCTCATCAAACATGTAGCCTAGTCCAAGCCTCCAAGCAAACGTAGGAAGAACTAACAACAATGTGTATGACAATTGGGGCTTTTCCGAGTATTTTTCTAAAAAACATGCTGAGAAAGCAGCAGGTGCTATTTATTATTCAGAATCAAATGAGCTCACACATGTCATATATTGTACTGGCTCCAGTCATCATGGATGATGCCACCCGTTTCAGTTCCTGGTACTCGCAATACTAGATGTTATATTTGGTGTGTGTGTGTGTGTGTGTGTGTGTGTGTGTGTGTGTGTGTAAAAATAAATTATAATAATTGTCGGTTTATTGTTCACTTTCAGCCGTGAGGCTGAAAATTTACAGTTTCTCTTAACAGTACAATACTTATTCTACCTTAACTACAAGGTCACATACGACCTTTAGTGTAAAGGTCTGGAATGCACTGCCTCGGCATATTCTGGATAAACCCTCCCTGTCTAGTTTTAAGATGTCCCTCAAATAATTTTTATTGAGTAAATATTAAAACATCCGTCAAATTGTAAGTTACTTTTGTGCTGAGTATGTTTATGTGGTGTAAGTTTATGTGGTGTAAGTTACTTTTGTGCTGAGTATGTTTATGTGGTGTAAGTTTATGTGGTGTAAGTTACTTTTGTGCTGAGTATGTTTATGTGGTGTAAGTTTATGTGGTGTAAGTTACTTTTGTGCTGAGTATGTTTATGTGGTGTAAGTTACTTGTGTGCTGAGTATGTTTATGTGGTGTAAGTTACTTTTGTGCTGAGTATGTTTATGTGGTGTAAGTTTATGTGGTGTAAGTTACTTTTGTGCTGAGCATGTTTATGTAGTGTAAGTTTATGGGTGCGAATTGAAAGAGTATATATTATATGTATGTAAAAATGTAAATTAATTCGGGTTAAATCAAGGTGCCTTAAAGAGAGTTTTCTCTCATAAGGCTTAGCCAGTTGACTTCCATGAATTTAAATTCTGAACTTATTGTATATCTGCAGGCTAAATAAATATATTTGAATTGAATTTAAAAAAACGTGAGGGGTCGAGTTTCCACCATAGGATACATACGCAGATGCACTGGTGAACAATTCGTGTAGGCTAACACAAGCTGATAGTTGAACAGCTTGGCTAGGGAGGGACGACGATCCAAACATATCCATCGGGACAGCCGATTTTTTTTTTTAGGTTTCTGGGGGACTTGAACCCTCGACCTCGCAGTCAGCGCACAGCGCCTTAGACCACTAGGCTGTGTGTGTGTGTTATTCACTTGTTATTCACTTGCTTGTTCGTCAAGAGGAATCCACGCAATGCGCGAGCTAAGCTCATTATTATCGCGCCTCCTTAATTAATTAACTGGGAATGTATTGCGTGAAATGCATGTTAAGTGTTTATGTATCGTTGGAATGGCTGTGGATGTGTGTGTAGTCTGTATTTTAGCCAATTGGCGACATCTGGAAACCAAGGCTTAGTGTTAATCTGTATGGTACCATTCTCACTACGGTACCAGTCTCACCCGAAGGCTTAGGTTGACCAGTAGCTTAGGTTGACCAGTACGATACCCATCTCACCTTGTAACCGATCACCAGCCCCAGATGGGACGCCACAACTTCGTTCACTTATACCAGGTTCCTATTTATACTGCTAGGTGAACAGAGGCTACACCGTTAGGAGACTTGCCCAAATGTCTCTTCCCCGCCCGGGTCTCGAACCCGGTACCTTCTGGTTGTGAGCCAGACGCGCTATCAGTTACGCCACGGGGAGGTGTGTGTGTGTGTGTGTGTGTGTGTGTGTGTGTGTGTGTGTGTGTGTGTGTGTGTGTGTGTGTGTGTGTGTGTCAAATGCAATCTGTGCACTTCTTTTTGTATGTGTGACAGTTCCCAGAGTCAAAGCAAGATTTGTCAATTATTATTCCATTTGCTACAGTGTGAAAGATTTAGTTCATTCAACAAGTGTGCCTGAAGTATGTGTCCCAGCCGTGAGAACAAAAGGGGCACCCATCATCTATCCTGACGCGTGTTAACCCTTTCACTACGATGACGCTAGTCTTAAGGGGGTAGTGCTTGGTTTTTGGTAAATGTATATATTAATTTACTTATTTTTGAGTTTCCTCGCTAGACTTCCATCAAGCTTAAAATAGCACCCCCTAGACCCCCTTTCAAGAAAAATGTGTAGCCTACATCTTTTCGGTAGAAAAATTTTCCGGCCGAAGGCCGGTTCCTTTTAAAATTACAGGCTCGCTATCGCTCGCCAGGAAAAAATCGACACCTAAATGGCATGAAAGGTCTTAAAATTGACGAAGCAATTATGCAAAAGTTCTTAAAATCGACAAACTAACGGCACAACAATTTTAAAACCTCAAAACTAATATGCTAAACATGAGGGAGAAGGGGGTCCATAAAAGCAAGTACTACCCCCTTAACCCCTTCCGTACCAGCGACGTCTCTTAAATTTGATTTTGGCTACATTTATACGATTTTATGAAGCTTGGAACGATATATGGTAGCTAAAAAGATTAATTGAGGTAATCTGTAGTTATTTAATGAGTATAGGTCCTTCCTAAGCTGAGTAAAATCGGGTTAATAGTGTCTGTCTATAACTTGATTTGTTTTATCTAGATTAGGAAGGAACGCAAGAAATAAAAAGGGGTATAGCAAACTCGAGTAGCATTTTGACTTCAACAGATCAATGCTGAAAGTGAATAGAATCGTCTAATGTGAACTAGAATAAAAAGCACTATGAGGAATGGTACTGAAGGGGTTTAAGGGGAGGTTACTCTAGTTTTTATTTCTATTTTCTTCTTATTATATACAGTACTTCTAATTTGTTCCCTAGACCTCTATCAAACTTTAAACCCCCCCCCCCCCACCCAGACAAGTTTGTACATTTTTCGGTAGGAAAATGTCCCGACCAAAGGGCGGTTCCTACTAAATTACAGGCTCGCTTTCGCTCGCCAGGAAAAATCGACACCTAAATGGCACGAAAGATCTTAATATTGACAAAGAAATGGGTGGAGTTTTTATAAATCGCCAAACTAATGGCGTGAACGTCTTACAATCTCATAAATAATGGGGCTAAGCATGAGGGAGAATGGGGTCCAGAAAAAACAAATACCTCCCTTTAATGACGTACTGACGTGTGTGTGTGTGTGTGTGTGTATGTATGTGTATGTGTGTGTGTGTGTGTGTGTGTGTGTGTGTGTGTGTGTGTGTGTGTGTGTGTGTGTGTGTTAATTAGCACTCTGATTATCCTGTTCGGGGCGGGGCGGGGCGGGTGATGCAGTTTGTCTGTTTACACGATTGGTCACCTGCTTTTTTTCTCTTTCTCTCCTTTTCTCTCTTTCTCTGGCTTGTATCCTTTCGGCCCCATTCAGCCAACTGTTTTAAGACGTTTATCCCCATCCAGGTGTCGATTTCTTCCTGGCGAGCGATAGCGAGCCAGCATTGTTTGGAGAAATCTGGCTACGCCGGAGATTTTTTCTATCGAAAAATGTACAAATTTAGCTTGCTGTCAAAACAAAACAAAATATATATATGCTGGCTCGCTACCGCTCGCCAGGAAAATATTGACACCTGCATGGGGGTAAACGTCTTAAAACAGTAGGCTGAATGGGGCCGAATGGATACAAGCTAAAGAGAGAGGGAGAGAAAGAGAAAACAAATGCGAGGTGAGCCCCCTTAACACGATTATACTGTTTTTTTTTTCATTTTTCCATCTGATAGTAAATTGCCATGCCCCATCTGGATTATTTGGGTATTATGAAATATCTTGTAGTGAAATATGTTGTCATTCATAAAAACCTGGCCTTATCATGACGTAGAGACTGAGAGTATCTTCATATTCGTACATCAACCCCTTCTGTACCGGTGACGTACTTTTCATTATATTCTGGCAACTATAAAACGATTTATTTTCAGCTTAGGGAGGACGTCTACTCAATGAAAGGCTACAGACTCTCTCAATTAATCCTTTTAGCTACCATATATCTTACCAAAACTTCATAAAATCGTCTAAATGTAGCTGAAATTGAATGCCATAGACGTCACCGGTACAGAAAGGGTTAACTATCGATAAATCAGCTACTAAGGGATTCAATTTACCATCAGCTGGAAATATTAGGGTATGGTTTCAAGTTCTCCATCACTATAAGGTAGCGCCAACGAACGTGACAATAATCTGGACCCCTAAACTTCTTATAACTCTAAATGAATGAAAGCAATCGGACTGACATTTGTATCATTTGGGAAGAGTCCACCAGGAAATAGGTGTGGAAATTTACAGCCAGTTTGCTCAAGGACCTATTGAGTTAGGAAGAGGTCAGGGATCGAGATAATTGTCAAGTTCGTTGGCGCTACCTATACGTCCAGGCAACGATATCATGTTCCCAATCTTACACGTGCATATATCTTCGTGACGAGCGTGCAGGTGATTGGGGAAGTTAAAAATTAGATTGAGGGGGGAAGGGTTTATTTTGTGTGTGAGTGTTTTTTTTTTTTTTTTATGTGTGTGTGTGTGTGTGTGTGTGTGTGTGTTAGAAATTAGAAGGGTTTATCTATTTATTTATTATTTTTCTTACGTTTCTTCCCTAGACTTCCATCAAGCTTAGCAAGAACATCTCCAAGATCCCCCTTCTCGATAAATTTGTAAATTTCTCGGTAGAAAAATAGCCGGTTCCTCCTAAGTTACAAGCTCGCTATTGCTCGCCTGGAAACAATCGACACCTAAATGGCCCGAAAGGTCTGTCTTAATATTGACAAAAAAATGGGGCGAAAGATCTCAAAATCGCCAAACTAATGGGCCGAACGTCTAAAACTGTCAAAACTACTGTGGCTAAACATGAAGGAGAAGGGGAGCCAGCATAACCAACCAAAGAGCGTGCCTATATAAACATGAAGGAGAAGGGGAGCCAGCATAACCAACCAAAGAGCGTGCCTATATAAACATGAAGGAGAAGGGGAGCCAGCATATCCAACCAAAGAGCGTGCCTATATAAACATGAAGGAGAAGGGGAGCCAGCATAACCAACCAAAGAGCGTGCCTATATAAACATGAACGAGAAGGGGAGCCAGCATAACCAACCAAAGAGCGTGCCTATATAAACATGAACGAGAAGGGGAGCCAGCATAACCAACCAAAGAGCGTGCCTATATAAAAGTGGAAGTTGTTGGGTCACGTGATCACATAGTTCCCCGGAACCCATCGTAGTGGTTGTGTAAACGATATCAGACACGAATCACTTATAATGCTACACGTTTTCATGACAGTATGAAGGGGGGGGGGGGGGGGGGGGGGGGGGGGGGTGTGGGGAAAGGGGAGGGAGGGGAGGGGGGAAAGGGGAGGGAGGGGTGGGGGGGAGAAGGGGCAGGGGTGGGAGGGAGGGGGGTAGGGATGGGGGAAGGGAGGGGGGTTATCACACGAGAACTTTTATCGTCAACTCTCTATGATCAACATTCTCCTACCAACATTTCTGGGATATTTTTGCACTGGTACCGGAGACTAGTCTGATGATATATCAATTTAGTTGACAGCACAATGTTAAAGGTTACCCCATAAGCTGCCAGACCAGTGTGGAGGATAATACTTGATGGATAAGGTGCTGGTGGTGTGATACCGGGTCCAGCAGCACGCAGGGTAGGGATTCTGAACTACAAATTTTTAGTTCAGTGGGTCTAACACGGCAGGCGGGGACAAAACATTCTGGACAATTTTTGGAGGTACAACTATTTTGATAAACTGGTTGGGATACACAGATCATTGTTCTCGTATTTACTAGTTAAGGGGGAAGGTTTGTTTTTTGGCCGATTATTTCATATATGTATTATTTTGTATATTTCCTCCCTAGGCCTCCATCAAACTTTAAAAAAACATCCATTAGATCCCCCTTCCAGTTATATTTGTACTGTCCCGCCCGAAGGCCAGTTCTTTCAAAATTACTGGCTCATTATTGTTCGCCAGGAAAAAAATCGACACCTAAATAGCACGAAAAGTCTTAATATTGACAAATAAATGGGGCGAAAGGTCTTAAAATTGCCAAACTAATGGGCCGAACGTCTTAAAATCTGGAAACTAATGGGGCTAAGCATGAGGGAGAAGAGTGTCCAGAAAAAACAGATCATCTCCCCTTAATGCTCACCGTCTTGTTTTTATCATTAACCCCTTGAGGATTATGACGCAATTTAACACTTTATTCTGGCTATCATTAGACGATTATTTTATAGATTAGGAAGGGTATATGGAAGTTAGAGAGAGGATTAATGGAGATAAGTCTTTACCCTTTCAATTCCCACAAATCCTTTCTGTATAAAATCGTCTAATGATAGCCAGAATAAACTGTCAAAACGCGTCACGATCCTCAAGGGGTTAATTATATAACAAAACGGTAAGCATTAAGGGTAGATGGGTCGTTTTTCTAGACCCCCATCTCCTTCATGTTTAGCCCCAATATTGTTTTCAGATTTTAAGATGTTTCCCCCATTAGTTTGTCGATTTTAAGACCTTTCGCCCCATTTCATTGTCAATATTTAGACTTTTTGTGTTATTTAGGTGTCGATTTTTTTCCTGGCGAACGATGGTTAGCCTGTAATTGTGAAAGAACCGGCCTTTGGCCGGGACACTTTTCTACCGAAAAATGTACAAATTTATCTAGAAGGGGGACCTAATGGATGTTTCTTTAACCCTTAAAGAGCGGCGCCCGGCTTTAGTCGAGTGAAATAAATGTAGCCTATGTGGCGGGGCCCGGCCCGGCTATAGTCGCATGCAATTTTGAGCACGTAATGTGCTCTGAGAGAGAGCGGAGCGGTGGTAGGAGCGTAGGTTACCTCAATACCACTCGCCAAGGTGGCCGTGGAGCTACTGAGATGTACTCCGCCCTACTCCACCCTCCCTCTCTCGTTTCACACGTAATAATGTAAGGAAATGACCGTATTTTACCGATTTTGCCTTTCGGTTGCACGATCGTTGCAAGACAACCAGTGATCGTAGAAGGATGGTTCTGGTGTCATTGGAAAGCTCATTTATTTTCCTTTCAGGGATACACACTTGTATTACACTCTGGCTCTTGTTTATGCATGAAAAAGAACACGGAAACAACCCCATTTATGGTAAAAAAAAAAGCTGGGCGGCACGGTCAAATATACCGCCTAGGCCGCTCGTTGAGTGTTAAGTTTGATGGAGGTCTAGGCAGGACATTTTAAAAATAATACATATATGAAATAATCGAGAAAAAAAAAAAAATCCCCCTTAACTAGTACATCCGAGAACAATGATCTGTGTAGCCCAACCAGCTTATTACAATAGTTGGCCAATGTATAATTATTGTTCCTCCAAAAAAAAATCCAGATGTTTTTGTCCCCGCCTGTACATCCGTGTTAGAGCCCCTTAGTCCGGGAGCAACCCTACCAAATTGTTAATTTTCGTCGTCCATGTAAAATTGTAAGTGGACGGACACAAAAGTATCAAATTACTTATTAGAAAAATAGACAAGTTCGAAATATATGCTCGTTAACTAAATATATTGGTGCATTCACATTAAAAACATTAATTTTTAGACTGTTGCCATTTGAGCAAATTCGTTTTCCCTTATAATTCTTAACAATTATAATTTCTACATTAGTTGATTTTTAAAGTTCTGCATTGTTTGACCAAATAAACTGTGTATCATAATAATTGTCTTGTAGTTTACAATTAACCTATATTCAAATAACTTTGTGATAATTAAATAATTGTGTTACCACTGTTTTGGCTACGAAAACTCTAGATGAAGCACTGCCATACGTGCGGAGGTGTCCGTCTTCTTCTTCTTCTTCTTTAGAACCCGCCCGCAGACCGTGTAGATCCACAGGGCTGACCTTTAAATCGGTACTGGCTCAGAAACGTTAGTAGGAGGGAAAGTTTAGAGTAGAAGGATAGTATAAGGGACAGTTTTTTTTTTTTTTTTTTTTACCCCCCCCCTCACCTCCTCCCCCCTCCCCCCCACCCCCCCCCCCCCCCCCCCCCCCACTACCCTACCCTACCCATTTCTCTTCCTCCACATTTTCTCCAACATCTTCTTCACCATCTCCATGTCTTGTGTTTCCATCTCCTGTGTTAACCCCAACAGCGCCCCCACCCCTCTATCGTCTCTCCGCTTTATCTCCTCCCACCCCCTCTCCCCAACTCTATTCCTCATGTATCCCTCCAACTCGTCTCTCTCCTCATTATATCTCGTACATTCCGTTACTATGTGCTCTATGTCCTCCACTATTGGGTCTCCTCCCATTTCACATTGGTTGCAGTGCGGTCCCATTCCATTCCATCTCCTTGTTCTCTCATTCGTCTCCAGCGATCCTGTCCTTGCTTTAAACAGTAGTTTCGATCCCCATCCTCCATCATAGAATAGCTCTCTAGCTGGTTTTTCCTTCTCTTTGTAATATGCCAGCGTGGCTTTATTTTCTACCCCCTCCCTCCACTTTCTTCTCCCCTTCTCCTTTATCCCTTTCTCTATCTCTCTGACACATCCCCTCCCATTTTCCAGTATGACCCACTCCTCTCTCCCATTTCGTTTTCTAAATTCCCCTCCCACACGGTCCTGTTTTATATTTATCCTCCCCAATCTTCTTTTGCATTCTCTGTTCCATTTACTTTCCTCGCTCGCCCAGCTGTATACCTTCTTTGGCCACCTATCTTCCTCCATCCCCTCTAGCCTCACTTTGTACTTCCCTTTCGCTTTCCCTATCCTTTCTTCAAACGTACTCCACCCCATCTCCCGTCGGATTGCTTCTTGTGCTACGTATTTATTTGCCCCCAATCCTGTCCTCCCGATTTTATTTTGTACCGTTTCTAATTTCTTCGTTTCTGCCTCTGTTGTTTCTACCGCCTCTAAGCCGTACATTATTGCAGCTAGCCTACTCCTAATCCTTTCCAAAGCCCTCGCACTATTTCGTAGCTATTCGCTCTTAACCTTGTCGCGCTCCATAGTCTCCCATTCCATTGTTGCATTTGTCCAATCTTTTCACTTTTCGCCTTTTCAAACCCTTTCTCCGTAATTGTTACCCCCAGATATTTATACTCCCTTGTCTTCTTCATTCTGTTTCCTTCCAGTGTCCATTCCTCGTCCTCTTGAAGCTGTCCATTCATTTTCATCACTTGGCTCTTTTCTTTACTAAATCTTACTTCTAGTTCCTCTCCGAATCTCGTTGCTTCCTCTAGTAGTCTCTGCAACCCTCCTCCAGTTTCTGCCATCAGAACTACGTCGTCAGCAAACAGGAGTACCCCCAGTCTTTCCTTGTTTATCTGGATCCCCTCCCCCACTCTTTTTATCCTCTGTGTCATTTCTTCCATATACAACGCAAATAATAACGGCGATAATACGCACCCCTCCCTTACTCCCCTCTTGCTTTCTACCCATCCCGTTTCTATACTTCCTAGCGCGTACTTCGCCTTTTTTCCTTGGTACATCGATGTTATGATGTTTATATACTTTTCTGGTATTCCACTCCTTGCCATTATTTTCCACAGCAGTTCCCTGTTTACTCTATCGTATGCTTTCTCGCGCGTAAGCAGAGTGGGTGGCTTACGGACACCTCCGCACGTATGGCAGTCAGTATGTACCACTCAGTAGTAGCAGGTTAGTACCGCTCCGCACCCCAGTCGGGTACTGAAGGGTACTAAACAAAGAGGTCCTTTCTTACACTACCTGCCTTGCAGATTGGACCGCTCCGCAATAGTACGGAAGGGTAATAAATACAGCAGTCCTTTATTATAGTTAGTTATGCTAAAATATTATCTACAAAACTGTAATACATAATAACAACATTCACAAGTAATCAGTGATTTAAATCGAAGAAAACGGTTGAAGGGTAACTAAAATATTCAAAATCTGTTTTTCAATATATCTCGTAAATACAATAGATTTCGAAGTTAACGTTTTAGCATTATATGTCTAAAAATTATACTCTTTGTATATAACTTTACAAATTTTCTCCACAATGGTATGGATGAGGTTGATTTTATCTAGATACAATTTGTGGCCTTTGCTCCCGGACTACCTACCCTGCGTGCTGCTGAATCCGGTCAAGGAGTTAATAAAATAGTCTAGTGTGAGGCATAATACTATGAAAGAATACATCATAGGACGAACGGTCTTAAAATTGCCAAACAAATGGGCCGAACGTCGTAAAATCTGAAAAGTAATGGGGTTAAACACGAGGAAGAAAGGGGACCAGAAAAACGGCCCATCTCCCCTTAATAAAAAGAAGGAAAGATTAACAGACCTGGCTGTGCCATCGTGATGCATTAAAGATAACAATTGATGTAATACAATTAAATCTGTGTTAAAGGAATATATAAGAAAAAAGAAGAGGAAAGAAGAAGAAAGAGAAACTCATAATATATACTACCGATCATTGAGAAGTAAAAGAGCAGGACAAAAGGGAGGCGCCGTTGAAAAGGCCCAGCTTTCCGCCCAACAACTGAACTGAACTGTCATCATTCTCTATATAAAGGCACTCCTATTTTTTTTTCTATGTGGATGAGGGAGACAAAAGGAAGAACTGCCTGTGACGAGTGCCTCCCCCAGAGTTGAAAGAGTGACAGGGCCAAAATCAAGGAATGTTAGAGCCAAAATGCTGGGACACACAGAGTTTGAAGTAATTTAAGTCATAGGATGAGGGAAAGATGGATTCAGGGAGAGAGTTCCAGAGATCAGCTGTTGAATAGAAGAAAGATTGGGAATATTGTTTCACTCTTGGGTTGGAGAGTTGCACAGAGTAGAGGTGGAATTGTGTTGTAATACGGACGCTACGTACTCTACATACAGGTGGTATTTTTTTTTTTTTTTCTATGTGATTGAGGGAAGCAAAAGGCATAACTGCCTATAGCGAGTGCCTCCCCCATAGTTGAAAGAGTGACAGGGCCAAAATCAAGGGACGTTCGAGCCAAAATGCCTGGACACACAGAGTTTGAAGCAATTTAAGTCATAGAAAGCGGGAAAAACTGATTCTGGGAGAGAGTTCCAGAGCTCAGCTGTTGAGTAGAAGAAAGTTTGAGAGTAACGTTTCACTCTTGGGTTGGAGAGTTGCACAGAGTAGGGGTGGGATTGAGTTGCAAGACGGGTACCACGTGCCCTACGTAAAGGAGGTGGTATACATTGAGAGAGCTCTGAGGAATACTGGTTATTGTAATAGCGGTAAAATAGCGAGAGATGCAACATTACAGCGAAGAGAGAGAGATTGCAAAGAGTCAGTGAGTGGACGTGAGTTAATGAGACAAATAGCTTTCTACTTCGTCAAAAAGTGCTGTGTGAGAGGATCCTCCCTACACATGCTAACAATACTCAATACATGGACGCACTATGTGTGTACAGAGCAAGATGGTGATGGTGCTGGTCTATCAGAGTGAGAACTGAGCGATCTCTGCCATACCCATGGCTTACTCTGACTGTTCCTTTTACTTATATATTTTCTAGATCTCAAGTGACGGCGTCTCTTCCGTGGATTGACCTCCCAATCTACCAAGATTGGAAGCCAAAGCGTCACATTTTTCCTTTGCCCCTAAACTTTCTCTTCATAATTGCTGAGGGGCACAGGGCCCTGGGTGGGGCTTTGGTTTCCCGGGCGTTTCCGCACCCTCCTCAGCTCCCCGCCACGGAGTGGCTTCGGTCACCCAGGCTTTATTGTGGTCGGCAGGGAGGGTTCTGCGGAGGCGCTCGGTTATGGCCTTGGCCTTGCTCGGGGCCTTGGGGCTGTTCGGCCAGGCAGCTTGGGGAACAACAACAACAACAACAACAACAACAACAACAACAACAACAGAGCAAGAAGCTGTGCAGGGGTAAAGGATCCCCGGAGGCGGTTGAGCATATCCAGCTTCTGGGAAGCTGTTTTAGCAATGGTGGTACTGAGATACTGATACTGATACTGAGAGAAGATGAGGGGTTGATTTGTGTATTGTTGAAGTATTAGGGATAGACCTGTGGGAGTTCTTGACGGGTAGATAAATGGAGAAATTGGGTTTTGGAAGCATTGAAAGCAACAAGATTTTCTCAGCCTGAAATGGAAATGGTTGATAAGTCAGAAGATAAGTGTTCTATGGCCTCATCACATGAATTTTTGAGTGATTGCTTGCTGGGGGTTCTGAAAAACTAGTTGAATAGTGTAAGGTAGAGTCATTAGCATATGAAAGCACAGGACTGGAGGTACAGTTGAGAAGATCATTAATGAATATTAGAAAGAGAATTGGAGATAGGACAGAACCCTGAGGAACACCGGAGTTGATAGGTTGAGGAAGTGAACGATGGCCGTCCACAACCGCAACTATGGAACGGCCATAAAGACAAAGCACAGATAGAGAGATAAAAACCGAAGGAGGGTAGTTTAGAAATTAGAGAATTGTGCCAGACTCTATCAAAGGCCTTCAAGAAGTCTAGCGCATTAGAAAAGGTTTCACCGAAGTCCCGAAAGAAGGATGACCAACAGTTAGTAAGATAAGAAAGAAGATCACCAGTAGAGCGACTCCTAAGGAATCCATACTGGCGATCTGAGAGTAGATTATGGGAAGAGAGATGCTTAAGAAATTTTGAAGTAAGAATAGTTGCAAAAACTTTGGAGATGCAAGAAATGAGAGCAATTGGATGATAGTTGGAGGGTTGAGAGTGGTCACCCTTCTTTACATCATCACACAGACAGACACGACTATTATAATACTATGCCACCTCTAAGGGGGCTACATAATAAACTTTACTTGATTTTTTGTGAAAAATCAAAACATTCCAACTCTTACAATTAACAACCCCCAAAACAAAAATGTATGTTTTCAAACACATTTGTGAAATTACTAAATCGAGAATGTGTTCAAAATACTATCTCTATGGCTTGGTGGTGGTGGTGCGTTTGCCTTTAGCGTGTTGGGGCACGACTCTCCTGAAGGTGAGGTTAACCCGGACCCCCACGGCAGCGGTGCGGGGCGGGAGGGCGTGGTACCAGTACTTGTTAGTGGGGGCATTCATCAACAGAAGGCTACCGTGCTCCAGTTGCAATTCAACTGCGGAGGGACACAAGGTATTTATTGACAGAATAGGGACCTTCACAGTTGCAAAATTTGTTGTCTGAATCATGTGATTATTGTCAAGAAACGAGGCCATCGAAGATCGACACGTAGGATATTGGATAACCAAGATGGGCCTGTGTCTAATGTAGTGTAGGTCTCCACGCGCCTCATGGATTACAAAATATCCTCATGTCAGTAATCTCTGACTCTAAAATATAAAGCTTGTTTAGGTTTTGTTACGGGTGGATGGGACTCGTTAGCCTTGGTCGGCAACTCATCTAGGGGAGACAACCTTATACAAATCCGGGTGGATGGGACTCGGCAGCCTTGGTTGGCAACCTGTTTAGGGGAGTAAACCTGATACAAATCCGTACTGCTTACCTAAGGGTAAGGCAGGTTAGTGGATGGATTAGCCGAACACCACTGTAGAAAAATAGTGCTAACAAGATACACAGAGGGCCTCGGAGTCGGACGGATCCTAAATTGAGTGGTCAATCCTGTAAGTCCTTCACTAAATTGGCTCGGGTTGTCCCTCTCACAGGGAATAGGTCCGCTTGGGGGCATTCTGTGTATGGCCACCCTCGTAAGGGGAGTAAGGCGTCCGGCAATAGACAGGTTTTGTTACATTGCTTCTTACTGGAATCAAAGACTAGCTCCAAATTAAAAAAAACTTTGGTTCAAATCCTGGCTGGGATATTTCATCCAGTCAGTAGTGTACCCTGAAATCTCAAAGAAAGAGAAAGGGATGATAAAAAAATGCATAACAATGGGAGATAAGTGACAGACAGACAGACAGACAGGTCATCTCCACTCTCATGCCCCATCTTGCTAGCTATTGATCTACAATGTTCCTAACCCCACACATCTCCAAACTATCCATATTTCTGATTTTGTCGAGTATATCAATATTTTATTACCTAATATACATATATATATATACTGTATATATAACTCAAGGACGGCCTTTTGTCATTTATCTGCATTGGGAAACGATGCTATTTTATATGCATGTTAAACAGACATATAGTCAATGCAGTATTCCAAATAATATGTTTTGCAAGTTCCTTGAGAATATTTAACACTTGATAGCCATGCATGATTGAGTCTCTGTCATGCACACCTTTTTCATGACCATGACTTGAAGGGCAGGGCAAATATGCTATTGATTTGGCTTAGTCAAGGGCTATGCGTGCATGTGCGCTTGAATGTGTACTTAAAAGCATTGTTGTTGTTGTAGTAGTAGCCGCAAGATGCCCTTTATGGGAATTCTGCGGCATCCAGGTAGCCCCTGGAGCCGCACCTCCCCGGGGAGAGGTAGGCTATAGTGAGATATATTTGTGATGGGGCAGCAGGTGAGGAGGTTTCCTCCATCCGCAGTTCTCCCAGCAGCGCCACAGTTGCAGGCGGGTCTCATTGGAGCGGTATTCCCCCTTTTAGTCACCTTGTACGACATGCAGTAATGCGTACAGTCAGGGACTAAAGTGGTGTCCCTTTACTGAAACCAAATCCATGGATAATATGCCAGTGAAGCAGTGAATCTAGTTATAATGGCGCAGTCTAGAAGGAGAGGGGTAGAGAGGGGATGAGGGATAGGAGACGGAGTGAAGAGAACAGCAGAAACGAAATGATAATGTGACTTTACTGCTACTATATTATTTTGTTCTACCATAAGTCATATAAATTGACATAATGCTCTTTATTATATGCTGTATAATATATTTCACTATTATATCGCTTGGTATGGTTGATTAAATAATTACACTGGCGTTATTATTTGTTGATAAAAAAATTATGTAGGTGAATACAAAATACTCAAACACAACAGAGGAACTTATAGGAGAAACAATTATCTATAACCTTTAAGTACGGCAAAGTCTTTTCCATTGTATTAAAACTGAGATTAGACATTCTATTCAGCTTAGAAAAGACGTATCTTGTTAAAGGAGTTTAACACTATCTACAGTAACTCATTCAGGCTAATGACACCTTGTATTCTGGCTATCATTAGATCATGTTATCATGCTCAGAATAAAATCGAATTTCCAAATGGACAACAGTGGTATTATCGCCAGGTAATATATTATTGACGTGCAGCACATATTTTTAGCTGCAGTTACCCTTCACAAAACTGTTTTTTTTAGCGAGGTGAAATACAGAGCACCATGAAACAGGAGAAACTCACTTAAATTTGTTTTCTCAATGTCGACTTTTAACTCTGACAACACTGACATAATTCACACATAAAGCTATACGGTTATACAAAAAACACACTTACATTCACAAATACAACACACCTTCAGTTGCATCGTTCGCCAGAGTGTTGGGGTTTGTAGGCTATTGAAGGAAGAATAGAGGCTATTTCTGTCTCGGTCTCTGTTAATATTTTGTGCATGTTTGTGATAATTCTGTGTATCCTGTGACGCATTGTTAGCGTGCTCGGTTCATAACCAAGATGACCTGGGTTCGATTCCCTGGGAAGATGAATCGGAAAGACCCATCACTTTACCCCGAGGTGATGTCTCTGTTCACCTAATAGTAAAGAGGAACCTGGAATTAGCAACGTTCAATCTGGGGTAATAAACTGTGGTAAAGTGTTCTGAGCGCTAGTGAATTCTGACGAAATAATTGACGTTTAATATTATAACCAAAATTATTATTAATATCATGGTTATGTTACGATTGCCCTCGTCATTATTACTCGCTACCCATGTAATAAATGTAGGTTATAAGTTATCTATGCTTTAAACATTCTATATTATTTACCCTTCATTCTTTATCTCTGGTGGTGACATGTCACCTGCCGAGGTGCCGCACTTGAGAGGAAGGCTTTGGAAACCAACTTCAGAAGAGAACAAACTCAAAAAGCACATTAGGCCAACCAGCATCTATTTCCATGATGTATTTTGTTAATCGTATACGATATATATATATATATATATATATATATATATATATATATATATATATATATATACATAATGTTTTTTTCTTTCTATGTGAGTGAGGGAGACAAAAGGAAGAACTGCCTGTATCGAGTGCTTCCCCCAGAGTTGAAAGAGTGACAGGGCCAAAATCAAGGGAAGTTCGAGCCAATATATATATATATATATATATATATTGTTCTTACCTTTCTCGATGTGGAGTTTCTTGGGTGGCCTGGAATCTTGGTGCCTGAAGTAGAAGTCCCTGGCTTGGCCGAGACTGAGGGAGGCGATGGGAATGTTGGGGTCCAGCTCCCTCTCGTCATCCTTGTGCTCACCCATCTTGTCTCGACCGTCTTGGTATCTGAAAAACACACCAGTCAACTCCACCAAGGCAAACAAGCAAGCAAGCAATTCTTCTTATCATATGGCGGAAATTATAGACAGGTATTAAAAGGAAAAAGTTAGGAGTATTTGCTAGGCTGCATTTTGCTGCGGCACTCATTTTTGTGACTTTGCCCTTTGGAGCCTGTGATCGAGGCATACATGTCCCACTCATCTCTCCATTTTCGAGGCCCGGCCTGGTCATATGACTAAAATGTTAATTCATTAGGGCTCTAATTTGTTACAAATACCCTTCTCTACTACTTAGTTACCAGTGTTTGAGTGCGTTTGAGTACGGTATGTACACGATATTAGGCTGCGTGACCTCGAGTCAGAGCGGGTGGTAGTGGATGGAACTTATTCCAAATGAAACTATCACTTTTTAGCTCCTTTGTGGTCTAGTTGGTTTAGTGTTAACAGGCCCGGTTTCGAGGTCATATGGCATTAATGTTAATCTAAACCCAGAACTTTCGGTTATCAGCCGAACACGCTAACTATTGGACCATTGACCGGATATTCGTGCCTATTACTTTTTTAGTAGTGAATCCATACCTCATAATGGGAACAGCAAAGTATATGAAGTCTGTGCATCCACATATGTAACTATATAACACTCACACTCTCTCTTGTGTCTTGTATTGGTCTTACCTGTTAACAAGGACGAAGTTGAAGTTGTGACCTGTGACTCTTTTCACCAAGTCCCGGGTGGCGGCCAGCGCGGGGGGCCATGGGCGGGCTGGGGTCACCCTGCCACTATACTTGTAGCTCAGGCCAGCATCACCGTATGTCGCCTATAACACAAACAATACAAATTATTTAAAATATATTTATTGGGAAATATTATAATCACATTCATATACAGCCAACACTGAATATTTAATTCAATATGTTCCTATATAATGCTTTAAAATCAAATCACATACGAGGTGCATAGGTCAATAACACGGACAGAAAGTTACTGGTGCCATTGTGCTTTAGTCTTAAAACAATCTTTATGCTTAAACGTGTGAAATCACAATGGAACATGGTGTAATCCCTTTTGACAGTTATGAAAATGTGTGACACAGGTTAAAGTTGTTACTGGCGTGAAGAGGGATGAATATGTTGCCAGCTTGTCTCACTACACAGTTGTCTCCACTTTAGGAACAGTGACGTGACATTGAGTGTGAACTGATGATGCATGTTGATATGTATCTGAGACTATCAATCAACACGGTATAAAGTATTTGTTTGTATTACACCAAGACGTTCTGGGCCTCAGAATTCATCAAATGTCATGCAAGTGTTGCTATACCCCCTTAAGTTGCACTGACCTGTTTCCTGGGTATATTGTGCCACTTGCCGAAGACCTGGACTTGTGCCATCTCTCCTGTGAAGTAGTCCACCTCCCTCTCCAGCGCTGCCAACAGATCATCCGCTTTGATCCGGGGCAGCAGGAGGGTATAGTCCAGGTCCAGGTCAGCCGCCTTGACCTTCTTCCACTGCAGGTCACCACTCAACACCCGAGGGAAGGTCAGGTCCAGAGATCCTACACAAGGTTAAGAGGGGGGGGGGGGGATTAAGTAACACCCCGTTCTTAATTACAAACCCCAATGCACTTGAATAAACTAATGACAGCATATGGTCCTCCCGGGATTCGAACTCGGGACACCACACCCAGAACATAAGCATCTAAACCATTACACCATTAATTTTTAGGTCGATTTTGTTCATGTGTTTATTATTTTTCTAGTTTCCTCCCTAGACCTCCATCAAACTTTAAATAAAAAACATCCATTAGATCCCTTCTAGATTAATTTGTACATTTTTCGGTAGAACAAATGGTTCTTCCAAAATTACAGGCTCACTATCGTTCGCCAGGACAAAAATCGACACCTAAATAGCACGAAAGGTCTTAATATTGACAAAGAAATGGAGCGAAAGGTCTTGATATCGACAAACTAATTGAGCAAACATCTTAAAATATGAAAACGAATGGGGCTAAACATGAGGGAGAAGAGGGACCACAAAACAACCATCTCCCCTTAATGGGGTAGGGCTTGTATTTTGGCCTACGTGTATGTATCCATTTATCCATTTAGTTTTTAGTTTCCTCGCTAGACCTCCATCAAGCTTAAAATAACACCCCCTAGACCCCCTTTCAAAATAACAAAATAAATCGACACCTAAAAGGCACGAAAGGTCTTAATATTGACAACAAAATGAGGCAAAAGGGTCTTAAAATCGCCAAACTAACGGAACGAACGTCTTAAAACTCCAAAACTAAAATGATAAACATGAGGGAGAAGGGGGTCCAGAAAAAGCTACTACCGGTCCTATAAGCTTTGACGATTCTCACCTGACTTGTCGCCGTCGGTTTCTGTTACTGATGGTGATGATGTTTCCGGGTCGTCACGAAACGTCTTATTAGTCTTCTCCGGGGTACCTGTGTCCGACTTGCGTTTCTTCCGCACCGTGACGAAGCGATCCATAATCTAAGTAGCGATACCGGAAACATAATTAGATATTTTCCTTTTCCATTCCAGAGATTTTACAAGCCTATTCCTCCTACATTACAGGCTCGCTATCGCTCGCCAGGAAAAAAATCGACACCTAAATGGCACGAAATGTCTTAATATTGACGAAGAATTGGGGTGAAAGGTCTTAAAATCGCCAAACTAATGGGCCGAACGTCTTAAATGCTTAAATATTGCAGTCTATTAATTGTGTTTAATATAAAGTTTGATCATAATACAACGCTTTCAAGTGTCAAATTATTTAAGAGATTATTATAAGCAAGCGCTGTTTTGGCATTAAATTCTACGTTGTCAATCTGTCACTGTTCAAACACAGATACCCTCTCCCAAAAAATCGACCCACACCAAATAATCGACCAAATATTCAACCCACACCAAATAATCGACCCACACCAAATAATCGACCCACACCAAATAATCAACCCACACTAAATAATCGACCCACACCAAATAATCCACCTACACCAAATAATCTACCCACACCAAATAATCTACCAACACCAAATAATCTACCCACACCAAATAATCCACCTACACCAAATAATCTACCCACAGCAAATAATCCACCCACAGCAAATAATACACCTACACCAAATAATCGACCCACACCAAATATTCTACCCACAGCCAAATAATCCACCCACACCAAATAATCAACCCACACCAAATAATACACCTACACCAAATAATAGACCCACACTAAATAATCTACCCACACCAAATAATCTACCCACACCAAATAATCCACCTACACCAAATAATCTACCCACACCAAATATTCTACCCACAGCCAAATAATCCACCCACACCCAATAATCCACCCACACCAAATAATCCACCCACACCAAATTATCAGCCCACAGCCAAAATCATAACTAAAGAAATTCACCCATCAAGAAAAAAAGAAAAACACATTGACCCAAAAGAGCAACCCCCTATAATTCACCAATTAATGCACTCTAAATAATTCGCCCAACCATTAAAAAAAAAAAAAAAAAAAAAACGAAATTATCGAGGTAAGGCCAGGTATTTGAACCTGACTGTACCGCAGCCAAGTCAAAACAAATCCAGGCTATTATAGTGAAGGCGAGAATATGGAATGTAGATAAGAGGTGCCGTTGTAAAGGCTTATCCATCAATACCTTCACCTGACCTCACCTGGATGTATGGGTGCCAAGGGGTGGGTGGGTGGGGGGGTGAAAGAGGGGGAAGGGTGGGGGTGGGGAGGGTTTAGGGGTGAGTAACCTTCGAAAGTACAGGGGGTGGGTGATAAGTGAGAGAGGTAGGGAGAGGTGGGGGGGGGGGGGGGGAGAGGGGGAGGGGTGAGAGGGAAGGAGGGAGGGGGAGGGGTGAGAGGGAAGGAGGGAGTGAGGGGGAGGGGTGAGAGGGAATACAAAGGAATACAAAGGAGAACAAAAGGGAAGGAGGGAGGGAAGGGAAGGAGAGGGGAGGGAGGGAAGGAAGGAGAGAAGAGGAGGAGAGGAAAGGAGGGGGGGGGAGGGGTGAGAGGGAAGGAGGGAGGAAAGGGGAGGGAGGGAGGGGAAGGGTAGGAGGGAGGGGGAGGAGAGGGAAGGGGGGAGGGGGGGGGGGGGGAGGGGGGAGGGAGGGAGGAGAAAGGAAGGAATAATTATGGGGTGCCAGGAGCGACCGGAGAAAGGGAGAAAGAGGAAGAGAGGAAGGCTGGGGTGAGAGTAAGGAAGGAGAGAGAGAGAGAGAGAGAGAGAGAGAGAGAGAGAGAGAGAGAGAGAGAGAGAGAGAGAGAGAGAGATAGAGAGAGAGAAGGAAGAGGAAGAGAGGAAGGCTGGGGTGAGAATAAGGAAGAGAGAGAGATTCTGATTATATTATTTCCTTTAATTATACAATGGCTGTTCATACAATAAAATCATCTTAAACAAATTACATAATACATAATGCATCATAATCTTACATAAACAGTGTCGGTAAAAATGTACAGAGTGAGAAAGAGAGAGAGAGCGAGAGCGAGAGATTGAGAGAGGTTACATGGTATTAAGCTGACCGCGTCCTTTCTTGCTCCAGGCAATAATAATACTTCTCTCTCTCTCTCTCTCTCTCTCTCTCACACACACACACACACACTCACTCACTCTCACACTCTCTCTCTCCTAAAGCCAAGTTAAGCATCTAGTTCACTTATCTGAACACAATGATTTGCTTCATGGGCCAAGTAAGCCAAGTTGACAAGTAATCTGTTTATCTTCAGCTTGCGAGTTTGCTAAGCGGAACAAAGAACATATTGTATCAGCATTCAGGAAAAAGGTTACCAAAGTGTAATTCAGCTGTGTTAACCCCTTCTGTACCGACGACGACTTTTTAATTTTATTCTAGCTATATTTAGATGATTTTGTGCAGTTTAAGAAGGATCTGTGGTAGTAAAAATAATTAAGTGAGATAGTTCGAAGCCTGTTAGTGGCTGGAGGAGGCCCTTTTAAAACTGAATAAAATAGTCTATTAGTAACCAGGATACTGTAAAAATTACGTCGCCGGTACGGAAGGGGTTAATAGTAGGAATCCATTCATATGTAGCAATGGAGTCTTAAGGGGGGGGGGGGGTGAATTTTATTTGTATTAGTTTTATTCTTTACCTTTTAGTTTGCTCCCTAGACCTCTATCAAGCTTAATAAATACCCTCAAGAACCCCCCTTCGAAATAAATGTGTACATTTTCCATAGAAAATGTCCTGGCCACAAAGGCTCGCTCCTACCCTATTAGGCTACAGGCTCGCTATCGCTCGCCAGGACTTCTTTAGTTGGAGATTTTGAGACGCTTCACCTTATTAGTTTGTCGATTATATGACAACTTCACACCATTTCAATTCAATTCAATTCAAAAGTTTTATTGGCATAAACATGTACACATTTACAAAGTCTTTCTGGCGTTGACCATTTTTTGTCTGTATATATATATATATATATATATATATATTTTTTTTTTTTTTTTTTTTTGGGGGGGGGGGGGATAGCGAGCCTGTACAATAGGAAAAACCTGCCTTCGCATGGGAAACCAATATATATAAGAAGATAATAATAAATATACAGTATATATATATATATATATATATATATATATATATATATATATATATATATATAAACATCTCCATTTAACTCTCTACTTCCATTGCTTCATTTACGATCATTTAACCCTTTCAGTAGTAGGACTCCCTTTTTAGCACTAGACGATGTTATTCAGCTTTGGAAGGCCATCTAAGATAATAAAAAGGTAAAGTATATCTCAATTAACCCTCTGACTTCTAAAAATAAAATAAGTATATCTCAATTAACCCTCTGACTTCTAAAAATACAATAAGTATATCTCAATTAACCCTCTGACTTCTAAAAATAAAATAAGTATATCTCAATTAACCCTCTGACTTCTAAAAATAAAATAAGTATATCTCAATTAACCCTCTGACTTCTAAAAATAAAATAAGTATATCTCAATTAACCCTCTGACTTCTAAAAATAAAATAAGTATATCTCAATTAACCCTCTGACTTCTAAAAATAAAATAAGTATATCTCAATTAACCCTCTGACTTCTAAAAATAAAATAAGTATATCTCAATTAACCCTTTGACTTCTAAAAATAAAATAAGTATATCTTAATTCACCCTCTGACTTCTAAAAATAAAATAAGTATATCTCAATTAACCCTCTGACTTCTAAAAATAAAATAAGTATATCTCAATTAACCCTCTGACTTCTAAAAATAAAATAAGTATATCTCAATTCACCCTCTGACTTCTAAAATAAAATAAGTATATTTCAATTAACCCTCTGACTTCTAAAAATAAAATAAGTATATCTTAATTCACCCTCTGACTTCTAAAAATAAAATAAGTATATCTCAATTAACCCTGACTTCTAAAAATAAAATAAGTATATCTCAATTCACCCTCTGACTTCTAAAAATAAAATAAGTATATCTCAATTCACCCTCTGACTTCTAAAAATAAAATAAGTATATTTCAATTAACCCTCTGACTTCTAAAAATAAAATAAGTATATCTCAATTAACCCTCTGACTTCTAAAAATAAAATAAGTATATCTCAATTCACCCTCTGACTTCTAAAAATAAAATAAGTATATCTCAATTCACCCTCTGACTTCTAAAAATAAAATAAGTATATCTCAATTAACCCTCTGACTTCTAAAATTAAAATAAGTATATCTCAATTAATCCTCTGACTTCTAAAACTCCTTCATAAGCTAAATATAATCGTCTACTGGTAGCCACAATAACAGGGAGAAATCCGTATTTAAATACCAAAAGGGTTAAGGCGGTGTCACACGAGCGCTTTTCCCGTCAATGTTTACAGACAATTGTAGTCTCTCTCTCTCACTCTCTTTCTCTCTCCGTTTATCTCTCTCTCTCTCTCTCTCTCGCTTATTCCCCCACCTCTCTTTTTCTGTCTGTCTGTCTGTCATTCTTACCTCCCCCCCCCCCATCTCTCTTTCTCGTTTATCACCCAACCCCACACTCTCTATCTCACTCTCTGTCTCACTCTCTCGCTTATTTCCCCCTCACACTCTCACTCACTTGTACACACACAAACTCTCGCATATCTCTCTCTCTCTCTAATTACATTAGCTAGTGACCAGCGAGCGCCCTCTACAAAGGTCAGAGGAGGGCAGTGAACAGCTCCCCTTAATAACGTCTGTCTGGTTCCGTGTTCCTTCCACCAGCGAGAGAGAGAGAGAGAGTGTATGTGTGTGTGTGTGTGTGTGTGTGTGTGTGTGTGTGTGTGTGTGTGTGTGTGTGTGTGTGTGTGTGTGTGTGTCTGTGTGTGTGTGTGTGTGTGTGTGTGTGTGTGTGAGAGTGAGAGAGAGAGAGATCGTTATCATAATCGTCTAGCCCTGGCATAAATCGCCTACCTGCTTCTAGTGACTAGAATCAAATATAGCCTATAGTGTGATATCATGATATCAAGTTATATATTTATAGTATCAGTAATGTAAGGCGTTTTTAGGAAACTAGAGGCTTAATTAATAGAGGTACAGTACTTCCTATTTTGAATGTAATCGTCTGGTGGTGGCTACATTAAATGAGAGTACAGGAACTGTAAGGGATTCTTGGGGGAGTACATTTTTTCTAATATGCCTAGTTTTAGTTTTTGACCGTGTATTTGGAAGTCAGACATAGTATAAAGTTGTTTTATATCTCCTTTCAGTTCCAGGGGAGGTGTGGTGGAGTGGTCTTGTCACTGGACTGGTAAACCAATGGACCCGGGTTCGAATTCCGATATGTCAATGGGAAGATATTATTGGGATGGAATTTGTGCTCTACCTGGTATCAGTGCATTATCACAAAGCCCACCGAAACGCAAATAAAATACTCTCTTTGTTCCCTGATTAAATAACACTGTATAAATATTCCCATATTCAAAATATGCTGGGGGGGGGGGGGGGGTCAATGCCATTGAGTTAATTGCTCAATAGGTGGCGTTCTGAGAGTTAGGGTCCGAGTCTAGGGGGTGAGATGGTGAAGCACCGAGGCAAAGCGGCTTCAGAGATGGGGCTGCTTCGAGCCGAGGGTGGGTGCTTCACTTGTCTCACTCCCTAGACTGGAACGAGACCTCACGGGCTTCACCGTGTTGAGCGTTAGAATATACAGACTCTGAGCCTATGCCCGAGAGGGAATAGTTGGAATATAGAAGAAAAGAAAAATATATATATATACTGTATATACCGGGGTATATAATATATATTTTTGTTTTCATCTGGCTAACATATGTTGATTTTTTTCTTACATATATTATCTGTAGGATTACGTTCTGGGATTATGGGCACGGATTATGTTCTGGTAATGTGTTTATGAACTGTGCTTAAAGTGGTTTTCGACGAGCAAATTTGTTCTCGTACTATTTTGAGGATATTTCGCATTGGAATCGGAAACTAGATCGACGGTAGATTATGTTAGGTAGTTCAAGACTTATGATACTTATATTTTAAAGATGCTAGACGACAATTATTGCTCGTAACAATTAACGGAAAAATCGCTCGTGTGACACCGCGTTTAGGGATTCTGGTCAGGTCACTCAGGGATTGAAAATCAAGGTATATAATATCTACAGCTTTACTCTCATCATAGAGGTTGAGTATATCGTGGAAGAGGTCTACGAGGTTTGTTAAGCAGGAGCGTTTATTATGAAAACCGTGTTAAGTATCATTAAGTATGTTGTATTCAGCTAAGTGATTTACGAGTTTGTATCTTATGAGTGTTTCTAGCGTGTTACATACAACTAAGATTAAGCTAATTGGACGATAGTTACTAGGTAAGGATTTGCTGCCTTTATTTAATAGCGGTGTTACGTTGGCGAGCTTCCACTGATCAGGCATAGTCCCAGACTGTAAAGATTTATTGAAAAGAAATGTAAGTGGTTTGGAGAGCTCATTCTTAGCTTCCTTTAGAACTCTAAACGAGACCGTATCAGGTGCAGGCGATTTATTTACCTTGAGTTTATCTAAACATATCAAAACTTCTCTGTAATGCTGATACTGCTTAGAACGTCAGAATTATATATCGGAACCGGCGATGCTGTAGGTATATTACTAAGGTCTTCAGTTGTAAAAACTGGTCAAAAGAAGTTGTTGAGAGCGTTACTAAAATTTTGCTTCATCTTTAATGTAATCTCCTTTCTAATCGACTAACGATTGGACCAATCGTTGAAGTCACTAAGTCTGTCTTCTTCCTGATGTAACTATAACATTATTTCGGGTTTGTCTTACTTTGATTTGCAACATGATGACAATTGATTTCAGAGACGTCCAAATCAGAGTTAACAAGAAAAACTGCCGGTCCCCCCCCCCCCCCCCCCCTCTGTGACTTCCCCTTGAGGCTCTCCCATATACAGGCTCCCAGGCAAGCTCGTAAATACACATTCCAAGCCCATAGCGTAACGGGAACCACACACAAGGAGGTCCCGGGTAGATGAGGGGGATATCCTTTGTGCCATCTGCCCTTCCTCTCGTCCATCCCTCTATCTAACTCTCTATTAGCTAATGTCCAGGAGGGATAGGGGGATAGAAGGGGAGGGAGTGAACGTCTTTATCCTCTATGCCATATTTCTTTCCTCTCATCCTCCCTCTATATATCTATCTTTCCTCTCATCCTCCCTCTATATATCTATCTATCTATTAGCTAAGGTTCAGGAGCGATAGGGGGTTGGAGGGGTTAAAGTTGGGGTGGAGGGGGAGGGCATGAACGTCTTAAAATGTCAAAACTAATGGGGCTAAACATGAGGGAGAAAGGACCATAGCATAACGGGAACCACACATAATTATATAGAGGTCCCGAGGAGCTGTTGGGGGGGGGGGGGGGGGGGGGGTTATCATTTATACCATCTCCCCTTCCCCAATGACACTGACATACTGACTTTGGGGGTTCCTATTTATCCAAGAGTAAACAGATTTTTCTAGGCTTTTTCTTAATATGTAAACTCTGGAACTCTCTCCCACAATCTATCTTTCCCTCTGCCTATGACTTAAACTGCTTCAAGGTTCGTGTGTCCAGACATTTTGACTATAACGTACCTTGAATTTGGCTCCAAATCACTCTTTCAATTATTTTTATTTTTATTTTACTTATTTATTTATTACTATTATTACTATTTATTTATGTTTATATATATATATATATATATATATATATATATATATATATATATATATATATATACCGGTATATATATATATATATATATTATTATTATTTTTTTTTGGGGGGGGACAGTTGTTACAGACAGCATTGCATTTTTTCTCCTTCCTAAAAAAAATAAAAATAAAAAAATAAAGTAACGTGGTATCGAATTACCATTACCGCAGATTACACAGGGAAATTATCTGTCCTTCTGTTCTTAAACTCTTCCTAGGATGTTTAAGGGGAGGTATATCGTTTTCCGGACCCCCTTCTCCCTCATGTTATCCCCATTAATTTTGAGATTTTAAGGCGTTCGCTCCATTAGTTTGGCGATTTTAAAACCCTTTGTGCCATTTAGATATCGATTTATTTTCCTGGCGAGCGATAGCGAGCCTGTAATTATAGGAGGAATCGGCCTTTGGCCGAAAATGTAAAAATGTATCTTGAAAGGTGGTCTAAGGGGTATTTTTAAGCTTGATGGAGGTCTAGCAAGGAAACTATATATATATATATATATATATATATATATATATATATATATATATATATATATGTATATATATATATATATATATTGAGTATATATCACAAATACACGTGAGCCACTAAATGTTTCTAATCTCTCAGTGGGGTTCGAACCGCCGACCGTCAGGACGATAGCCGACGCTTTAATCAACTACACCACGGCAGTGGTATACTGTATATATATATACCGTACATATATATATATATATATATATATATATATATATATATATATATATAATAACACAAAAACGATATATTTAATGCCCCCCCCCCCCCCCCATCCCGCTTAAAGGGTAAACTAGTATACACTTACACTTTGTTACACTTTGTTACACTTTGTTGTATTCCGTCCGTTAGTGACACAGTTGAGCTGGGGCTCCACTGCGACCAGGCAGCTCCCTTTCTTCCACTCTCCATTCCGGAAGTTGGTTGGAGTTGGCGCTGGGGTATCCTGGTGTTGGTGGCCGGTCCGGTATTTTGGCCAGCCACATGTCCAAGTGTTCCTTGAAGGTGTCTGGAGACACCCCGGTCATGTTCCTGAGAGGGGCTGGTATACAGTTGAACAGTCTGGTTCCATTGTATAAACACTTTCATAACCCTTTTCATGCGTTCTATAATTTGTGTTGGTGTGATACGACATTATATGCTTGACAGTCGTTGGGTTTCCTCTAGTCTGGTTTTTGTTTTCATTGGAAGTTTTCTAACACACACACACACACACACACACACACACACACACACACACACACACACACACACACACACACACACACACACACACTCACTCACTCACACAATCACACACACACACTTACTCACTCACTCACTCACTCCTCTCTCTCTCTCTCTCTCGTCACCTTCAGGAAAAGGACGTCAAAATCCGCATGTATAGAGGAGGCATTGATCCAACCTGTGGGGCGGTAAATAAAGGTTATGAAGTTAGGTCAAGTCCTGGAAAAGCCCCACCCTAACTTAGTAACCCCCCCCCCCCCACCACCACCTCCCTCTTCCCCATTACAGCCAGTTTGGACGGGGTCGTGGAATCAGTTAAAAGAAAGTAGACGCGGAGGGAGATTTTAAACATCCAAATTCTAGAACGAGGTGTATATATATATACCGGTATATATGTATATATATATATATATATATATATATATATATATATATATATATATATATATACAGTATATATATATATACCTTTAAAAAATAAATAAAACATCTCTCTCTCATCAGTGGTGGGATCCCGTCGTGGTTCCGTTACGTCCCAAGGTTTATTATCTGATTATCTAGTTTATATCTGATGCCCCTGTTAGGCCTACTCCCCTATGTTAGGTGATCTAGGGGGTTAAGCCTTTCAACCAAACAATCTAGTTTTTTACACTAATAATGCTATCACTGGATGATTTATTCGGTTTAGGAAGGACCCGTAGAAGTCAGAGGATTTACATTTTTGCTTAGCTTCATTAACCCTTCCACTTACTACCAATTTTGTTTTAGTAATAATAATAATAATAATAATAATAATAATAATAATAATAATAATAATAATCACCATATACCGATAGTGTTAATTTGGTCCCTGTGTGATATATTAGTATACTATTAGGACCAACATTCTGGGTGGCCGAAACCTAACCCTTGATATACTACTACTACTACTACTACTACTACTACTACTACTACTAATAATAATAATAATAATAATAATAATAATAATAAGCACTATATACCGCGAGTGTTAATTTGGTTCTCTGTGTGATATACAGTTAATGTTAATGTAATGCTAGGACCAATACTCTGGGTGGCCGAAACCTAACCCTGAACATTGACACTCTACTCCAGGTGGTAAGATGAGGAACGTGTAGCACGATATATATATACAACACACATACACACGCACACAGTCACACACATGCACACACTCACACACACCTTCAGTCACACACACACCTTCACAGTCACACACACACCTTCACATACACACTAATACTTCGTGCCAATCACACACATATAATATATATATATATATATATATATATATATATATAGAGAGAGAGAGAGAGAGTATGTATAAATATGTTTACTCTATCACCGATTTTGCTAAGGCATTTGATAAATGTGACCATGGTATAATAGCCCACAAACTGAAAGCAAAAGGTATAACTGGGAAAATCGGACGGTGGATATACAATTTCCTCGTAAACCGAAAACAATCAGTAGCAGTAAACCAAGTCACATTTGAGCCTTCGGATGTCAAAAGCTCAGTGCCCCAAGGAACAGTGCTAGTAGCGCCCCTTCTGATCCTCATACTAATTTGCGACATAGATACCAACACCAGACACAGTACGGTGTCGTCTTTTGCTGATGACACAAAATTAAGCAAGATAGTAAACACACAAGAAGACACAGGCCGACTGCAGGAAGACATGAATGTAGTGTTCCAGTGGACCAGGGAAAACAACATGCAATTCAATGAAGAAATATTCCAATTAATACGGTACGGAGATAATAATGGTGTTAAAGAAGTTACAAATTACTTAACAGAATCTAACCACATAATAGAACGGAAAGACAGTGTGAAAGACCTTGGGATATTAATGTCTGAAAATATGGGTTTCAAAGTACATAACCAGGTCAAAGTGGCGGCTGCGAAACGTCTAACGGGTTGGATTCTGCGTACTTTTAAAACACGCGGTGAATTACCTATGATAACGCTCTTCAAATCTCTAGTGCTACCGCGGCTTGAATACTGTAGCGTATTAACATCCCCATACAAAGCAGGTGAAATAAATGACGTAGAGAGTGTACAAAGAAATTTCACTTCGCATATAAGTTCGATAAAACAGCTACACTATTGGGAGCGTTTAAGAGCACTGAATCTGTACTCACTGGAACGTAGAAGAGAACGTTACCTAATAATATACACGTGGAAAATCGCAGAGGGTTTAGTACCAAACCTACATACTCCGATAGTCATGAAATTCAGTGATAGGAGAGGCTGGGAATGCGAAATTCCTCGGATGAATAACAGGGGTGCTATGGGCTCTCTGCGAGAGGGCTGGTTATCACACAGAGGCCCACGTCTCTTCAACAAACTCCCACGGCGAGTAAGAGACATGGGGGACGGCTCGTTAGACAGCTTCAAGAGAGCCCTGGATGTCAAACTGCAAAAGGTGCCAGACGAGCCCATCCTCGCAAGGGAGCGAGCTGTCGCTTCAAACAGTCTACTGCACCAAATCACCACCCATAACGAGGGGCGTCGCGCTCCTTGGTGCCGCTAGAAGAGTGGCGAACACATCATAAGGTATCAGGTATCTACACGTCACAACCTTCAACGAAACTGTCAACTACTATCAACAACATACATATTAACCCTTCATCTTTTGTTAACAATCTTGTTGTCTCTTTTTCTTCTGATCTCTCTTGGAAAGATTATATTACCACTCTTACTAAAACAGTTTTATTGCAATAAACTAGAATGCGCCAAGTCACTTACTCCGTGGTAGTGGTCTATTACGTGTGAGCAGTATCCTTGTATCAATAACAAGGACACACAGTGATGTAATCATTTAGTGACTCGGGTATTTGGTCTTGTTCGGTATTTGTGCTGGATTGTAAAGGGTAAAATGTTTTGGGGGTCTCTCTCTCTCTCTCTCTCTCTCTTATATATATATATATAGATATATATACTTGGCATTCATACTAAGGGAGTGCCAGAATAGGTCTTAAGCCGGAGGGGGGAGGTTTGGAGATAGGACATAATATTGACGAACACCGGAGTTGATAGCTTGAGGAAGTGAACGATGGCCGTCCACAACCGCAGCTATGGAACGGCCAGAAAGGAAATTAAAGATAGAGGCACAGATGGAGGGATAGAAACCGAAAGAGGATAGTTTAGAAATTAGAGATTTCTGCCAGACTCTATTAAAGGCCTTCGATATATCTAGCGTAATATATATGGTTTCACCGAAGTCCCCAAAGGAGGATGACCAAGAGTTAGAAGATATGAGAGAAAATCACCAATAGAGCGACCCCTAAGGAAGCCATCCTGGCGATCCGAGAGTAGATTATATGAAAAGAAATACTTAAGAAATTTTGAAGTAAGAAAGTTTCAAAAACTTTGGAGATGCAAGACATGAGAGCAATTGGACGATAGTTGGAGAGTTGAGAGTGGTAACACTTCTTTGAAACAGGTTGAATGAGAGCAAACTTCCAGCAAGAAGGGAAGACGTTAAGAGGAAAGACAGAGACGGAAGAGTTTGCCTAGGCAGGGAGTCAGCACGGAAGCACAGTTTTTTAGTACAAAAGTAGGAACACCATCCGGTCCATACGTCATCTTAGTATTAAGCTCAGAGAGGGTAGAAAATACATCCTTAGAAGAGATTAGGATATTAGGCATAAGTAGGAGAGAGGGGGGTGGAGAGGGAGCAATAGCACCGGAATCATCGAAGGTGGAGTTTTTAGCTAATTTTGGGTGAAGAGTTCAGCTTTTTCATAGGAAGAAGTGACGGTAGCGCCGTCAGAGTGGAAAAGGAGAGAGAAAGACGAGGAACAGAACCTGGAGAGGTTTTTGGCTAGATGCCAGAAAGCTTGGGAAGAGCTAGAGTTGGATAGTTCCGTGCATTTATTATTGATGAAAGAGTGTTTGGCGAGTCGAAGAACAGATTTGGCTTGATTTCGGGCAGAAACAGAGGAAGAATAAGATTCTTAAGTTTGAAGGCGACAGTACCATTTGAATGCTTCTTCCTTATCGCGGACAGCAGTAGAACAAGCGTTAGTAAACCAAGATTTTTTTGCATTAATCTGAATGAAAGAAAATTGAAAGTATGCCTCCATGCCCGAGAGGATTACCTCGGTAATGCGTTCAGCACTCTCCGAGGGTCCCCGGCCACGGAAGCAAATATAATTCCATGGGAAATCGAAGAAGTACTGCTGAAGAGCCTCCAGTCGGTAGCGCCAAAGTGCCACAAGCGCTGCCGGCTGGGAGGATCGGGTGGCCGTGCTGGAGAGATAGGACAGGTGACAAGAGATAAGTTAATGGTCGGAGGAGCCCAAAGGAGAGAAAAGTTCGACAGTATAAGCGGGAGGGTTAAAAGTTTGAAAAAGTCAAGAATGTTGGGCCGAACTCCAAAGCGATCCGGGATATGGGTGGGTTGCTGAACCAACTGCTCTAGGTCATTTAGGATAGAAAAGATGTAGTCGTGGTACAACTTGTCTCACTATTGACAAAGAAATGGGGTGAAAGGTCTCAACTTCGCCAAACTAGTGGGCCTAACGTCTTAATGGGGCTAAACACAAGGGAGCCAGAAAAACCCGCAGGGAATATGACCCCAGGAGGAAACACTACTACTATCAGCCTCCTCCTCCTTCCTTGTCCATGAACCTGACCTTGACGCGAGGGCCAGGGGTTGGGGAAAGGTCGAACGAAAATAACACCATCGCTTTTTTGGACATCTTTCTTTTCTCGATATCTTTGTCCAGGCTGCTTCTGAAGTTAACCCTTAGAAAATACGATGCACATTTCTTTTTTTGTTTTCTGGCTATTATTAGACGATATTATTCAGATTAGGCAGGGTATATGGAAGTCAGAGAGTTGATTAAGATAGTCTGCACCCTTATATTTACCACAAATCCTTCCTAAACTGTATACAGTCGTTTAATGAGAGCCTGAATAAGCTGTCAAAATGCATCAATATCTTCATAGGGTTAAGTATCATAATATTTCGGCACGCTATGATAATATATTTTCAGTCTAGGCGTCGAAAAAAGTTAAATTGACACTAAAAATTGCTGCCAGGAGGGAGTTGCCTATTTAATGTTGCCAGAGAAAGCCCTCGTGTGATTCAGATGAAGGGTGAGTTGGTGGGTTTGTTTGTACATGGGGGGAGTTGTATAAAGTGTGTGTGTGTGTTATTTATCTTCTTTGAGTAATAGCAAGACATTTCGATTTTTTTTTCTCTCTCTCTCTCTCACACACACACACACACACACACACACACACACACACACACACAAAGTCACTCACTCACTTAATCACAAACACACTCTCACACGCACTCGCCCACTCTGTCACACCCTCACTCTCTCTCTCTCTCTCTCTAGATTACAGACCGACACAAAACTATACACTGCGAACACCAACTAAATGAACCTTGACCACTAAACCCAAAGTTTATCATGAAGTAGTTCCCTGTACTAAGAACAGAGGGGGAGGGGGGGGGGGAGTGGGTGAAGGGGGAGATGAGGAGGGGAGATATCGAAGGTGAGGGATGGGTAGGGAGGAGAAGGTTGAGGGTATGTGGAAATAGGAGGAGAGGAGAGGGAGGTGTAAGGGGAGGGGAGGAAAAAGGGGAGGATCGGGTGGAAAAAGAGGGGAGGAAGCAAAGAATAGGGTTGGGTGACAGTGGGTGAAAGCAAGGGTCAGGGTGGGGTTAGGGGAGAAGAGGGGTGAAGAAGCATAAGATAGGTGGGGTGAGAGAGGGGAGAAAGCAATTGTGAAGAGGGGATAGGGTGGGGGAGAAATCAAAGGTGAGGGTGGGGGAGAAAGCAGAGGTGAGGGTGGGGGAGAAATCAAACGTGAGGGTGGGGAGAAATCAAAGGTGAGGGTGGGGGAGAAACCAGAGGTGAGGGTGGGGGAGAAAGCAGAGGTGAGGGTGGGGGAGAAATCAAAGGTGAGGGTGGGGAGAAATCAAGATGAGGGTGGAAATCAGGTGAGGGGGGGGAGAAAACAAAGGTGAGGGTGGGGGAGAAATCAAAGGTAAGGGTGGGGAGAAATCAAAGGTGAGGGTGGGGGAGAAATCAAAGGTAAGGGTGGGGAGAAATCAAAGGTGGGGGGAGAAAGCAAAGTGAGGGTGGGAGAAATCAAAGGTGAGGGTGGGAGAAATCAAAGGTGAGGGTGGGGAGAAATCTGAGGTGAGGGTGGGGGAGAAAGCAAATGTGAGGGAGAGGTGAACGGGGGGAGTAGGTGGAGAAGAAAGCAGAGGTGAGGGAGGGGTGAGGGGGGAATAGGTGGAGAAGAAAGCAGAGGTGAGGGACGGGTGAGGGGGGAGTAGGTGGTGAAGAAAGCAGAGGTGAGAATAAGAAAGCAGAGGTGAGGGGAAATAGGGGGAGAAGAAAGCAGAGGTGAGGGGGGGGATACAGCAATGGTGAGGGAGGGAATAGGGTGGGGGAGAAGGGAGGGGTGAGGGTGGGAAAGAAAGCAAAGGTGAGGGAGGGAATAGAAAGGGGGGGGGGAGAGAAAACAAAGGTGAGGGTGGGGTAGAAAGGAAAGGTTAGGGAGGAGTGAGGGTGGGGAAGAAAGCAATGGTAAGGGGGGGTGAGGGTGGGGAAGAAAGAAAAGGTGAGGGGGAATAGGGAGGGGCGAGGGTGGGAAGGGAGGCAGGCAAGTATGATGGGGGAGGGGGGAGATGAGGGGGGGCAAAGGTGAGGGGGGTGAGGTGGGGGAGATGAGGGGGGAAGCAAAGGTGATGGTGGGGTGAGATGGGGGAGATGAGGGGGGGAAGCAAAGGTGAGGGTGGGGGAATAGGGAGGGGCGAGGGTGGGGAGGGAGGTAGGGGTAGGCAAGTATGATGGGGTAGGAGGGGGAAAGGGGGGGGGGGGGGAGATCAGATGTCAGAAGGAAATGCTTCAGCGGACATTGGCCAAAATACGTCTGTAACTGGTTGGAAAGGTTGGGGGTGGGAGGGGGGTGGAGTGGGTAGGAGAGAGCGAGGATAGGGAATAGCAATAAAGCAAAGAGTGGATAGGAGAGAATCAGAAATAACAATAATGATGATAGGTGGGTAGGGGAGCGAGAATAGGGAATAACAATAACAGAAACAAAGAGTGGATAGGAAAGAATCAGAAATAACGATAATGTATACAATAAAGACATGGAGGATAAGAAAAGGGACACAATACAATAGAAATGTAATAGCATTGGAGAGAGTTAAAATTAGGAAGGAGAGAAGGGGGGGGTGCAGGAATAATAAAAACAAAGGAAGAGAGATAAGAAAATATATACATTAATGAGGAATGGAAGGCGGGAAATATGGAATAGCAACAATAAAAAACAAAAGAAGAGCAAGAAAATTATAGGGGATGGGAGGGAGAGAATATGAAATAATAACAATAAAAAACAAACACAGAAGAGAGAGATAGGATAACAGAAACAGAGATGAGAGAGAAAGAATGTGGAATAAGAACAATATTAATACAAAAAGAGACAGGAAATTATTAAGGTAAGGAAGGGGGGATGGGAGGGAGAGAATATGGAATACCAACAAATAAGATATATAGAGATGAAGGATGGAAGAGAGAGAATAACGAATAACAACAATATAAATATAAGAAGAGAGAGAGAGAGAGAGAGAGAGAGAGAGAGAGAGAGAGAGAGAGAGAGAGAGAGAGAGAGAGAGAGAGAGAGAGATGGCGTGGAAGGGATAGGAGGAGGAGGGAGAGAGACGAGGGGCAATGGGAGGGAAAGAGAGAGAGAGACGGAGAGAAAGGGATAGGAGGAAAGAGAGAGGGAAGGGGAAAGGGAGGGATAGGTGGAGAGAGAGAGAGAGCAAGGTCGTTCTCTCACCCCCATGACCTTCCCTCACCTCGATCCCACGAAACACAACACTGACCGCTAGCACTGCAGGTCATAATAAAAACAACCCGGTGTCACAGGAGCGCTTTTTCCGGCAATTGACCACTTGCAAGTTTCTGGCTATAAGGAAGTTGGAGCCGTGATCATCGATATTAAAGAGACATGTAATAATAATGTGGGTTTCTGATGTATAAAAAGTATGATCAATTTGGTTTTATGTATTTATCAATGCATTATGACCGTATTTTAGCTGATATTGATGGCCACAGCTCCAACTTCCTTATAGAACAAAACTCGCAAGTGGTCAATTGTGGTCTGGCATCTTCTGAATTTAAGTTGTATATTACTTCAACGTTTTAATACCCAAAATTAGTACGAGAAAGAGTCCCACCAGCATTTTTTCCCCAGGCATCTTGTCTCGGCAACTCTAGTCTGGAAGCCTCGGTATTCAAAACGTCTTAAAATCTCAAAACTAATGGGGCTAAACACGAGGGAGAAGGGGGTCCAGAAAAAACAGCCTTCCTCCCTTAACCCCTTGAGCATTACACTATTATAAACAATTAAATACGGCCATCCCTCCTTAATGAGTATCCAGCTGGCTATGACAATCTATAGTCATCCTAGTTGCCGATCCCGTAGAGTATAGACACTTGGAACCCTGCCAGAGAGAAAAATTGCTGTTCGAAAATTGCCGGGAAAAAAAAGGGTTCGTGCGATTCGGATTTGACTCTCCTCCTCTCTTCATCATCACGAACAACACAACTCTCTCTCTTCTTCCTTCTTTTCTCTTCATCTGATCTCTCTTCTTTTTTCTTTCTTCTCTCCTCTCATCTGTTTCTCTTCTTTTCTTTCCTTCCTTCTCTCCTCTCATCTGTTTCTCTTCATCTCTTTCCTTTCTTCTTTCCTCTTATCTGTTTCTCTTCATCTCTTTCCTCTTATCTGTTTCTCTTCATCTCTTTCCTTTCTTCTTTCCTCTCATCTGTTCTCTCTTCTCCTGGCTTCTGTATCACTAACTCTGGTTAACCACATCTCTCCCTATTGTTTCGTTCTCTTCTTAATTTTATCCACCGTTGTTGTATTCTCTTGTTTTCTCGTTTACACTCCTTTCATTCTTCGCCTCTTCCCTTCTTCACTATTTTTTTATTATATTATTTTGTTATCCTTTTCCATTTCTACCTCACTGTCGTTTTATTCATTATCCTCTTCCCTCCTCTTCTCCCCCTTATTCCTTTCATGTATTCAATCTTTATATAGTTTCCCATTCTATAATTATTGTTATACCGTTTTCTTCCTCTTTATTATATTCTCATACCGTTTTCTTCCCTCTTATTTTCATTGTTATACCGTTTTCTTCTCTCCTATTTTTATTGTTACACAGTTTTCTTCCCTCTTATTTTATTCTCATACCATTTTCTTCCCTCTTATTTTTATTGTTAACCATTTTCTTCCCTCTTATTTTTATTGTTAGATAATTTGCCTTCCCCTTTTATATATTCTCATACCGTTTTCTTCCCTCTTATTTTTAGTGTTATACGGTTTTCTTCCCTCCTATTTTTAGTGATATGGCGTTTTTTCCCTTATTTTTAGTGTTATACCGTTTTCTTCCCTCTTATTTTTGGTGATATTGCGTTTTCTTCCCTCTTATTTTTAGTGATATAGCGTTTTCTTCCCTCGTAATTTTTAGTGTTACACTGTTTTCTTCCCTCCTAGTTTTAATGTTATATCGTTTTCTTCCCTTTTATTTTTATTGTCATACCGTTTTCTTCCTTCTTATATTCAGTGTTATTCAATTTCTTCATTTCCCTCACCTCTCCTCTCCTCGCTTCAGTTTTCTTTCTCACGTTTTCTTCACTTTCATCTATTCTTTCCCATTTTTTTCACCGTTGCTTTATTTCCCCCTCTTTTCACTTTCCTATCTTTATATTAAGACCTTCCGTGCCATTTAGGTGTCGATTTATTACTGGCGAGCGATAACGAGCCTGCAATTTAGAAGGAATCGGTCAGAATATATTTTACGTTTGCTAGAGGTATAGGGAGCAAACTAGAACCCTACCCTTAACCTTTTTAGTACCATTGATGTGTGTTGTATTGTATTCTAGCTATATTTAGACGATATTATGCAGCTTAGGAAGGATCTGTGGTAGTTAAAAGGGTTGCGTGAGATAGTTTGAAGCCTTACTATTGCTAGAGGTCCTTCCTAAGTTGAATAAAATCGTCTAATAGTTGCCAGAATATGATGAAAAGGACGTCGCCGGTACTGTGTGGATTAAAGTATTACGTGTTGTACTGTACTGTATATTGCACACACGGCATGATTACTGTTGATTCATGCAATAATTGTGTTGTGAATCATTGTTCATTTCAAGTAAATATCTATTGAATAAGTCTGCAGTTTCATATCTTCAATTTTTCATGAGTTATAACATAATACAAATTATATAAATGATAAATACAATATCTGTGTTTTTTTTTTGTCCATGCCTTCACATCCAGACATACATTTCTCTTCTCCCCAGTGCTTTCTTTAACCCTTTGAAGATTATGACGCATTTTGACTATCATTAGACCATTTTATACAAATTAGGAAGGATCTGTTGGAATTATATGGGTAAAGACAATCCCAATTACTCTCTGACTTCCGTATACCCTTCCTAATATGAATGAATTCGTGTACTAATAGCCAGACAACAGTAAAGCAATGTGTCATCGTAACTTCTAAGGGTAAACATTATAAGAATAATAGGTATATATTCTCTATATATAATGTAAATGCTGTATGTATTCCCCCCCTTCCCGCCCCCCCCCCCCCTCCCCTCACCCCCCAACCCCCATTGTGCTAGGGTCCAGGTTATTGGGTACGACCCTACCAACAACTCTGAATATATTAACCATGCATATTCAGGTATATATATATATATATATATATATATATATATATATATATAGAGAGAGAGAGAGAGAGAGAGAGAGAGAGAGAGAGAGAGAGAGAGAGAGAGAGAGAGAGAGAGAGAGAGAGTGAGAGAGAGAGAGCGACAAAATAGGTTTCGTTATGTATGTATGTAACCGAAATACTAGTAATGCTTGATAATTAAGTATGACCACGTATCTACTTAATATGGTAATGACTAATACCGTCTAGACACCAGTCAAAGGTAATGTACAGTATATGTGCATGTGGCGGACGTTTAATGATTACCTAATTATATATGAGTAAATTCATAACCGAAAACACATACATGCATGTATACATAGCATAGGTGTGTGTATATACTGTATATAATTTCTTGAGTGTTTATTTGAGTATGGTGCGTGCGTGCGTGCGTGCGTGCGTGCGTGCGTGCGTGCGTGCGTGCGTGCGTGCGTGCGTGCGTGCGTGCGTGTGTGTGTGTGTGTGTGTGTGTGTGTGTGTGTGTGTGTGTGTGTGTGTGTGTGTGTGTGTGTGTGTGTGTGTGTTGCCAGGTCCACATTCTATCATTAATTCATTAATTAAGATACCCCCACGTCCCCGCACACCACACCACAGAAGAACGGTAGATCATATCCATCAGTACCAGAACCAACTCAAGCAGGACTAACTAAATCAGTGCCATTTTAAGGGGACAGTGGATATTTTTGTGGGACTATTTATTTATATATTAATGTATCTTTTAGTTTCCTCGCTAGACTTCCATTAAGCTTAAACAACACTCCCCAGACCCCCCTTCAAGATAAATTTGCACATTTTTCGACATATACATTACGGTTTTTCTTCAAATTACAGGCAGTGCTAGTATGAATAAAAAACATTTGGACTCCTTGAACTGTGCGCGACCTCAAGACCACTGGCAATTATTTCAAGACGCTCTCCACAACTCAATATCTAAAGCTCGGTTCATACATGCACGAATTAACGTCCCGTCCGTCCCCGCCCAAGAACATAGGCAGGACAGCATCAATCTGGAGGCCCACTGTTCCAACGTTCCAACCTTTCCAACGTTTTTTTGCCGCCATTCTCATCCCGTTATATTCGTCGTCTAGACGCCGCCAGGTTGCGCCTAGAAGACGGTTGCTCCCGTGTGTGTCCGTGTGTGTCCCCTGGGTGTCCCCGACATAACAATTTTTCTGGCAGTTGCCCCGACCCATACGGACCATTTTATGCATGCATAAAAAGGACGCCGCCCAGGCACGGCGAATTAAAGGTCGGGGACGGACGGGGACGTTAATTCGTGCATGTGTGAACCGAGCTTTAACTGGTTGTTGGGTTACCACCTTGCGCGGCCCATGTCATCCCAGCCGTTTATGGGGTGCTTAAGGGGGGATGGCTCATTTTTTCTGGATCCCTTTCTCCCTCATGTTAAACCCCATTAGTTCTGAGATTTAAAGACGTTCGTTCCATTAGTTTGGCGATTTTGATAACTTTCACCCCATTTCTTTGTCAATATTTAGACCTTTCGTGCCATTAAGGTATCGATTTTTTCCAGGCGAGCGATAGCGAGCCTGTAATTTAAGGAGAAACCGCCCATCGGCCAAGAAATGTTTCTACCGTAAAATGTACAAATTTGTTTTGAAAGTGAGTCTAGGGGGTGTTTTTTGAAGCTTGATGGAGGTCTAGTGAGGAAACTAAATATATATATATATAATAAAATATATAGCCCAAAAAACAAACACTACCCCCTTTAATCATTCAACCGTTGCTCAGTGGCAGCCATGTTGCATAGTTTATTGTGTCGGAGAAACTAGGAGCTAATAGAACGTTTTGTTTTTAATTATACTGAAACGTTTTTCCTAATCTGAATAGAATTGTCTAAGGGTAGACAAAACAAAGAGGTGATATCGCCCAAAAGGGTCAGCACATAAAGTTTTAGTCACTTCCGTTGACTATAAAATATATATATATATATATATATATATATTATATATAGAGAGAGAGAGAAAGAAAGAGGGATAGAGAGATCACTAACACCTACACCATAAACAGACCTACCGAACCAGTCATGTACCCGTTAGCCTCAATATAAGAACATCTATTTTCAGTTCCTACACTTTGTATTTGGTGTATGAAAGATAGGATTATGAGAGAGAGAAAAAGAGAGAGAGAGAGAGAGAGAGAGAGAGAGAGAGAGAGAGAGAGAGAGAGAGAGAGAGAGAGAGAGAGGATACTCACCTCTCACTTTAACCCCTTCAGTACGATGACGTCATTTATATATTATTTAAGGATGTCATATATTTCGTAGACAAAATATTTAAAACAACGTCGAGTAACTTTGAGGACGTTTTTAAGTTTGTTAATCGCCAAACTAATGGGGCGAATGTATAAAAATAGCAAAACAAATTGGGCTATACGTATGGGAAAATCTAAAAAGTATATCAATATTAAATACAGAACCATACCCTGTTCCATAAAGTTGACCTACATTCTTGAACATTAACCTCTAGAACTCATAAACGACTAGAGCAGTGTTTCTCAACCTTTTTCTGGTCGTGGCCCCCTTCAATCCAATGCAAGTTCTTGTGGCCCCTCCATGCCAACTTTGAGTTCTTATCCCCCCCCCCCCCCTCATCCGTCCCTCACCTTAATACGCCTAGGGAAGTAGGTATATTAATGGTTCTAGTTTGAATAGTACCATGTACTCAAAACACTAACTTCAGGCATAAATCAAATAACAATATTAATTGGATAAATATTTTATTTGAATACTTATTTATTTACAAAAAGGAATACAAAACCAGGAATACATGTAGGTACAATTGGCTCTATCTTGAAAGGTTTCAGTGGGATCCCTGTGACTGGTGCAGGGCTGCCAACTTGTCAATGTTTGGCTTGAAAGCTGTCAGAGAGAGACGTAAATCGCCTCTTTTTTCTATGTCAAGGCGATTTCGAGTCTTTGACAGCAGGTACATCACCTGACTGAAACCAGTCTCAACCAAGTAAGACGTGGGAAAAGCAAGTAAGAGCAACTTCACATCTTTCCAGAGTAGTGGGTACTTCTTATACACATCTTGATTCATCCACAGCTTCTGGTGTCCTCCACGCTTGAACCTTGCTTGAGCTGTTGTGTTATTCTGAAGTTCAATGAAACTTTCTTGTATTTCTTGAATATTACATATTCTGCAGACAGTTACCTGGTAGTCTGATGTGGCGAAGTGGAGTGATACCTGTCCCTCACACACTCCCATTTATATTAATTTTCTGTGGCCCCCCGTGGCCCCCCATTTTTCAAATTTGGCCTTGTGGCCCCTGAAAAAATCTCATGGCCCCCAAGGGGGCCATATGGCCCACATTGAGAAACACTGGACTAGAGTAATCGAGCTAATATTTCTACCATTTGGGAAAGGTGAGCCGGGGAATAGGTGTGGATACTTACAGCCCATTCTCTCTAGCCCTTTTTGAGTTACAGCTGTATAGGTCTTACGATTTCTGGCCTATCTATTTGGACCAAGGCATAATAGCGGTACCAGATTCCGAAAAAAATCTGCCACTGAACTTGATTGTGTGACACCACACAATAAGGCTGAGTCTCACCATCATCTTTACCACCTACTATCTTCGGCAACACTAGTCTAGCAGTTTCTAGATTAAGCTAGTATAAGCTTTTAGCCATCTGAGATACTCCACCTTCAGTCTTCATGTCGATCACACAGCAGAGGATACAGAAACTGTATGTCAGAGTAAAGTAGCTGATTGAAGAATGCTTGGAAAAGCGCTAGTGCGAGTCTGCCTACAGAGATAGCTCTGGCCTTATTAGAATCGTCCTTTTTTGGCTATCACTATAATATTAAGGAGAGAGAGTGTGCGCCATAAACCCGGTGGAGCTATACCGACATGGCAACAAAGCAATGGGTCACGGCCAAGGAAGATCCAGAGGGAAATCGTCACCGGCCCTATTAACCCCATCACCACCAATACGTATTTTTCATCGTGTTCTAGTTGCCATTAGACGATTGTCTTTTATTTGTAATCGAACTATACGACTCAAATGGGTAAATACGATCTTAATAAATGCTCAGAGTAACATAGGTTCTTCTTAAACTGCATATAATCATCTAATTTCAGCCAGAATAAAAGGAAACAAAATTCATGGTGTTGAAAGGGTTAGCTCTCTGACTACGATAACAACTTTTAAGAACTTATTATTATTTTGTTTTAACCAGAATGCAAAAGGTTAACGGTCCCCACAAACTGGTAACCAGGATGACGAGTTTTAATGAGTACAAGTTATATTATAACCCCACAAGATCTTCAAGTGGACTTAAGGGGACGTTATATTATTTAGTATTTAATTTGTATTATTACCGGTATGTACATTTGTATTAGTTTGCTTCCTAGACCTCCATCAAGCTTTAACAAACATTCCAAAGACCCCCCTTCGAGATAAATTTTAAATTTTTTCGGAAAACAAAAAAACGCCGATTCCTCCTAAAATGCAGGCTTGCTATCGCTCGCCTGCAAAACATCGACACCTAAATGGCACGAAAGGTCTTAATATTGACAACAAAATGGGCGAAAGTCTTAAAATTTGACAACTAATGGGGCTAAACATGAAAGAGGAGAGGGTTCAGAAAAAAGACTAATACTTCTTCTTAACTTGGTGATTTGGAAAAACAAAGCAATCTACGACCTGAGAAGAAAATCAAGCTCAGAAAATCGAGGTGGGACGCCAAGACACTACCACCACCACCACCGCTACCATTACAACAACTACCACTACCATAACGACCACTTCCACCACCATAACTACCACTACCACCACCATAATGACCACTTCCACCAATCGATCAGGGCTAGACCCAGGTGAGGTTATAGGCATGTGATAAAGAGTCGCTGGAACTCCTGTTTCATTTGCTTGGCCTCTCTTACTGATTTTCTTTGTGCCTCATTTACACTGAGAGCAATCCAGCTAGCTCTCACAAACACCTCCTCCTCCTATCCACTTCACTACACTAAACATGCACACCCCACTTCATTCCTCCACACCAAAATTTAAAAAAAAACTAAATTATGAATTCTAGCCCAGCCTCGGAGTCCTCGGGGAGGGGGGGGGGGGGGGGGGGGGGGGGGGACCATAAATGCCCCCACACCCAACCGACCATCCCCTGACGACCCCACACAATTACCTGGACCTCGGCCTGTTACTCTTTCTATTAATTTCTGCAACATTCGCGGACTTTCCTCTAACTTTCACTCTGTTGAGCACCATCTCTCCTACAAACCTGATCTTCTCTTCCTCACCGAAACTCAGGTGTCTGTAGCAACATCCAGCAGCCCCTTCTCTGTATCCTCCTACTTTCTCTATCCTAGTTTCAAAGCCAAAGGCGGATGTTGTGCATATGTGCACAACAAACTCACTTGCTCTCGTGTTCCCGATTTCGACTCCTCTGAATTCTCAACTTTATGGCTCAAACTTTCCTGTCATTCTCTTACTAAATATTTCTGTGCTGTCTATCTTTCCCCTAACTCTACCAACTTTCCCAAATTCTTTGACTATCTAAACTCTACAGTGGAACACATTCTATCCATTTCTCCTTTCTCAGAAATCTCCATCTTAGGAGATTTCAACGTTCACCACCGCCAATGGCTCTCCTCTCACACTACTGATCCACCTGGTGAACAAGCCTACGTCTTTTCTATCATAAATGACCTAGAGCAGTTAGTTCAGCAACCCACCCGTATCCCGGATCGCATCGGAGATCGGCCCAATATTCTTGACTTGTTTCTAACTTCTAACCCTTCTTCTTATACTGTCGATTTTTGCTCTCCTCTGGGCTCCTCCGACCATAAACTTATCTCTGTCACCTGTCCTATCTCTCCAGTACGGCCACCCGATCCTCCTAGCCGGCGGCGCTTGTGGCACTTTGGCGCTGCCGACTGGGAGGCTCTCCGGCAGTACTTCTTTGATTTCCCATGAAATGATTTCTGCTTCCGTGGCCGGGGACCCTCGGAGAGTGCTGAACGCATTACCGAGGTAATCCTATCGGGCATGGAAGCATACATCCATTCTCCTTCTCTCAGACTAATGCTAAAAAATCTTGGTTTACTCACGCCTGTTCTACTGCTGTCCGCAATAAGGAGGAAGCATTCAAACGGTACCGACGCCTTAAAACTCAAGACTCTCATTCTTCCTATGTTTCTGCCCGGAATCAAGCCAAATCTGTTCTTCGACTTGCCAAACACTCTTTCATCAATAATAAATGCACTGAACTATCCAACTCTAGCTCTTCCCAAGCTTTCTGGCATCTAGCCAAAAAACCTCTCCAACAATTTCTCTTCCTCGTCTTTCCCTCCCCTTTCCCACTCTGATGGCACAACCATCACTTCTTCCTCTGACAAAGCTAAACTCTTCGCTCAAACTTTTGCTAGAAACTCCACCTTGGATGATTCCGGTGCTATTCCTCCCTCTCCGCCCTCTCTCTTACTTATGCCTAATATCCTAATCTCTTCTAAAGATGTACTTTCTACCCTCTCTGGGCTTGACACTACTAAGGCGTACGGTCCGGACGGTGTTCCTCCTGTTGTTCTCAAAAACTGTGCTTCCGTGCTGACTCCCTGCCTAGGCAAACTCTTTCGTCTCTGTCTATCCTCTAATGTCTTCCCTTCATGCTGGAAGTTTGCTCACATTCAACCTGTCCCAAAGAAGGGTGACCGCTCTCAACCCTCCAACTATCGTCCAATTGCTCTCATCTCTTGTCTTTCTAAAGTTTTTGAAACTATTCTTGCTTCCAAATTTCTTAAGCATTTCTCTTCTCATAATCTGCTCTCAGATCGCCAGTATGGCTTCCTTAACCCTTTATTAGCGGCTCACCACATAAGTCGTATTTAATAAAGCTGGACTATGTGGCGGCGCTCGACATAGGTCGAGTGGCAATTTCAGCACGTAATGTTGCTGAGAGAGAGAGACAAGTGGTGGCAGGAGAGTAGCGAGCGTATGACTGCTCCAGACCACCGCGGCGAACATACTGACACGAATCCCAGCTCCCTCCTCCCTCTCTCACTCGCTATATAAGGAATTGTATCGGGAAAGTGGCTAATTACATGCTTTTTGCACTCGCGTTGCACGGTTATTGCAAGAAAACTAGCCATCATAAAAGGATCGTTATGGTGTCATTCGAAAGCTCTGTTTATGCCCTTTCAGGGATAGGTACTTGTTTTACGTTCTGGGTCTTATTTAGGCATGAAAATGATCTCGTAAACAGCCCTATTTTGGCTAAAAACACCCCGCTGGGCGGTACATATAAATAAACCGCATAGGCCGCTCGTAAGGTGTTAAGGGTTGCTCTACTGGTGATCTTCTTTCATATCTTACTAACTCTTGGTCATCCTCCTTTCGGGACTTCGGTGAGACTTTTTCTATTGCACTAGACATATCGAAAGCCTTCGATAGAGTCTGGCATAAATCTTTAATTTCTAAACTACCCTCCTTCGGTTTCTATCCCTCCATCTGTGCCTTTGTCTCTAATTTCCTTTCCGGCCGTTCCATAGCCGCGGTTGTGGACGGCCATTGTTCACTTCCTCACCCTATAAACTCCGGTGTTCCTCAGGGCTCTGTCCTATCTCCTATTCTCTTTCTAATTTTTATAAATGATCTCCTTAACTGTACCTTAATTCCCATCCATTCATATGCAGACGACTCAACCTTACACTACTCCATTAGTTTTTCAGAACGCCCCAGCCAGCAATTCCTCAACGACAAACGTAATGAAGCCATAGAACTCTTAAATTCTGATCTAAATACTATTTCCAATTGGGGCAGAGAAAACCTTGTTAACTTTAATGCTTCCAAAACCCAATTTCTCCATCTATCTACCCGTCAGGATCTCCCAGCGGACTATCCCTTATTCTTCAACAATACAAAAATCAACCCTTCATCTTCTCTCAATATTCTTGGTGTCTCTTTTTCTTCGGCTCTCATTTGGAAGGACCATATTACCAGTCTTGCTAAGGCAGCCTCCCAGAAGCTCGGTGTGCTCAACCGCCTTAGGGGGTTCTTTTCCCCTGCACAGCTTCTTGCTCTGTACAGGGGCATAGTGCGCCCTTGTATTGAGTATTGTTCACATGTCTTGGGAGGTTCCTCTCACACCCCTCTCCTAGACAAAGTTGAAAGGAAGGCCTTTCGTATCATTAACTCCCGTCCACTCACCAACTCTCTGCAGTCTCTCTCTCTCCGCTGCAATGTTGCATCTCTCTCGCTATTCTATCGCTACTATAATAATCAGTGTTCCTCAGAGCTATCCCAGTGCATACCACCTCCTTTACGTAGGGCACGTGGTACTCGTCTTGCAACTCAATCCCACCCCTACTCTGTGCAACTCTCCAACCCAAGAGTGAAACATTACTCTCAAACTTTCTTCTACTCAACAGCTGAGCTCTGGAACTCACTCCCAGAATCAGTCTTTCCCTCTTCCTATGACTTAAATTGTTTCAAACTCCGTGTGTCCAGGCATTTTGGCTCGAACGTCCCTTGATTTTGGCCCTGTCACTCTTTCAACTATGGGGGAGGCACTCGCTATAGGCAGTAATGCCTTTTGCCTCCCTCAATCACATAGAAAAAAATAAAAAAAATAACGACCACTTCCCCCACCATAACGACCACTCCCACCACCTTACCTTTTGATGTGTTCGCCACTCTTCTAGCGGCACCAAGGAGCGCGATGCCCCTCGTTATGGGTGGTGATCTGGTGCAGTAGACTGTTTGAAGCGACAGCTCGCTCCCTTGCGAGGATGGGCTCGTCTGGCACTTTTTGCAGTTCGACATCTAGGGCTCTATTGAAGTTGTCTAACGAGATGTCCCTCATGTCTCTTACTCGCCGTGGGAGTTTGTTGAAGAGACGTGGGCCTCTGTGTGATAACCAGCCCTCTCGCAGAGAGCCCATAGCACCCCTGTTATTCATCCGGGGGATTTCGCATTCCCAGCCTCTCCTATCACTGAATTTCATGACTATCGGAGTATGTAGGTTTGGTACTAAACCCTCTGCGATTTTCCACGTGTATATTATTAGGTAACGTTCTCTTCTACGTTCCAGTGAGTACAGATTCAGTGCTCTTAAACGCTCCCAATAGTGTAGATGTTTTATCGAACTTATATGCGAAGTGAAATTTCTTTGTACACTCTCTACGTCATTTATTTCACCTGCTTTGTATGGGGATGTTAATACGCTACAGTATTCAAGCCGCGGTAGCACTAGAGATTTGAAGAACGTTATCATAGGCAATTCCCCGCGTGTTTTAACCCTTAAAAAGCGGCTCACCACATAAGTCGAGTTGAAAAAACTGGCAAAAAACGGGTGAAAAAAGGGTGGAAATCGAGTGAAAATGGGTGGGATAGTAATGATCCATACGTCCGACATCTGTGGCCTCCCGGCCCACACTAACTCCAGTTCCCCCACCGCGCGTGAGGATGACAGTGTAACCAATAGTTCGCTAAAAGTGAGCAAGGTAGCAAAATCAGCTAAACTTCCATCTTCGAGGTAACACTGTCAGTGCTCCACGAGTGCTACGTAGCTGTATGTGGCGTCATTGTGTAGCGATTTCCACCTAGTTTTCGGCACAATACAGTTCCTTTCATACTGATGGTTGATATAGCAGTCAGAACGGCCCAGAAAGGCCCAAAACGGCCACAGAGCACCCGCTAGAGGAGGGTTAAAAGTACGCAGAATCCAACCCGTTAGACGTTTCGCAGCCGCCACTTTGACCTGGTTATGTACTTTGAAACCCATATTTTCAGACATTAATACCCCAAGGTCTTTCACACTGTCTTTCCGTTCTATTATGTGGTTAGATTCTGTTAAGTAATTTGTAATTTCTTTAACACCATTATTATCTCTGTACCGTATTAATTGGAATTTTTCCTCATTGAATTACATGTTGTTTTCCCTGGTCCACTGGAACACTACATTCATGTCTTCCTGCAGTCGGCCCGTGTCCTCTTGTGTGTTTACTATCTTGCTTAATTTTGTGTCATCAGCAAAAGACGACACCGTACTGTGTCTGGTGTTGGTATCTATGTCGCAAATTAGTATGAGGAACAGAAGGGGCGCTAGCACTGTTCCTTGGGGCACTGAGCTTTTGACATCCGAAGGCTCAGATGTGACTTGGTTTACTGCTACTGATTGTTTTCGGTTTACGAGGAAATTGTATATCCACCGTCCGATTTTCCCAGTTATACCTTTTGCTTTCAGTTTGTGGGCTATTATACCATGGTCACATTTATCAAATGCCTTGGCAAAATCGGTGTAAATGACATCCACGTTTTTCTTTTCTTCTAGCGCTTTAAGAATTTTGTCATAGTGTTCCAAAAGTTGTGAGAGACATGATCTTCCCGCTCTGAACCCATGTTGACCGGTGTTGTGTAGTTCATTTGTCTCCATGAATGTTGAAATTTTGCTTCGCAGGACTCGCTCGAAAACTTTAATGATGTGAGAGGTTAGAGCTACCGGGCGGTAGTTTTTTGGTAGTGCTTTACTCCCTCCTTTATGCAGTGGGGTAATTATTGCGTTTTTCAAGCTATCTGGTATGTCACCAGTGTCTAGACTCCTTCTCCACATTATAGCCAGGGTTTTGAGAGGTTTTCCTTACATTTCTTCATTAGGATCGAATTCCATGAGTGCCTGGTGCCGAGTGGGATGGCATGTTGGAAATGGCCTCTTCTATGTCTTTTGGACCGAAATCAATATCCAGCATCTGAGGGGTTTCCGTGGGGGAGGTTTCCATGAAAAATATATTTGGTCTCTGATGACTTTTGTTTCATCAGGCTCACTGAATGCCAATTCATACTGCCTGCTTAAGAGTTCGCTCATTTCCTTTTTGTCCCCTGTGAAAGAGCCGTCCCCTTTGCTCAGTGGGCCAATGTTTGATGTTGTTTTAGCCTTTTGTTTGGCGTATGAAAAGAAGTATTTGGAATTTTCCTTTATACCTGCAATAGCTTTCCTCTCCTCTTCCATATGTTGTAGTTCATATGATATTCTTAGCCTTTGTTCAATTTCCACAATTTCTCTATCTATTTCGACCTTTTGCCTATCCTGTAGATTTTGATGTGTGCGTCTTTGTGTGAGTAATTTTCTTCTTCTGTACAGCCTCCTCCTTTCCCGATCTTGTTTGCTTCTTCGTTTTGTTTGTCTTGCAGGTATATGGTGGCTACAGATTTGGGTCATGGTTTCTGTTATTAAGACTAGACATTCTGCTGGTGTCAGGTTATCCATTAAATCTTCCCAGTCTATTTCTTCCATTTCTTGATTTACCTCTTCCCACCTAATGTTTTTGTTATTGAAGTTAAATTTACTGAAGGGGCCGGTTTTTGTTCTCGATTCTGAGGTTGTCTGTACACTTTCTAAGGTTGTTTTGATCTCAATTAATATATGATCTGAGTATGTTGTGTCCGATATGTTAATGCTGTGTACTAGAGAGTCGTTGTTAGTGAAGACCAGGTCTAAGATATTGTTTTCCCGTGTGGGTTCAGCAATATGTTGGGTAAGACTAAAAAAATCAAGTTCAAAAAGCTCTCTCGTATCAGTATTTGCTTCTCCGGTGTTATTTGCCACTAACTGGTTTTCTAGTTGTCTCCATTTAATGCTTGGTAGGTTAAAGTCTCCTAGCCATATAATATTTGGTGTTGGGTTCCCCAGGGTTTCCACTTCTGATTTTATTTTGTTGAGCTGGGTTTTGAATTCTTCTCGGGATGAGTCTGGAGGCCTGTATGTAACAATAACTGCTAAATTTAGGGATTCTATTTTAACTCCAAGTATTTCCACCACTTCATTACTGTTATTTAGGAATTCAGTACATATCAGTGAGTCATGTATGTACAAGGCTACACCTCCATGTGATCTATGCGTTCTGTCCGCCCTATGTAGGTTGTAACCAGGAATCCATACCTCACTATCTTCCTGATCTTTAATGTGAGTTTCTGTGACAGCCGCAAATATAGCGTTTCCTTCTTCTAGCAGGCCCCTAATAAATGGTACTTTGTTTGTGGTTCTATTTTTTAGGCCTTGGATATTTGCAAACAAGATTGGGGAGGGATTGTTTGGAGTACTATGTGTACCTAATAGTCTTCGGGATGTATTGGCCACTCTTGGGAGGCCAGGAGGTGCTCGAGGTGTTCTATATGCTCTTCCATCTCCCTCAGTCTCTTCATCTTCATCTGCCCTTTCCCTCCTTGCCTTTTTCTTCTGTCTCGTCCTCGCATAGCTAGAGAGTTTTTTGGGCTACCATTCGTGTTAGGTCTAGCATATCTCCAAGTCCCTTTAATATGAAAAGCTGGGCATTTCATATTGTAGCAGGTCTTGTTCTCAAGTGATGTCTTGCAAAGGGATGGGTGGTGGTATTTGCAGGTTTCACCAAATCTACATTTTCCATGTCTGGTTATGTTGTTGCAAATTTTGGGATGAGCAAATCTACATGAATTCCCATTATATTCGCCCTTTTGACCAAAGTAGCACCTTCTTTCCAGATAATATCTGCACACTGGTGTAGACAACCCCAGTAGGTGTGGCTGGGGCTGCAAGGGGTTATGTGGTGAGCTAAGTGTAGTTGTGGGTGATAGTGGGCTTGGTGTATGGGTGGGTGAGGCCTGCAGGGGGGTGGAGTTACGGGTCGGTTGTAGGTGGGCAGGTGGCAGTGGTGAGGGGGGAGGCGATGTGGAAGGGGAGCCTGATATGGGGGCTTGTTGCATCCTACGTTCATCCTGCAAATGTATTTGATCAACAGCAGTAGGGTAGTCAATGGCCATAGATGGGATTAATGTGGGTGTTTTCTGGGTCTGGGGAGGTGTGGGAAGATGTGCGGCAGGGTTTGTGGATTTGTAGGGTGCGAAAGGTTGTTGTTCGGCAGGCGATGTGTGTTGATGTGCAGGAGGCAATGCGGCATTTTCATGGGAAGGTGTGCGTGTGTGGGTTGTGATATTAGTATGGGCCCTGAGGCCCCAATAGTTCCCCAGTTTCTGTGAAAAGTAGCTATGTCTTGGCTATATTTCAGTCTATCTTGTACTTCTGTATTTTCTACAGTCTGTATGACTTGCCATGTGATATCGAAACAAATATCGCAGAAATGGAGGTTCTTCCCTCTTGTATTGTACGCCTCATTTATTGGTGTCAGTCCTATGCAAACCCAGTGGTATGGTTGCTTGCATATCTGACATGCTGTGCCTTTATCCACGTGTATATTCATGTTACACCTCGTACAGGTGTCTCTGTTAGATTTTTTTTTTTTTTTTTTTTCCACCCGCCCTTACATGGGGGAGAGAGAGAGAGAGAGAGGGGGGGGGGGGGCGTGGAGGACAAGGAGGTGTTTGTTACGCGGTTTGTGGTGAGTGTGGGGGGGGGGGGGGGGAGTGCCACTCGTTTACACTCGTTATGTTTAAACTTTAAATAACTTTAAGTAACACTTTCAATAATTATCTTATGAAACAGAATTCTCACTGCCCTAGCCACTTTTCCCGTTTTTTGTCGGCTGTTTAGCTGAATATACGGCACTCTAGGAAAATAACGAACTTTCCAGGCTACCTATATATATTATCTATTTTAATTTTCATGTTTTACCTATCACCTTGATTCAACACTACTCAGGTTCGAATTTTCACCACATTTGGTTGCGTGGGAGATCTTTCTCTCCAATAACGTCACTACTAACCTACGATATGGTCGAGAAATAATCTGCACTGATTTAATTTGTTTACAATTTGTTTTTCTCTGTTTGCTATTATTTACGATATTTGTTTTGTCGGTACCCTTTCCTGTCGAGGTTAAGTTTCGCTTTTGGTAAAATCGTATAGGGGGAGGGGACGTGTCCAGGAGAGCGAGGGGATATATGTGTTTATGGTCTTTGCGGTCACCGAGGGTATTTTGTTTACAGCACCACTCCCACCACCATAACGACCACTTCAACCACCATAATGACCACTTCCACCACCATAACGACCACTTCCACCACTATAACGACCACTTCTACCACCATAACTACCACTTCCACCACTATAACAACCACTTCCACCACCATAACGACCACTTCCACCACCATAACTACCACTTCCACCACCATAACGACCACTTCCACCACCATAACTACCACTACCACCACCATAACGACCACTTCCACCACCATAACGACCACTTCCACCACCATAACTACCATTACCACCACCATAACGACCACTTCCACCACCATAACGACCACTTCCACCACCATAACGACCACTTCCACCACCATAACTACCACTACCACCACCATAACGACCACTTCCACCACCATAACGACCACTTTCACCACCATAACTACCACTACCATAACGACCACTTCCACCACCATAACTACCACTTCAACCACCATAACGACCACTTCCACCAACATAACTACCACTTCCACCACCATAACTACCACTTCCACCACCATAACGACCACTTCCACCACCATAACGACCACTTCCACCACCATAACAACCACTTCCACCACCATAACGACCACTTCCACCACCTACAACTACAGACACTACCACTAAGACACGTACCATCCACAACCACCATTACCACAACTAGCACGACCATCACAACTACAATCATACCCACCACTACAACTACCACTAAGACACGTACCATCCCTCCACCACCCCAACTAGTAGAACCACCACTACCACCACCATAACTACCATCCCCCCACCACCCCAACTACCACAATTACTAGAACCACCACTACCAAAACTACCACTACCACCACCACAACTACCACTCACACCACCATAACGACCACTCCTACCATCCCAACCACCACAGCTACCAGACACTACCACTATCACACGTACCATCCCCCCCCCCCCTCCCCCTCCATACCAAACAGCAGTAGGTTCCACTTGGCTCCCCCTTGTACCCAAACCACGCAGCTAGTTCACCGTTAGTGCTCCATTATTAAGGGGGGATGGTGAGTTTTTATGGACCCCCTTCTCCCTCGTGTTTAGCTCCATTAGATTGAAGTTTTTCAGACGTTTGGCCCATTAGCTTGGCGATCTTAACACCTTTCACCCCATTTCGTAGTCAATTTTAAGACCTTTCGTGCCATTTAAATGTCGATTTCTTCCTGGCGAGCGATAACGAGCCTGTAATTTTAAGAGGAACCGGCCTTAGGCCTTCGGCCAAGTCAATTTTATACTGAAAAATGTACACATTTATCTTGAAGGGGGGTCTAAGGGGGGTGTATTTTAAGCTTGATGGAGGTTTAGCGAGGAATCTAAAAATAAATAAATAAATATATAAATAACCCAAAAATAACCACTACCCCCTTAACCTCCTTTATCTGTGGGCTCAAAATAACCTACACGCTCACACACACACACACACACACACGCACGAACATACTATCCTTCTCTCTCTCTCTCTCTCTCTCTCTCTCTCTCTCTCTCTCTCTCTGTGGGCTCAACATAACCTACTCTCTCTATCACACCAACATACTATATATTCTCTCTCACACTCACTCTCTCTATTAACTCACACGAGTCTAAGAATTTCTACCTCAATCGAGTTGTCAACTTGTCAATATGTCCTTGACATATTGAAAAAAAAAAAAAAAAAAACGTCAATGTGTTGTAAAAAAATCAAGTCATTTCCAATCACCTCCCTGACATATATACTAAAAGAACTCACTTGTGGCCAATATAATAAACCAATATTAACCCATACAGTACCGGTGACGTCCTTTGCATTACATTCTGGCAACTATTAGACGATTTTATTCAGTTTGGAAGGATCTAGAGCAATTATATGGCATTGAACTATCTCAATCAACCTTTTTAACTACCACAAATCCTTCCTAAGCCTGCATAATATTGTCTAAATATAGGTAGACAAACATATAACACACGTCGCTGGTACAGGAAGGGTTAATTAAATGAGTATCTCCATGCAAAAGCAACATAAAGGAATATAAAGGAGTACAAAGGAAATCAAGCAACAACAGATCTAGTAACCCTTCTAGGCTATTTGTCCTCCAAAACACTGAGGATCAAGTGTCCAAACATATTAGGGAATAACATCCAGTTTAGGGTTGAATGTGTAAGAAACAGTTACCCACATTTATAGTGACATGAAATGGGGCAAAAGGTCTTAAAATCGTCAATCTAATGGAACGAACGTCTTAGAATCTAAAACCTAATGGGACTTAAAATGAGGAAGAAAAAGTCACTACCTCCCCCTTAACACTATTTGGTGCAACGTCTTGGGGGTTATTATGGTATTTTGTTGAATTATTAGGTTTTTATTTGTTTTAGCCATTTTCGAACAATGTGTTTTTAGTTTACCCGCTAGACTTGGAAAAACGCCTCTCCAAACCCCCTTCAAACTAAAAAAAACGTCCCCCAAACCCCCTTCAAGCTAAATGTGTAAATTTTTCGGTAGAAAAATGTCCCGGCCAAAGGCCGATTTCTCCCAAATTGCGGGCTCGCTACCGCTCGCCCAGGAAAAATCGACACCTTATTGGGTTGAAGCATCATATAATCGCCAAACTAATGCGATGAAACGTCTTAAAATCTCCAAGCTAATGGAGTAAAACTGGGAGGCTCCAAATTGGCCCACCCTGCACCTAATAGGGTTACATAGGGTTAGTAGTTGGATCATAAAACCAAAACACGATCTTTCACTCGAGGGAAGCCTAATATCAGGATCACTTTTAGGAGCACCACTTTTCGAATTAGTTCTTGCAAAACAATTTCGGGATACACATAGAACAGTATTATTTATTATATGTTTAGTTGTACACAAATCCTTGATATTTTGTGAAGAATTAGCTTAACTTCAACTGACTATAAACTTCACAAAACAAAAATTATCTAAAAATACTAAACAAAAAATTTAAGTATACGTTTTAACAAAAAATATAATTGAAAACTCTCAATCTGAACCACTTTGAACACACCTATAATTTTGAAAGTGGATTGATGGAGACTGGAAGAGGAATGGCAATAAGATTGGAAGGATATTCAACAGTTGATTGCGATAGATTGTATCCCTCATATTTCTAAAGGTCCTTATGCTGTACAGAATCGTCTAGTGGTCTTCGGAATAAAAACAAAATTACATCATGTAGTAAAACCTGTAACTTACAATAAACAGGGCTGGAAAAGGGATGGAAATGAGATGGTTTTAAATTTAGAAACAAAAACAAATATATTGGATGCGCACAAAGACTAATGTTTTTTTTTATATATATACTGTAAACACAGTAACAATAGTTAATAAAAAACACAGCCTAGTAAACCTCTGTGTCTGACTGTACATCCTCCACTGAATATATTAACCCGTCCTCTGCCAATGACTCATATACTGAATACATCAAGCGAGTTGAATGCACTCGGTTCTAACAACTTTTTAATACGTCCTGAACTACGAACACTTGTAAATCATGTGAAAATGGAATTACGTCATAAGAAAAGTGGCAATACGTGGGCAGACCTCTGGCTGACTAATACCCAAAGTAAGGGTTACTTCTGACACGCCATGCCCATTCCACAGGGAAAGCAGTCAATCTAGTTTGAACCCTATGCGTGACTCCCTGCTTCGCCGAGCACTACACCCTCGACGATTTCTAGTATGAAAAATATGCATAGAAAAGTGGCAGTATGTGTTTGTAAATATATTGTAGTGATGGGAGAATAACATAATAATCATAATAATAAAAATATAGTAATAATAATAATAATAATAATAATAATAATACAATATATAACAATACTAATACTAATAATACTACTACTACTAATAATAATAATAACAAAATACATATCTAGCGTGAACAAACAAATATGAAGCGTCACCCTATCTAACAATTATAACCTCGTGTACAGTCAAGAGCATAAATAGTGACGTACCCCCACTTGAATCAGTATCAAACGTAAAGAGGCAATATAATACCTTATTATCACCCAAATACTTTGGAACTTGGGGGGGTCACCGGCTTTTTTTCTCCTTCTCTCCTTTTCTCTCTTTCTCTGGCTTGTATCCATTCGGCCCCATTCAGCCAACTGTTTTAAGACGTTTATCCCCATCCAGGTGTCGATTTCTTCCTGGAGAGCGATAGCGAGCCAGCAGCTTTGTATGGAGAAATCCGGCTTCGCCGGAAACATTTGTCTATCAAAAAATGTACAAATTTAGCTTGCTTTTAAAACAAAAATTTATATATGCTGACTCGCTACCGCTCGCCAGGAAAATATTGACACCTGGATGGGGGTAAACGTCTTAAAACAGTAGGCTGAATGGGGCCGAACGAATACAAGCCAAACAGAGAGGGAGAGAGATAAAAAAAAAAGGCGAGATGGGCTCCCTTAAAGATTTTAAGAGTCTATTTGATGTAACCTTATATATGCCCACGACTGTACATTGTGTAGCGAAAGAGAGCAAGTGAAGTCGTTGGGCTCAAAAACAAACATAAAACACGAATAGAACAGACAGCAACTGCATTACACTTCAAACTATTGAAATATGAGACTCATTTAAAGTTTATGGTGTAGGCCTACTGTTTTGTTGATGTCTGGGTATTTCAAGTGTATTTAGCATAAAATACATATATATATATATATATATATATATATATATATATATATATATATATAAATAAATAAATAAATAAATAAATACACAAATTTAAAAGAACTATGGGGTGGGGTGGGGTGAGGGGGGCGACACAGGTTGGGAAAGTGTGGCAGGCGACTGGTAACGTCAATATATTTTACTACTAACATACACTATACAGTATATATAAACAAATAGTGTCAGAATGATACACAACTATAAGAAGCACGAAGAGAGAAAAGACACGATACAAAGGAACATGAGGAGTTAGCGAGATAGTGCCCAGCTGACATGGAACAAGATAGAATGTGGCGGTGCGAGGGTAGACTATCTCACTATCTACCAGAGTCAAGTCACTATACCCGACCTTAATTAACCCTATCCTCACCTGTCATCACAACACAATGCTATCAGGGTGCCAGCCAGGTTTATAGTAGACGGCCCTTCACTTGAATTTAACATGAATTATGCCACGTAAATTTGATGATAATGCTATTCTATCAGCTTAGTATAATACAAGGATTAATGTGAAATGTGTCACGTCACTGTTTGATAAATTGAATGAAACTACAGACATATGATATAGGCAAGGCAAAAGAATATTTGCCACTTAGATCATTAATTTGAAATGTGAACAATTCTTTTACATACTATTACTTAAAAGTGATACCAACACATTTTATTAAAATAGAAACCACATCTACCAACTGAGAAAATGCTGTAGCATTAACTACAGCATAATTATATATATATATATATTTTTTTTTTCTTTTTTTTTTTCTATGTGATTGAGGGAGGCAAAAGGCATAACTGCCTATAGCGAGTGCCTCCCCCATAGTTGAAAGAGTGACAGGGCCAAAATCAAGGGACGTTCGAGCCAAAATGCCTGGACACACGGAGCTTGAAGCAATTTAAGTCATAGGAAGAGGGAAAGACTGATTCTGGGAGAGAGTTCCAGAGCTCAGATGTTGAGTAGAAGAAAGTTTGAGAGTAAAGTTTCACTCTTGGGTTGGAGAGTTGCACAGAGTAGGGGTGGGATTGAGTTGCAAGACGGGTACCACGTGCCCTACGTAAAGGAGGTGGTATGCACTGGGATAGCTCTGAGGAACACTGATTATTATAGTAGCGATAGAATAGCGAGAGAGATGCAACATTGCGGCGGAGAGAGAGAGATTGCAGAGAGTTGGTGAGTGGACGGGAGTTAATGATACGAAAGGCCTTCCTTTCAACTTTGTCTAGGAGAGCGGTGTGAGAGGAACCTCCCCACACATGTGAACAATACTCAATACAAGGGCGCACTATGCCCCTGTACAGAGCAAGAAGCTGTGTAGGGGAAAAGAACCCCCTAAGGCGGTTGAGCACACCCAGCTTCTGGGAGGCTGCCTTAGCAAGACTGGTAATATGGTCCTTCCAAATGAGAGCAGAAGAAAAAGAGACACCAAGAATATTGAGAGAAGATGAAGGGTTGATTTTTGTATTGTTGAAGAATAAGGGATAGTCCGCTGGGAGATCCTGACGGGTAGATAGATGGAGAAATTGGGTTTTGGAAGCATTAAAGTTAACAAGGTTTTCTCTGCCCCAATTGGAAATAGTATTTAGATCAGAATTTAAGAGTTCTATGGCTTCATTACGTTTGTCGTTGAGGGACTGCTGGCTGGGGCGTTCTGAAAAACTAAAGGAGCAGTGTAAGGTTGAGTCGTCTGCGTATGAATGGATGGGAATTAAGGTACAGTTAAGGAGATCATTTATAAAAATTAGAAAGAGAATAGGAGATAGGACAGAGCCCTGAGGAACACCGGAGTTTATAGGGTGAGGAAGTGAACAATGGCCGTCCACAACCGCAGCTATGGAACGGCCGGAAAGGAAATTAGAGACAAAGGCACAGATGGAGGGATAGAAACCGAAGGAGGGTAGTTTAGAAATTAAAGATTTATGCCAGACTCTATCGAAGGCTTTCGATATGTCTAGTGCAATAGAAAAAGTCTCACCGAAGTCCCGAAAGGAGGATGACCAAGAGTTAGTAAGATATGAAAGAAGATCACCAGTAGAGCGACCCTTAAGGAAGCCATACTGGCGATCTGAGAGCAGATTATGAGAAGAGAAATGCTTAAGAAATTTGGAAGCAAGAATAGTTTCAAAAACTTTAGAAAGACAAGAGATAAGAGCGATTGGACGATAGTTGGAGGGTTGAGAGCGGTCACCCTTCTTTGGGACAGGTTGAATGTGAGCAAACTTCCAGCATGAAGGGAAGATGTTAGAGGATAGACAGAGACGAAAGAGTTTGCCTAGGCAGGGAGTCAGCACGGAAGCACAGTTTTTGAGAACAACAGGAGGAACACCTGTTGTATATATATATATATATACATATACATATATATATATATACACACACACATAAATAAAAAGAGAGAAAAATATATGATAGATAGATAGATCTGATATATACTGTACATATAAACAATTGGTAACTTTACCTCTAGTTGTACTGGCCGCACCGGAGAAATTATTTCTTTTTATTTCTCTGTTAATCTCATTTTTTTTTTTTTTTTTTTTATCAGCGACCCAACGAGGCGATTTTCGTCCCCCTCAGGAATTTCCGGAGCCTAAAGTGCTGGGGAAAAAGACGCAAATAAATATGAAGAAGTATATGCATGGGGTGTCTTCTCTTTCTCTCTTTCTCTCTCTCCGTCCTTCCCCTCCTCTTTCTTATTCTCTCTCTCTCTCTCTCTCTCTCTCTCTCTCTCTCTCTCTCTCTCTCATTCAAAATCAACAATTTAGTACATGAACTGCTTTGAATATTCCTTATCTTCTTCTATTACTTCATCTCTAACTGTATATAAATCTCCTTTTGCATGTAGTTGGTTCAATTTCCTTTATTTTAGTCTGTCAGCTGTGTTGCGCTCTTGTTCGTTATCGCCTGTCTTCATTGTCCCTATCTTTATCACTAGTAATAGACCTGTAGCAATCAAAATGGCACACACTATCCTAACTATCCCTCTAACTAGTACAGATCATTACTAACCTGCACAACTCGTCTAAATACAGAGGGAATAAAATAAACTAAAGACGTCGGACTAAAGGATTAAGGGGAGGTTTTTAGTTTGCTCCCTAGACCTCCACCAAGCTTAACCCCTTCAGCATGATGACGTATTGTAACCTTTGATTCTGGCTAAAAATAGACGATTTTATGCAGTTTAAAAAGACCCTATGCTATTCAGAGGGTCCATTGGGATAGTATTTCCTCTTTGAATCCTAGAGGTTGTTTATAAGGTGAAGAAAATCGTATCATGGTAACCTGATTATGATGGATATTTCGTCATAGTGTTGAAGGGGTTAATAATAATAATAAATAATAATATTAATGAAAATAATAATATTAATAATAATAATAATAATAATAATAATAATAATAAAAATAATATTACACGCAAGACTTCCGTTCCAGATAATATGGGGGTCAACCCTTTGAGAATCAGAGTTATGACAGCTTATTCTGGCTATCATTAGACTATTTCATACAGCTTTGGAAGGATCTGTGGGAACTAAAAGGGTAAAACCTATCCCAATAAACCCTCTGACGTTCCTATACCCTTCCTAATCTGAATATAATCGTATACTAATAACCATAACACATTATATTACCATTATACTACATTATACTACCATGTGATTTGATTCTCCAGCCATAACATAGATAATAAGTGCGTAACAGTATCTTGAAAAGATTAACAGAAGAGAGACCCTGGATGAGAAAGGTGAACAAGGGAAAGCAAGCAGCAACAGGAGGATGGTCCGTGCCAGGTGAAGGAAAGGAGAGGGGTAGCATTTAAGCACATTAAGCCACTTTCACACATTCACGATGTTGGTCCCGATGTACCCCGAGGTACACAAATTGGTACATCGGCAGAGACAGTGACAGGATGTACGCGGTTTGACGACGAAGCCTCGACGGTGACACGTCGTAGCCACGCCGGGCCAGATGGTACCACGGTTGCAACACGACGGCGCCACGTCAATGCTGTAACGGTCAAAATTCCGTTCAAAACCGTACCCCGACGTGGCACGTGGGGAATACGACGAGGGGCGATGGAATACGACGAGGGGCGATGGACTTATGATGGTGACACGTGGCCGACCCGACGAGGACGACGCCACAACGTCAGGCAGCCTGACCGATATCATCAATACATATGGTGTTAAAGGTATTACGTTCAACGGTCAAGTTTAAGGTAAGATAAGGTCGAATTATTTCTTTGTAAGGTATAGGCGTATGATTTGTTTTTATATAAAATCAAGTTTTTGTCGTAGAGAGCTGGTTCTTCGTAAATGACAATCTGTATTCATTGCCGGTATACGAAATTAATATCTAAAAACTGTATCGAACGTTAAATTATATGAAAATAGACCATGAAGTGAAGCGAAAATATTTACCAGTGGGTGACAGCGGCGACGGACAAAAAATATTCAGGAAAAATAAAAGTTTTGATCGTACATAGGCCATATATGTACCATTAGAAAGCTAATGAAAAATCCAATATATCACTTGCTTACAGAATATTCATTGTCCCATATTTTATCGGTGAAAATGGGGAGAGAAAGTATGGGCGGACTGAACAGTAACCTTCACCTACGGTGAAATTCCACATATTATTATTTTTATTTATTGTTTTGTTGAAATCTTACTAACCTTTCCTCTTACCGTTCATAAAAAAATGTAATTAAAAAAAAATATATATTATGGGTGAAACCAATTGAGAGCGAATATTTTGGTGCGGCTGGGATTCTATAAAAACAAAAAACTATCGTTATAGATTTATTTCTATAAAATCCAATATTGATGATAGCATATTCTAAACACCGCCATCATGTTCAGCGGAATTTTTTTTTTGTGATTTATTATGCAAATAAAAATAACGATAAAAAAACGATATACCGGTACCGGTATATCTCATATAGTATATAATATAACAGTGCGTTTAATCTCCACAGGTAGGCTACACTTCGTGATGAATCATATTTTCTCTAATTGTGGAAGGTAAAATGTATTGATATAAACCTATCTTGTGCAAAAGGATCGATATAAACATAGCTTGTGTAAGGATGGAATCGTCGAAAACACAGGAACAATCTCCTCTATCTAAACCCATCCACCCACACAAACACTATCTTGTGTTAAATTAATCAATAACACTTAGTATTTCCTTTGGCTTTTACTATTATAAACACTACTTTATTAGGTAAAATTAAATTAAATTCCATAGAGCATAATTATAAAAACATTTATTGCATACCGTGTATCAGTGGCGGTCGATATAGCCACACAAGAACAATAACACACACACACGCACACGCACACACACTCACTCGACAATTAACACACACGTGTTTAGGTAATCATACCGGTACACTGATTTTTCATTTGAACTTATTAACTCGTTTGATATAAGTTGATTATGGAATATTATATACGGTATATACGGTATATACGGTATAGGCCTACCGTATACCATATCAGGTCTTTATTTATTCATCATGTGCGTATTTATAGTGTTGTCAGAATACTCCACTAATCTGAAGCACTGTCGGTCCGCTACCATTCGGATTACATGACTTTTACTGTAATATATTATAACTATTTATACCCCGACGCCTCCACGTCGATGCAACCGGATGCAGACACGCCAGACCCACGTCATCGACAGTTGTACCCGACGTTACCCGGTGGTACCACGCCAAAAGTACATCGTGCGAAATTTTTGAACAAATCCAAACCTTTGGTGGCCAAGCCTGATTTGCCACGTCCCGCACCGCGGGTAACACGACGCTACCCGACGACCCCGACACACATTGGGGATTGCACCACGTTGTGTCCCGATATTCAAATCGGGGAACATCGGGACCAACATCGTGAATGTGTGAAAGTGGCTTAAATTTATCCTGTCAGTTGGCTCCGTGACGTGGTGTGTGTGTGTGTGTGTGTGTGTGAACTCTCTAACTCTAACTCATTCACTCTCATTCTCTCTCTCTCTCTCTTTCTCTCTCTCTAAGAGTGGAATAGTTTACCAAAGGAGGTGGTCAATAGTAGATAATTAAAAAAAAAAAAAAAAAAAAACGTGATTGACAAAAATGGTGATGGGCGATTTATAGTGAAAACACGTCCAAGCCAGACAGACACACACACTCACACACACACACACACACACACACACACACACACACACAGGTAAATAAAGATGAGCCCCTACCAGACCTGTTCATCACACACCCAGAGAGAACAGCTCATCATCATTCTCTTCTTCCTGGTTCCTTCTGTCTGCTGTCATGCACCCATCCTATCCTATCCTACTCTCTCTTTCTCTCTCTCTCTCTCTCTCTCACACATAAGCTTTCTTCACTGAGGTTGGCACTGGAAGACCTTGGCAACGACAGAGTAGCGGTGTAATTATTCAGGTGCATCTCTCTCTCTCTCTCTCTTTCTCTCTCACACACACATAAGCTTTCTTCACTGAGGTTGGCACTGGAAGACCTTGGTGACAGAGTAGCTGTGTAATTATGCTGGTGCATCTCTCTCCATATATATATATATAAATACAGTATACTGTATACCCTCTGCCATTTTTGTTCACGCAATTTAATCAATCTTCTTAATTACACTCACATACTAATCTTCCATCATGACCTCTCCAAGCGCCACAGACAAGGAAGTTGTGTGTGTGTGTGTGTGTGTTGGGGGAGGAGGTATTTATTAAACAAATATAAAGGCCAAACCCATAATTAGTAATTGAGGAAGTAATAACGAAGCAAAATTTATATATTTTGTTCCCACGGAAAAACTACTTATCATGGCAACCTCCCTTTTTATCTTTTCATTTCCCCCTAAAAACTAATTTTTCAGTTCTTGACGAATGGCATGGAATGGAGTATATATATATATATATATATATATATATATATATATATATATATATATATATAGTATATTCAGTATATATATATATATATATATATATATATATATATATATATATATATATATATATATATTCAATTATGCTTAATTATTGATATAAGTAACCATGTCTTCAAGCTTAGTTTGTACCTATATCCCTCTAAAGTCCTATACAGGATGTTATTTCTCTATAATATCGCCATCTCTCATTCGTTCCGCATGACCCAGCCATCTGAGTTGCGTATTAATTACCATCGTCTAGCGCTGTTGGTACTCTCCCTCTTCAGGCTCTAAACACTTGCTTAGTTATCTAGTCGAGCCCTGCAGTCTTATATATCAAAGTCCTATTTTAAGAGTGTCTGTACCTTTTAATGTTATAAGCCTTTAACACCTAACTCTCTGCTCCACACATATCTGCCGCTGAAACCATTGAAATTGCTATTGCATTTTTTCCCTTGTTTCCTAGATAATTGCATTAGTAGTTTTGTGCATACATACATAATTTTTATTTATTTATTATTATTATTAATACATTTGTTTTGTTTTTGCGGCCGTTGTGTCGCGGCCTTACTGACAGAGGACGCCGTCCGAGTGGAGCCGACCTGACCCCAACTACCCCGGCTGGAATGTTCCCCCAGGGGTGTCCACGGCGGCCTCTGTGGGGAGAGTTAGGGCACGTGGGTAGTTCATAGAGGTGGTACACTCTTGGACGCTCTTATCGCTCCCCAGGAAAAAGTCGACACCAAAATGGCACAAGTTTTTAATATTGACATAAATGAGGCGAAAGGTATTAAAATCGCCAAACTAATGTGGCGAGCGTCTTAAAATGGTAAAAGTAATGGGGCTAAAGATGAGGGAAAAGGGGGTATAAAAAAAACTCAAGTGAAAATCTCCCCTTAAAGGTTCCAAAATACTAATAGGTGTAAACTATTATGTTTCGTGAGTGAAAACTTAGTCCGACTTCTATGGGAAGAATCACGACACCTTGCTATATTTAGTCGCCATGTTGTACACTTCCTCCGACTTCTATGGGGAAAGTTACGACACCTTGGTATATAATTTAGTCGCCATGTTGTACACCTCCTCCGACTTCTATGGGGAAAGTTACGACACCTTGGTATATTATTTAGTCGCCAAGTTGTTAGTCGCCATATTGTACACTTCCTCCGACTTCTATGGGGAAAGTTACGACACCTCGGTATGGTATGTTACACTGGCGCCTTTACACATTGTCCGGCTTCTATGGGGAGAATTACAACACTTTTATTTAGACGATATTGTGCAGCTTAAGAAGGATTAGAGGTAGTAAAGAGGGTTAATCAAGATAGTTCGAAGCCTGGTCATTGCTGGAGGCTCTTCTTAAACTGAATACAATCGTCTAATAGTAGCCAGACTAAAGTTATAAAGACGGCACCGGTACAGAAGGGATTAAAGGTTCAAAGATTCGAACTGGTGTGGATCCTGGGTGTAACTATACATGCTGAGAACTGTACCAGGCTGGGTCAGTCACCAACCATAGGCTCCATGGACAAATGCAGGGAGACTAGCGCTCCAACAACGCACAGTTTAAAGCCACTTTCACACATTCACGATGTTGGTCCCGATGTTCCCCGATTTAAATATCGGGACACAACGTGGTGCAATCCCCAACGTGTGTCGGGGTCGTCGGGGAGCGTCGTTTTACCTGTGGTGCGGGACGTGGCAAATCGGGCTTGGCCACCAAAGGTTTGGATTTGTTCAAATATTTCGCACGATGTACTTTTGGCGTGGTACCATCGGGTAACGTCGGGTACAACGTGTCGATGACGTGGGTCTCGCGTGTCTGCATCCGGTTGCATCGGCATGGACGTGGCGGCGTCGGGGTATAAATAGTTATAATATATTACAGTAAAAGTCATGTAATCCGAATGGCAGCGGACCGACAGTGCTTCGGATTAGTGGAGTATTCTGACAACACTATAAATACGCACATGATGAATAAATAAAGACCTGATATGGTATACGGTATGCCTATACCGTATATACCGTATATAATATTCCATAATCAACTTATATTAAACGAGTTAATAAGTTCAAATGAAAAATCAGTGTACCGGTATGATTACCGAAACACGTGTGTGTTAATTGTCGAGTGAGTGTGTGTGCGTGTGTGTGTGTTATTGTTCTTGTGTTGCTATATCGACCGCCACTGATACACGGTATGCAATAAATTTTATTATAATTATGCTCTATGGAATTGAATTTCATTTTACCTAATACAGTAGTGTTTATAATAGTAAAAGCCAAAGGAAATACTAAGTGTTATTGATTAATTTAACACAAGGTAGTGTTTGTGTGGGTGGATGGGTTTAGATAGAGGAGATTGTTCCTGTGTTTTCGACGATTCCATCCTTACACAAGCTATGTTTATATAGATCCTTTTGCACAAGATAGGTTTATATCAATACATTTTACCTTCCACAATTAGAGAAAATATGATTCATCACGAAGTGTAGCCTACCTGTGGAGATTAAACGCAGTTATATTATATACTATATGAGATATACCGGTACCGGTATATCGTTTTTTTATCGTTATTTTTATTTGCATAATAAATCACACAAAAAAAAAAAAAAAAATCCGCTGAACATGATGGTGGTGTTTAGAATATGCTATCATCAATATTGGATTTTATAGAAATAAATCTATAACGATAGTTTTTTGTTTTTATAGAATCCCAGCCGCACCAAAATATTCGCTCTCAATAATATTGGTTTTCACCCATAATAATTATTTTTTTAATTACATTTTTTATGAGCGGCAAGAGGAAAGGTTAGTATATAAGATTTCAACAAAACAATAAATAAAAATAATAATATGTGGAATTTCACCGTAGGTGAAGGTTACTGTTCAGTCCGCCCGTACTTTCCCTCCCCATCTTAGTTGGTTTTCACCCATAATAATTGTTTGTTGTTAATTAAAAAAAATTATGAACGTCAAGAGGAAAGGTTATTATATAAGATTTCAACAACAAAATAAATTAAAATAATAATATGTGGAATTTCACCGTAGGTGAAGGTTACTGTTCAGTCCGCCCATACTTTCCCTCCCCATTTTCACCGATAAAATATGGGACAATGAATATTCTGTAAGCAAGTGATATATTGGATTTTTCATAAGCTTTCTAATGGTACATATATGGCCTATGTACGATCAAAACTTTTATTTTTCCTGAATATTTTTTGTCCGTCGCCGCTGTCACCCACTGGTAAATATTTTCACTTCACTTCATGGTCTATTTTCATGTAATTTAACGTTCGATACAGATTTTAGATATTAATTTCGTATACCGGCAATGAATACAGATTGTTATTTACGAAGAACCAGCTCTCTACGACAAAAACTTGATTTTATATAAAAACAAATCATACGCCTATACCTTACAAAGAAATAATTCGACCTTATCTTACCTTAAACTTGACCGTTGAACGTAATACCTTTAACACCATATGTATTGATGATATCTGTCGGGCTGCCTGACGTTGTGGCGTCGTCCTCGTCGGGTCGGCCACGTGTCACCATCATAAGTCCATCGCCCCTCGTCGTGTTCCCCACGTGCCACGTCGGGGTACGGTTTTGAGCGGAATTTTGACCGTTACAGCATTGACGTGGCGCCGTCGTGTTGCAACCGTGGTACCATCTGGCCCGGCGTGGCTACGACGTGTCACCGTCGAGGCTTCGTCGTCAAACGCATACATCCTGTCACTGTCTCTGCCGATGTACCAATTTGTGTACCTCGGGACCAACATCGTGAATGTGTGTGAAAGTGGCTTTAAGCCACTTTCACACATTCACGATGTTGGTCCCGATGTTCCCCAATTTGAATATCGGGACACAACGTGGTGCAATCCCCAACGTGTGTCGGGGTCGTCCGGGAGCGTCGTGTTACCAGCGGTGCGGGACGTGGCTAATCGGGCTTGGCCACCAAAGGTTTGGATTTGTTCAAAAATTTCGCACGATGCACTTTTGGCGTGGTACCATCGGGTAACGTTGGGTACGTGTCGATGACGTGGGTCTCGCGTGTCTGCATCCGGTTGCATCGGCATCGACGTGGCGGCGTCGGGGTATAAATAGTTATAATATATTACAGTAAAAGTCATGTAATCCGAATGGCAGCGGACCGACAGTGCTTCGGATTAGTGGAGTATTCTGACAACACTATAAATACGCACATGATGAATAAATACAGACCTGATATGGTATACGGTATGCCTATACCGTATATACGTATATAATATTCCATAATCAACTTATATTAAACGAGTTAATAAGTTCAAATGAAAAATCAGTGTACCGGTATGATTACCGAAACACGTGTGTTAATTGTCGAGTGAGTGTGTGTGCGTGTGTGTGTTATTGTTCTTGTGTGGCTATATCGACCGCCACTGATACACGGTATGCAATAAATTTTATTATAATTATGCTCTATGGAATTGAATTTCATTTTACCTAATACAGTAGTGTTTATAATAGTAAAAGCCAAAGGAAATACTAAGTGTTATTGATTAATTTAACACAAGGTAGTGTTTGTGTGGGTGGATGGGTTTAGATAGAGGAGATTGTTCCTGTGTTTTCGACGATTCCATCCTTACACAAGCTATGTTTATATCGATCCTTTTGCACAAGATAGGTTTATATCAATACATTTTACCTTCCACAATTAGAGAAAATATGATTCATCACGAAGTGTAGCCTACCTGTGGAGATTAAACGCACTGTTATATCATATACTATATGAGATATACCGGTACCGGTATATCGTTTTTTTATCGTTATTTTTATTTGCATAATAAATCACAAAAAAAAAAAAAAAACGCTGAACATGATGGCGGTGTTTAGAATATGCTATCATCAATATTGGATTTTATAGAAATAAATCTATAACGATAGTTTTTTGTTTTTATAGAATCCCAGCCGCACCAAAATATTCGCTCTCAATTGGTTTTCACCCATAATAATTATTTTTTTAATTACATTTTTATGAACGGCAAGAGGAAAGGTTAGTATATAAGATTTCAACAAAACAATAAATAAAAATAATAATATGTGGAATTTCACCGTAGGTGAAGGTTACTGTTCAGTCCGCCCGTACTTTCCCTCCCCATCTTAGTTGGTTTTCACCCATTATAATTGTTTGTTGTTATTTAAAAAAAAATTATGAACGGCAAGAGGAAAGGTTATTATATAAGATTTCAACAACAAAATAAATTAAAATAATAATATGTGGAATTTCACCGTAGGTGAAGGTTACTGTTCAGTCCGCCCATACTTTCCCTCCCCATTTTCACCGATAAAATGTGGGACAATGAATATTCTGTAAGCAAGTGATATATTGGATTTTTCATTAGCTTTCTAATGGTACATATATGGCCTATGTACGATCAAAACTTTTATTTTTCCTGAATATTTTTTGTCCGTCGCCGTTGTCACCCACTGGTAAATATTTTCGCTTCACTTCATGGTCTATTTTCATATAATTTAACGTTCGATACAGTTTTTAGATATTAATTTCGTATACCGGCAATGAATACAGATTGTTATTTACGAAGAACCAGCTCTCTACGACAAAAACTTGATTTTATATAAAAAAAAAATCATACGCCTATACCTTACAAAGAAATAATTCGACCTTATCTTACTTTAAAGTTGACCGTTGAACGTAATACCTTTAACACCATATGTATTGATGATATCTGTCAGGCTGCCTGACGTTGTGGCGTCGTCCTCGTCGGGTCGGCCACGTGTCACCATCATAAGTCCATCGCCCCTCGTCGTGTTCCCCACGTGCCACGTCGGGGTACGGTTTTGACCGGAATTTTGACCGTTACAGCATTGACGTGGCGCCGTCGTGTTGCAACCGTGGTACCATCTGGCCCGGCGTGGCTACGACGTGTCACCGTCGAGGCTTCGTCGTCAAACGAGTACATCCTGTCACTGTCTCTGCCGATGTACCAATGTGTGTACCTCGGGGTACATCGGGACCAACATCGTGAATGTGTGAAAGTGGCTTAACGTAAGCCCCTAATAATAATGTTTACTCTGGCGTACAACACTCTACCGTATCAGTGACCTAACATACTCTAAATAACATACTCTACCTAACACTCTACCGTATATCAGTGACCTAGCATATTCTACATAACATACTCTACCTAACATACTCTACCGTATATCAGTAACCTACCATACTCTACCTAACACTCTATCTATCATACTCTACCTAACATACTCTACCGTATATCAGTAACCTACCATACTCTACCTAACACTCTATCTATCATACTCTACCTAACATACTCTACCGTATATCAGTAACCTAGCATATTCTACCTAACACTCTACCTAACATACTCTACCGTATATCAGTAACCTACCATACTCTACCTAACACTCTACCTATCATAGTCTACCTACCATACTCTACCGTATGTCAGTAACCTACCATACTCTACCTAACACTCTACCTATCATACTCTACCTAACACTCTACCTATCATACTCTACCTAACATACTCTACCGTATATCAGTAACCTACCATACTCTACCTAACATACTCTACCTACCATACTCTACCTAACATACTCTACCGTATATCAGTAACCTACCATACTCTACATAACATACTCTACCTACCATACTCTACCTAACATACTCTACCGTATATCAGTAACCTACCATACATCAGTAACCTACCATACTCTACCTAACACTCTACCTATCATACTCTACCGTATATCAGTAACCTACCATACTCTACCTAACATACTCTACCGTATATCAGTAACCTACCATACTCTACCTAACACTCTACCTATCATACTCTACCTAACATACTCTACCGTATATCAGTAACCTACCATACTCTACCTAACATACTCTACCGTATATCAGTAACCTAGCATATTCTACCTAACACTCTACCTAACATACTCTACCGTATATCAGTAACCTAGCATACTCTACCTATCAGTCTACCTAACATACTCTACCGTATATCAGTAACCTACCATACTCTACCTAACACTCTACCTAACATACTCTACCGTATATCAGTAACCTGACATACTCTACCTAACATACTCTACCGTATATCAGTAACCTACCATACTCTACCTGACATACTCTACCTAACATACTCTACCGTAACCTACCATACTCTACCTAACACTCTACCTAACATACTCTACCGTATATCAGTGACCTAGCATATTCTACATAACATACTCTACCTGACATACTCTACCTAACATACTCTACCGTATATCAGTGACCTAGCATATTCTACATAACATACTCTACCGTATATCAGTACCCTACCATACTCTACCTATCATACTCTACCTAACGTACTCTACCGTAGATCAGTAACCTACCATACTCTACCTATCATACTCTACCTAACACTCTACCGTATATCAGTGACCTAGCATATTCTACATAACATACTCTACCTGACATACTCTACCTAACTTACTCTACCGTATATCAGTAACCTACCATACTCTACCTAACACTCTACCTATCATACTCTACCTAACATCTGATCTGGACACGGTGAAGCACTACAATAGTTTCAGAGATGGAGGTTCGAGCCATGATGGTTATTAATTTAGTATATATTTTTAGTTTCCTCACTAGACCTTAAGCTTGAAAATATTACCCCAAAGATAAATTCGTGCATTTTTCGTTAGAAAGAATGCACCAGCCGAAGGCCGTTTTCTCATATTTGCAGGCTCGCTATTGCTCGCCAGGAAAATAATCGACACCTAAATGGCATGAAAGGTCATAAATCACCAACATAATGGGGCGAACGTCTTCCAACCTCAAAACTAATGGGGCTACACATGCGGGAGAAAGGGGGTCCAGAAACCCCCCCCCCCTCCCATCCTTTAACCTGCATCACCTACCTTAACCCTTTCCGACATATGACGCGATTTTGAGCCTATTGGGGATACTTTAAAACCTTTGTTACCATCAGGGGTATTTAGAAACATTTCGTTTAGTTACTTCAACCTCTGCAGTTGTCTTTGAGTTAGCTGTGGGCAGAAAACTAATTTTGGAGAGGTAATTATAAGAGTGAAAGAACTCTATTTCTTATTGCTAATCTGGCAACCTCTGCGTCTTAAATGCGTGAAAGAGATAAGTTCAACTTTCCACAACAGCCTCCCTGACCTGAATCACTCCCCCAGCCTACCTTTACCCCAGCCTGCAGTGTAACCAACCCACCTACACCTGCCTCAAGGGCTAGGCTGGCAGGTACAGGATTACCAAGTCCGCTAGATGTTTTTGTTCTATGTTGATGAGGAAGACAAAAGGAAGACCTGCCTGTAACGAGTGCTTCACCCAGTTGAAAGAGTGACAGGGCCAAAATCAAAGAACGTTCGAGCCAAAATGCCCGGACACACGGAGTTTGAAGCAATTTAAGGGGAGGTATTTAGTTTCTTCCCTAGAACTCCATCAAACTTAAAATTACACACCCTAGACCCCCTTTCAAGATTAATTTGTACATTTTTCGGTAGAAAAAATTTCCGGCCACAGGCCGGTTCCTCTCAAATTACAGGCTCGCTATCGCTCGCCAGGAAAAAATCGACACCTAAATGACACGAAAGTTCTTAAAATTGACAGACATGGGGCGAAAGTTCTTAAAATCGCCAAACTAAAGGGGGCGAGCGTCTTAAAATCTAAAAAGCAATGGGGCTAAACATGAGAGAGAAATGAGTCCAGAAAGAAATCCCTCAAGTGGAAATCTCCCCTTAAGTCATAGGAAGAGGGGAATATGGATTCAGGGAGAGAGTTCCAGAGCTCAGCTGTTGAATAGAAGGTTTGAGAATATCGTTTCACTCTTGGATTGGAGAGTTGCACAGAGTAGTGATGGGATTGTGTTGCAAGACACAGATTGTAAATATATGCCGATAATGGCTAGAATAAGGGCACAATCTCTACAATTTCTCTCTAAAATGGCTCAAACTACAGAATATCGCTAAAATTCATGTCGCTAGATTTAAATATTTGTCTATAGACGGAATAAATACTTCTAGATCTAGGGGAAACGTAGCAAAATTGGCAACACTGTGCAGGTATTGTGTTGGGCAGGTCTGCTTTGGTTCTGTGCTACCGTTTTACAGTTGGCTCAATAATCCATGCCAAGGTATTTCATAAGTTGCATAAGATTGTCAAGAGTTAGCAAGAATACAAAACAAACGGCTATACTACTGAAAGGGTTAATAAAATTATATTATCTTAAGGGTCATAGGTAGGAAATGGGAACAAAATTTACTCTCCGTAGGATTTTGGCCAAGGCACAACCGTAGATGATGATGATAGTACAAAGGAAATCAAGCAACAACAGATCTAGTGACCCTTCTAGGTTGCTTGTCCTCCAAAACACTGAGGATCAAGTGCCCAAACAGTGGTTTAGAGTGGGTAAGGGAACATTGGAAAGGGAACTACTGCCCTGGAACTAATGTCCGTGGCAGGATTAGGAAGTTAGTAGGGGACAGATGGGCTAGTAACTGACGGGGGGATAAAATAAAGTTATTCATTTACAAACGCAGTCAGTCGCGGGTTTGATGCGAGATATTTGTCTAGGCGGAGTTTAAATGAATCAACGGTGCTGCAGTCTATAACGTCTCGGGGAAGCCCATTCCACAAGTTGACAACTCGATTGAAGAAGAAATTCTTAGATTCGTGTGAGTTAAAAGATTTACCAATCATTTTGCAACCGTTTCCACGCGTGTAATTAGATTGGTCGATAGTGAAGTACTTACTACAATTCATATTGTCGATGCCTTTGATGATTTTGAACACTTGAATTAAGTCACCTCTTAATCTGCGTTGGGTTAAAGGAAATAGCTTTAATTCTCTAAGACGCTCTTCGTATGGTTTGTTCTTTAGGCTACGTATAATTTTGGTAACTCTACGTTGAATTCGTTCTAGCTTGTTTATATCTTTTTGGTAATAAGGGCACCAGGATTGAACGCAGTATGATTATTGATGATGATTATTATTAGTAGTAGTAGTATTATTAGTATAATAAATAATAAATAATAATAATAATAATAATAATAATAATAATAATAATAATAATTATAATTATTAATATTATTTGTAGCAGTAGTGGTAGTTGTATTAGTAGTATCAATAGTACAATAAGTAGTAGTCAACCAATCAATATTATTTCGTAAACTACCATAGTAGTAGTAGTAACAGTAGCAAAGACAAATATTGAGAGGACATTTTTATCTAACTGTATATGATATTAGCCAAGGCACAACCAGAGAGCTTACCAAAACTCAACATGACAATCACAGAAAAAAAAACCAGCTGTTCAACTTTCCTTGTTTTCATTCCAGTAATTCTGAAGGAATTTTGCAGCCATGCCGTATCACTGGACCGAGTCAAAATTCCGACCATGTCAAATCTTAAGCAAGATGTACTTAAAAGGAGTAGGGGAAAAACAAAAAAAGGAGAGAGAGAGAGAGTACAAAGGAGTACAAAGGAAATCAAGCAACAACAGAACCAGTGACCCTTCTAGGTTGCTTGTCCTTCAAAACACTGAGGATCAAGTGTCCAAACAGTGGTTTAGAGTGGGTAAGGGAACATTGGAAAGGGAACTACTGCCCTGGAACTAATGTCCGTGGCAGGATTAGGAAGTTAGTAGGGGACAGATGGGTTAGTAACTGAGGGGGGGATAAAATAAAGTTATTCATTTACAAACGCAGTCAGTTGCGGGTTTGATGCGAGATATTTGTCTAAGCGGAGTTTAAATGAATCAACGGTGATGCAGTCTATAACGTTTCGGGGAAGCCCATTCCACAAGTTGACAACTCGATTGAAGAAGAAATTCTTAGATTCGTGTGAGTCAAAAGATTTACCAATAATTTTGCAACCGTTTCCCCGCGTGTAATTAGATTGGTCGATAGTGAAGTACTTACTACAGTTCATATTGTCGATGCCTTTGATGATTTTGAACACTTGAATTAAGTCACCTCTTAATCTGCGCTGGGTTAAAGGAAATAGATTTAATTCTCTAAGACGCTCTTCGTATGGTTTGTTCTTTAGGCTAGGTATCATTTTGGTAACTCTACGTTGAACTCGTTCTAGCTTGTTTATATCTTTTTGGTAATAAGGGCACCAGGATTGAACGCAGTATTCCAGAAGAGGGCGGACTAAGGAATTGTAAAGGGTTAGGATAACTTCTTTGGATTTATGCTCAAATGACCTGCCTATAAAGCCAATTATTTTGTTTGCCTTCTTAACAACTTCTGAACATTGTTGACTCGGTTTTAGGTTACTCGATATTGTTACTCCCAGATCGGTTTCTCTGTTTACATTCTTAAGCTGAGTGCCATTCATCGAATAGTTTGCTTTCTCATTTAGGTATCCGATATGTAGTACTTTACATTTATCCGCATTGAAACTCATTTGCCAAATTTGGGCCCAACATGACAATTTATCTAGATTGTGTTGCATATCGTCACTTGTTCTTTTAAGAGTACGCTATTTGCAATTTTTGTATCGTCAGCAAATTTTGAGATTGTACAGGTGAGACCCTCATCTATGTCGTTGATGTAAATTAGAAAGAGAATTGGTCCTAGTACCGATCCCTGGGGTACCCCGCTACTTACATTGGTCCATTTAGATGCCTTACCGTTTATAACTACTCTTTGCTTTCTGTCGCTGAGCCAATTTTCTATCCATTTCAACACACCGTCTTGTATTCCATGCGCTTTTAGTATTAGCAGTAAATGTTTGTGGGGAACTTTGTCAAAGGCCTTTTGAAAATCAAGGTATATAATATCTACAGCTTTACTCTCATCGTAGAGCTTGAGGATATCGTGGAAGAAGTCTAAGAGGTTTGTTAAACAGGAACGTTTTTTACGAAAGCCGTGTTGAGTATCTTTAAGTATGTTATTTTCCTCTAAGTGATTTACGAGTCTGTCTCGTATGACCGTTTCTAGCATTTTACATACAACTGAGGTTAAGCTAATTGGACGATAGTTACTGGGTAGGGATTTGCTGCCTTTTTTTGAATATCAGTGTTACGTTGGCTAGCTTCCACTGATCGGGCATAGTTCCAGACTGCAAGGATTTATTGAATAGTAATGTCAGTGGTTTGGAGAGCTCATCCTTAGCTTCCTTTAGAACTCTAGGCGAGATTGTATCAGGTCCAGGCGTTTTATTTACCTTGAGTTTATCTAAACAATTCAATACTTCTCTCTCTGTAATGGTGATATTGCTTAGAACATCTGAATTATCAATCTGAATCGGCGATGGTGTAGGGATATCACTGAGGTCTTCTGTTGTAAAAACTGATGCAAATAAGGTATTGAGGGCATTACTCATTTGTACTTCGTCTTTGGTGTATTCTCCATTTTCATCGACTAACGGTCCAACAGTTGAAGTAACTACTTTTTTCTTTCTGATATAACTATAGAATTCTTTCGGGTTTGTTTTACTTTGATTCGCAATATGTAACTCTAAGGTCTTTTTACTTTGCTTAATTAACTTTTTGGCTTTGCGTCGTACTTCTACAAATTTCACCCGTTCTTCGTCATTTTGTGAGGATTTTAATCTATCATTAGCAAATTTTTTAGCAAGCAGGCAGTTTGAAATATCTTTATTCCACCATTTGGGCTTATTATTATGGCCTGGATGCCGTATTTTCGATGGTATGCAGTCTTGCACTGCTTTTAGGTAAGTGGCTTCGAATAACTTCCAAGATGTATTTATGTCGTTATTGTGAATTAAAAAGCTCCAGTCAGTTTCTTTAAACATAGCTCTAAGTTTATGGAAGTTTGCTTTCTTGAAATTAGGGACTTTTTCGATGCTACTATTTGGTTCGTTACTAGTAAACTTTAAAGTGAAAGTTATCGTACGATGGTCGCTGTTACTGAATTCATCACCAACATTCAAATTCTCTATTAATTCTTCTTTTGTTGCAAGTACAATGTCAAGAACGTTATTACCACGGGTCGGCGTTCGAACAAATTGATAAAGCGAACTCTCTTGCAAGTTCGTATACAAGTCATGTCCGGAGTGTGAAGTAAGAGTATCGCCCCACTTGGTCACAGGTAAATTAAAGTCGCCAAAAATTACGGTATCTTGTGAGTTACTTACATCTGCAATTTGTTCGTAAATTTCTCGGTCAGTTTGCACTGATTGAGCTGGAGGTCTGTATATTAATGCAAGTATTATTTTTCTACCTTTATTATTCTTTATTAGCACAAAAGATGCGTCGACGTTCACAATTTGAGGTTTTGACAAGAGGGTAGGGTTAAGACTTTCTTTGATATAAAGTAAAACGCCACCTCCATTTCGATTTATTCGGCTTTTCTCAAACATTACATAACCGGGAAGTGAATACTCTGCTAAAAAGTCTCTATCTTCTGTATTGAGCCAAGATTCTGTTATGCCAATCACATCATAATTTTCTGTAAACACTAGCTCCTCTAAATCTGAAAATTTATTGCGTATGCTACGAGCGTTTGCATAGAAAACCTTTAAATTTGTTATTTTAGAACTCCCGGAACGCTCTTTAATAATATTTTTGGTTCTTGTCGGATCTACATTTATGTTCATGGCTGTCCTCGGTCCTCGCTGTCTTCGGTCCTTATCGCTGGTGGTCCTCGGTTGCCTCTGTTTTTTTCTTGGCGTTGGATGATTTATGTCACTGCTGCTTCTTCTCGGATGGCGTTTTTTGATCCATGGCTGCGGACTGCTTCGTGTAGGAGACGACCCATGCGTGCTGAACCCACAGGGTTTAGATGAGTGCCATCCTTGCGGAACAGAGTAGGCTGGTTGTAGAAGTTGTCCCAGAGGTTGATGAATTCAACTTCTTCCCTCAGACACAAATATTTTAGTTGGATATTTGTGCTGAAGGCCTTGTTGTAGAATTTGTCAGGTGCGTCGATCTTGGGGAGAATGCCTGAGATGATGATATTCCTTGACTTATTTTTGTAGTGCTGGATCATCTTGCGATATTTCTCCATCAACTCTTCGGATCTGGTGCGCATGACGTCATTTGAACCAGCATGGATGACAAAAAGGGTATTTTCATTTGCATCCTTTGTGGTATCTTCGAAGGCTTCCACAATGGCGTCCAGTCCAGCTCCTGGGATGCAAAATCTTTTTCGTTGATTTGGGACTCTGTCACAGAACTCTTCGACCTGTCCTCGTAGGATGGAATCCCCAACGAGCCTGGTCTCTTCTGGTTCGTCTTCCATCTCTACCAATATCTCAAATCTGTTTGACATTGTGACTGGTAGATGAGACCTTTTCTGCATTGGCCGTGCACCGTTCCTCACTGGTGTAAATCCGGAAACCTGTGGTGGCGGGACTCTACGTACAGGTCGGGGAGAGGAGTGGTTAGAACGGGGGCAAGGGGTTGGTACTGTTCGTGCTAGCAGGCTTCTTGCACGAGGAGTGGGGGAGAGACTAAGGTGAACAGGGCGGCTGTCCTGGTTTGAATTCGGCTCAGGTTCGTCAGAAGCATCTGCTGCAGTGTCTACTGCAGGTGTTGGATTGTTGGCAGATGACGTTGGGGCGGTGGTGGATGCTGGAGTTGAAACAATTGGAGTTAGTGATACTCCAACGTTGAGTGTTACAAACTCTTGGAGTGATTCCAGCTTCCTGGTGAGGGCGTTGATCTTGTTGTGGGCTTCATCCAATTTTGCTGTCAAATCCTCTCGTTGCTGGCAGAGTCGGCAGACTTGTGGATCGGCAGGAGCAAACATGGAAGCACCAAACCTACCGGCGCAGTTCGTACAGGCACGAGGCATGGTGACGATCACTTTCTTCAGATCACTTCACTCACTTAAAAACACTTAACTCACTTTAAAAACACTAAACTCACTCTAAAAACACTTCACTCCCTTCAGGTCGCTTCACTTACTTAAATAGGCCTAACCGAAAACAAAAATTTTGAAATACACACAAATAGGTTATCAGCGGTGATAGCCTAACCGAAAATTAAAACAAAACAAAATTAAATTTGAATACGCAGTGATAGCCGAACCGAAAACAATTTTATGTTTATTTAAACAGAAATAGGCCACGAGGGGTTATAGCCTATCCTAACCGAAAACAAAAATTATGAAATACCGGTACGCAGAAATAGGCCACCAGCGGTGATAGCCTAACTGAAAATTTAAAAATTGAAGTACGCAGAAATAGGCCACCAGGGATGATAGCCTAGACTAACCGAAAACAAAAATAACCGAAAACAAAAATTATGAAATACCGGTACGCAGAAATAGGCCACCAGCGGTGATAGCCTATCTGAAAATTTAAAAATTGAAGTACGCAGAAATAGGCCACCAGGGATGATAGCCTAGACTAACCGAAAACAAAAAGAGAGAGAGAGAGAGAGAGAGAGAGAGAGAGAGAGAGAGAGAGAGAGAGAGAGAGAGAACAAAACAAAACCATGTCCTTTGATCTTTTTGTATTTAGTCATCACACTCATTATTCCTTCCACCTTCGCAAACATCGCTTATTTTGTTTGTTTCTTTTCTATATTATTAATTTTGCTGTGTCAGCTAAACCCATAGGAGAACGAAATGCAATGAGGTAGTCCAACTTATATATCTTCTACGAATAAAGAAAGCAACGAATGCTATAACGAAGAATTGAATAGATAGAGCGTGAACTGTAAGGAGAGAATAGTGACCAGGATACAGCAGACGAGTGAGGTGGGGAAGGATGGCACATAATTACACACACACACACACACACACACACACACACACACACACACATACTTCGTTACATATACAAACACGCACACACATTGGCACACACACACACACACGCATACACTTACTGCAACACACATACACACACGCACACACATTGTCACACACACACACACACACATACAAACACGTACACACACATACTGTGCATTGTCACACAAACACGCACACACACAAATTAATACACAAGTCACACAAACATACAACCATACATTGTTATACAAACACACAATCTCAAAAGTACACCCATTCCCATATCCACACACACATTTTCACACTACATACATTGTCACTCACTCCCCCCCCCCCCCCCCCCACACACACACACACACACACACTACACACAGACACTTCACAAGGTTATTTTCTGGCGAGCATTTACAATGTTATCGACCTGAGTGACGTTCTGTGGGTTGGACACCTGCCAACAGTCCAGGGAGACCAGAAGGAACCTATATAATAATAATACAGTGGCAGAAATGCGAAAGAAAGGCCGGAGAGAAACAACTGCAGATAGATACAAACTAAATACAATAAGATAAAATATAATAAATAAATAAATAAATATATACAATAAAATATAATAAATAAATAAATAAATACAATAAAGTACAACAACAAGCGGTCATAACCTAACTTTATTGTAGAGTCACACGAGCGATTTTCCCGGCAATTTTTACGTCACTTTTGGTCTGACAGTTTCCTAATTAACTATAACAAGAAATTAGTCACCATTAGTTGCGTGATATCCCTACACCATCGCCGATTCAGATTGATAATTCAGATGTTCTAAGCAATATCACCGTTACAGAGAGAGAAGTATTGAATTGTTTAGATAAACTCAAGGTAAATAAAACGCCAGGACCTGATACAATCTCGCCTAGAGTTCTAAAGGAAGCTAAGAATGAGCTCTCCAAACCACTGACATTACTATTCAATAAATCCTTGCAGTCTGGAACTATGCCTGATCAGTGGAAGCTAGCCAACGTAACACCGATATTCAAAAAAGGCAGCAAATCCCTACCCAGTAACTATCGTCCAATTAGCTTAACCTCAGTTGTATGTAAAATGCTAGAAACGGTCATACGAGACAGACTCGTAAATCACTTAGAGGAAAATAACATACTTAAATACTCAACACGGCTTTCGTAAAAAAACGTTCCTGTTTAACAAACCTCTTAGACTTCTTCCACGATATCCTCAACCTCTACGATGAGAGTAAAGCTGTAGATATTATATACCTTGATTTTCAAAAGGCCTTTGACAAAGTTCCCCACAAACGTTTACTGCTAAAACTAAAAGCGCATGGAATACAAGACGGTGTGTTGAAATGGATAGAAAATTGGCTCAGCAACAGAAAGCAAAGGGTAGTCATAAACGGTAAGGCATCTAAATGGACCAATGTAAGTAGCGGGGTACCCCAGGGATCGGTACTAGGACCAATTCTCTTTCTAATTTACATCAACGACATAGATGAGGGTCTCACCTGCACAATCTCAAAATTTGCTGACGATACAAAAATTGCAAATAGCGTACTCTCAAAAGAACAAGTTGACGATATGCAACACAATCTAGATAAATTGTCATGTTGGGCCCAAATTTGGCAAATGAGTTTCAATGCGGATAAATGTAAAGTACTACATGTCGGATACCTAAATGAGAAAGCAAACTATTCGATGAATGGCACTCAGCTTAAGAATGTAAACAGAGAAACTGATCTGGGAGTAACAATATCGAGTAACCTAAAACCGAGTCAACAATGTTCAGAAGTTGTTAAGAAGGCAAACAAAATAATTGGCTTTATAGGCAGGTCATTTGAGCATAAATCCAAAGAAGTTATCCTAACCCTTTACAATTCCTTAGTCCGCCCTCTTCTGGAATACTGCGTTCAATCCTGGTGCCCTTATTACCAAAAAGATATAAACAAGCTAGAACGAGTTCAACGTAGAGTTACCAAAATGATACCTAGCCTAAAGAACAAACCATACGAAGAGCGTCTTAGAGAATTAAATCTATTTCCTTTAACCCAGCGCAGATTAAGAGGCGACTTAATTCAAGTGTTCAAAATCATCAAAGGCATCGACAATATGAACTGTAGTAAGTACTTCACTATCGACCAATCTAATTACACGCGGGGAAACGGTTGCAAAATTATTGGTAAATCTTTTAACTCGCACGAATCTAAGAATTTCTTCTTCAATCGAGTTGTCAACTTGTGGAATGGGCTTCCCCGAGACGTTATAGACTGCAGCACCGTTGATTCATTTAAATTCCGCCTAGACAAATATCTCGCATCAAACCCGCGACTGACTGCGTTTGTAAATGAATAACTTTATCCTCCCCTCAGTTACTAACCCATATGTCCCCTACTAACTTCCTAGTCCTGCCACGTTAGTGGCAGGGCAGTAGTTCCCTTTCCAATGTTCCCTTACCCACTCTAAACCACTGTTTGGACACTTGATCCTCAGTGTTTTGGAGGACAAGCAACCTAGAAGGGTCACTAGACCTGTTGTTGCTTGATTTCCTTTGTACTCCTTTAGTTAGGCAGCCAAAAGTAAATTTTTCTTATAACCTTGTTTTGGGGTCTTACATTTTTTTTCAGTGGATTTTGTTTGCCAACATATCCGGTTTGAAAAATATATATGTTGGCTCGCTGTCAGCCTTGGGCAAATTGAGATAATTAGCATAACACAAAATGGCCACCAAAATTATATCAAAATACATAAAATACCATACATCCCTTGAACATTCACACAGAGGGTCAACCAATACATGAATTCCAGGGTATTTTGATCCAGAAAATCTATTTCTGGTATTTTCAAATTCAAAATGGCCACCGTTTTCAAAATGGCTGCCCAACAAATAAGAAATTGAAGTGTACAAATCGTAATGTTGACGTATGTATGATTCGTACACTTTGTTAATTTACTAGTAGATTTTACTATTTTGTACATTTACTCATGAAATTATCTGAAGGTGCAGTGTGTATAGTTTTTGATAGAAACTGTTGAAAACTAGGGATGCCTGAACATGCTATATTCACATCAGATATGTATAGGTGATTGATCCTCACGTGTTTGTTTCCTCGTAATCCTCACATCCATTTGTTGTGTGGCATTTTATTTCTCTGTTTATTGTTTATCATAAAGGAGTGAATGTCCTTGCACTACCAGGGCACACTGGTGACTTCACTGCTGTGAAACCCAGCATGGGGTTCAGTGTCAGCTAAGATGTAACTTAGTGTCCCAAATGTTATCTAATTTACCCCATTTAAGTTAGATAACCGTACCTGAATAGACAGGGTGTGCTAACGCGGGAGAGCCGAGCCAAGAATGAAGGGGCTTAATTCATTCGGATGGTGTACAGATCAGATCGCACGGGACTTAAATGGCACTGGATGAACGATCGGGCTAGGAGTAGTACATAAACTGTGTGAACCTATTTGTATCCCATACATGAAAGTGCATACTGTTAAAGGTGGTAAAAGGATAAACCCTCGGCCTTTAACAGAGACCAATGTTCTAAGTGTTAGATTGGTACTAGTGTAAGTTATTGCTACAGTTTACAATTTACAATTGAAGTTTACATGTATATATATGAAGTAAAGCCAGTATGGAGGAAGAATGCTATTTTGCTTGGAAATTTAAATGCACAGATTCCAAGAAGAAATAAGTCTTGATAAATGCTAAAGCTAAGAGGATAGAAAATATCATAAGATGCAGTAAAATATACAAAGATGAAATCCATCAGAAACTGCAGTTGCAATATGATAATGACAAGGATCTGAGTTTGAAGGTCCATAGCTCATGTGTGAATAAATACGTTCATCCAAAAGAGGTTCAAAGGGCCCTGAAAGGCCAAAAGGAAGATGAAGAAGAAGCAGATGCTGCACCTAGAAAACGAGCAAGACGTTCTGAACAACTGAAGTTCAATTTCTTTGAGCACTGTATATTTTGTGGAGAAGATTGCCAAGTTAAGAAGGACCCCAAGCATCCATCAAGATGGAAACCAGCATATCTCTGCAGACAGGTTAACAGGCCACAAAAGAAAATGTCCCTTAAGACAGAAATCCTTGCAAAATGTGATGAACGGAATGATGACTGGGCAGCACAAGTTCGGATTAGGGTGAGGTTTGCAGGTTGTTATCAGTATCAGGAAGACATGTCACATATTTGGAACTCAGTTGATCTGTTCAATTTGTACATAGAAAATGAAGGCAATGCTCTATCCCGTAGACAGCTAATAGCAGAACTATCTGCGCACTTTGGTAAGGACCTTGTAGTTCTGTCTTCCCCTGGTATTGCCTCAATATTAGCCTTTCAGAGTAAGGCAGCAAATGTACTACGCATCATTCCAGATGCAGAAGATGATGACACTGGTATTGCAATTCACAAGGTTAGGAAAAAGATATGTAAAGAAGTCAATGAAATTACATTTGATAAAAATAGTCAATCCTCCATTGAATGTTGCAATGATCAAACACGAACAGCAGTTGATGAGGATGATGAGGATGATTACTAATTACCTCAAGAATTATGCATTTATGCCCATAAGAAATTGAGGACTCAAAACGATCTGACTAAAAAAAATGTCAATCTTTATTACTTTCATGTTGAACAAGTAATATTCTTATATACTAGTATAAGTATAAAAAACAAAAAAAAAAAAAAAAAAAGGCAGCCATTTTGAAAATGGTGGTCATTTTGGATATGAAAATACCAGAAATGAATTTTCTGGGTCAAAATACCCTGGAATCCATGTATTGGTTGACCGGTTATGTCAATTTGTAAGGGAATTATGGTATATTATGTATTTTGATATTTCCTTGGCGGCCATTTCGTTTTATACTAATTATCTCAATTTGCCCAAGGTTGACAGGAGCCAACCAAGATATTTTTCAAACTGGATATATGGGCAAACAAAATCCACTGAAAAAAAACTTAAGACCCTAAAACAAGGTTGAGCCTGGTGGCTGCCGGACTAATAGTGAAAACAGTCACACTAAATAACCCCTTTTGTACCAGCGCCGTCCTTTTAACTTTACTCTGGCTACTATTAGACGATTTTACTCAGTTTAAAAAGGGCCTCCAGCTATTTAACAGGTTTCGAACTATCTCACTTAACCCTTTTAACTACAACAGATCCTTCTTAAACTGCACAAAATCGTCTAAATATAACTATAATAAAATTAAAAAGACGTCGCCGGTACAGAAAGGGCTTACTAAGAATTAAAATGATAATGTTGTTATCATAAACTAACTGGAGGATATTACGTTATTTTTCATAAATCTATACACAGTGTTTTTAACCCTTTCAGGATCATAATGCGTTGTAGCAGTTTCTTCTGGCTATTATTAGACGATTTTATACAGCTTACGAAAGACCTCTAGCAATCAAAGCGGTAAAGTCGATTTCAATTAAACTTTGACTCACGCAGATCCCTCCTTTACTTAATCAAATCGTCGACTAATAGCCAGAATAAACTGCCCACAATGCGTCATAATCCTCAAAAGGTTAATACTTAAGTTTGATAAGGAGTGGACATTACCCTTCCCTCTTAAGGGTAGGTGTGTCGTTATTCTAGACCCCCTTCTTCCTCATGTGTAGCCCCATATTAGTAATGAGATTTTAAGACGTTCGCCCCATTAGGCCTAATTTGTTGATTTTTGTTAACACCTTTTGCCGTATTTCTCTGTCAATATTTAGACCATTCGTGCCATTTAGGTGTCGATGACACCTTAATTTAGTCCAAGCTATCATTGAATAATATTACTCAGTTTTGTAAGGACCTGGGAGAGTCAAAAGTTGTAAGTGAGATGGTCACTAACCCTTTGATTCCCCTAATTCCTTCCTAAGGTGCAGAAGAAGGTCTAATGTAATGAAAAAAAGGCATAAATAAGACAACATAAAATATAATTAATCCATCGTGTTGAAGGGATTAACTTGACCCATTATGCAAGAGAGGTTTTACTCTATGGAGATTAAGTTGGAAGGGGATTTTGTCCTGGCCTCTTTTAAGGTATATCAGTTTTGAAATGATGAACATCGGGTTGGATGATTGTCTGTCTGTAGCGGGAATTGAAGTCGAACGAACGAACGATGGCTAGAGTAAAGTAGGATAGTAGAGAGTTTTGGATAGAGGAAGAATAAAGTGAGAAATGAGAAGTACAGTCAAAGATATAAAGTACTTGGGCTCAAAAAAGTTTCTCCATTGGTTACAGAACAGAACAGATGGCTGGAGTAAAGTAGGAAAGAAGAGTAATTGGACAGAGGAAGAACAAGATGAGAAGTGAGAAGTACGACGTCCACGGATCTATAATATGTACTGACCACTGCACACGTGAAACATCGTTCAAACAAAATAACACTTAATATCTACAATATAATGCAAGACTGTAACTATTGCATAATATAAAATAATTTATATAAAAAACTAATATATTAACCCATTCAGGTCAGGGGGTTGCCATTTAGTATTCATAAATAAAATTATCATTATTTCATAATTACCTCTCCAAAAATAGGTTTCCACCCACAACTCGCTCAAAGACAACTGCAGAGGTTGATGTAATTAAAATTAAGGTTTCCAAACACAAAGGTTTAAAGTATCCCTGTAAGGACGCAATCCCGTCCTGCAGTGCGCAATAGGGTTGATATCAGCCGTTAAGAGTAACTCGCTGGTCTTGGGTAATGACGACATCACAAACAAGCTGAAAATATCGGAGAACGGAAATCAGTCTGCTAAATAAATGGCGCCACGAGGATAAGCCAACTCATCTGCACATTCCTACGGAGTTACTCACCTGCCCTCCAACGTACTTACTCTTTTTTTGTTTTCCTTGTTTTTTGTTATGTTCTTAATAGGGGGTTTGAGGGGGAGGAAGGGGTTAGGCAGGGAAGGAGTAGTTCATGTATTTCCTTCCCACCAACAGACCTACTTTTATTTATTTATTTATATATTCATATTCTAAATAGGGGGTTAGAAGGAGTTAGACGGTGAAGGAGTAGTTAATGTATTTCCTATCTTCCTCTCTATTCTCCCACTTTTTATCTTTCCTTTATATTCTTGGACATTACTTCATTGTATTTATATTTTCTTTTTCATAGGGGGATTAGAGAAGGAAAGAAAATAGTAGTTCCTTCCCTCCCAATAAACCTTTCCTTACCCTCTCCCCTTTCCTTTATGAGTTAGAATAATAGTTTGTCATTTTTCTATAACATTTTAATAGAGTGGCTGGAGGGAAAAGAACGAGTTAGCCAGGAAAGAAGTAGTTCCTTTCCTTCCTATACTTCCTCTCCTTTCCCATCTGCTCTCCCTTTCTTCCTTTGTATTCTTCAACAATACCCTAATTATTCGTCTTCATATCCTAATCATCAATCCAGTTTCCAGTGTCTTCTACTTTTGTTGTTGGTTGCTCTTGAACATTATTTTGACGTATTCTCTCAGTTTCAATGCCGTTCTCGATTTCCACTTATGGGGGTAGTGGTTATTTGTTAGGCTATTTATTCTTTATTTATTTACATATTTATTGTATAGTAACCTCACTAAACCTCCATCAAGCTTAATAAAACACCTCCTAGACCCCCCTTCAAGATAAATTTGTAAATTTTTCGGTAGAAAAGTTTAGGCCAGTTTATCCTAGAATTACAGGCTCGCTATCGCTTGCCAGGAAAAAATAGACACCTAAATGGCACGAAAGGTCTTTATATTGACCAAGAAATATCGCGAAAGGTCTTAATATCGCCAAACTAATGGAACAAATGTCTTAAAATCTCAAAACTAATGGGGCTAAACATGAGGGAGAAAAAGCAACTACCTCCCCCTTAAGTTGCCTTTCCATATTATTATCCTTAATTCCTTGTATTCTTCTCTCCTCTGCCTTATTACACCATTATCCCATATTCCTTGTATTCTCCTCCTCTGCCTTATTACACCATTATCCCTTATTCCTTGTATTCTTCTCCTCTGCCTTATTACACCATTATCCCTTATTCCTTGTATTCTCCTCCTTTGCCTTATTACACCATTATCCCTTATTTCTTGTATTCTTCTCCTCTGCCTTATTACACCATTATCCCTTATTCCCTGTATTCTCCTCTCCTCTGCCTTATTACACCATTATCCCTTATTCCTTGTATTCTTCTCCTCTGCCTTATTATACCATTATCCCTTATTTCTTATATTCTTCTCTCCTCTGCCTTATTATATCATTATCCCTTTTTCCTTGTATTCTTCTCCTCTGCCTTATTATACCATTATCCCTTATTTCTTATATTCTTCTCCTCTGCCTTATTATACCATTATCCCTTATTTCTTATATTCTTCTCTCCTTTGCCTTATTATATCATTATCCCTTATTCCTTGTATTCTTCTCTCCTCTACCTTATTATATCATTATCCCTTATTCCTTGTATTCTCCTCTCCTCTGCCTTAGTATATCATTATCCCTTATTCCTTGTATTCTTCTCTCCTCTGCCTTATTACATCATTATCCCTTATTCCTTGCATTCTTCTCTACTTTGCCTTATTATGTCATTATCCCTTATTCCTTGTATTCTTCTCTCCTCTGCCTTATTATATCATTATCCCTTATTCCTTGTATTCTTCTCTCCTCTCCTCTGCCTTACTACATAGTTATCCCTTATTCCTCGTAATCTTTTCTCCCCTCCTCCTCCCTGAGTTACCTTGACAAGGACGCTATTATCCCTTATTCCTTGTATTCTTCTCCTCTGCCTTATTATACCATTATCCCTTATTTCTTATATTCTTCTCTCCTCTGCCTTATTATATCATTATCCTTATTCCTTGTATTCTTCTCCTCTGCCTTATTATACCATTATCCCTTATTTCTTATATTCTTCTCCTCTGCCTTATTATACCATTATCCCTTATTTCTTATATTCTTCTCTTCTTTGCCTTATTATATCATTATCCCTTATTCCCTGTATTCTTCTCGCCTTTGCCTAATTATACCATTATCCTTTATTCCCTGTATTCTTCTCTCCTTTGCATTATTATACCATTATCCCTTATTCCCTGTATTCTTATCTCATCTGCCTTATTACATCATTATCCCTTATTCCTTGTATTCTTCTCTCCTCTGCCTTATTATATCATTATCCCTTATTCCTTGTATTCTTCTCTCCTCTGCCTTATTATATCATTATCCCTTATTCCTTGTATTCTTCTCTCCTCTACCTTATTATATCATTATCCCTTATTCCTTGTATTCTCCTCTCCTCTGCCTTATTACATCATTATCCCTTATTCCTTGTATTCTTCTCTCCTATGCCTTATTACATCATTATCCCTTATTCCTTGTATTCTTCTCTCCTCTGCCTTATTACATCATTATCCCTTATTCCTTGTATTCTTCTCTCCTCTGCCTTATTACATCATTATCCCTTATTCCTTGTATTCTTCTCTCCTCTCCTCTGCCTTACTACATAGTTATCCCTTATTCCTCGTAATCTTTTCTCCCCTCCTCCTCCCTGAGTTACCTTGACAAGGACGCTAACATAAAGACCTAACCCTATCCTTTCTTCACCTGCTATAATCATCTCTCTGCATTCCGTTCATAAGACACAATTCGGAATACCCTTAGGATAAACTTAGCCTCGTTTTTGTTTACTTACACGAGCTGAGAGAAAAAAAAGAAAACAAAAACTGGACAGTATTTCCTTTAACCCCTGCTGTACCGGCAACGTCCTTTAAATTTTAGTCTAGCTATATCTAGACGATTTTGTGCAGTTTAAGAAGTATCTGTGGTTAAGTATCTGGGTTAAGAGAGATAGTTAGAAACCTGTTCATTGCTCGAGGTCCTTTACAAACTGATCGTCTAACAGTAACCAGAATAGAGTAATAAATGACGTCGCCGGTACAGAAGGGGTTAAGAGGCAGATTATCATACGTGTTGTGGTTGCAGTAAAGAGGTGCTTCCGGTGTTGTAGACGAATTGCTTTAGGGGGGTAGTGTTTGTTTTCTGGTCTATATATTAATTTATTATTCTATATTTAGGTTTCCTAGCTAAACCTCCATCAAGCTTTAAATATACACCCCCTAGACCCCCTTTCAAGATAAATGTGTACATTTTTCGGTAGAAAAATGTCCCGGCAAAAGGCCGGTTCCTTCTAAAAATACAGGCTAGCTATCGACACCTAATTGACACGAAAGGTCTTAATATTGACAAAGAAATGGGATGAAAGGCCTCAAAATCGTCAAACTAACGGAAAGAACGTCTTAAAATGTCAAAAATAACATGCTAAACATGAGGGAGAAGGGGGCCCAGAAAAATACGAGCCATCCCCCATTAAGTAGTGCTTTGGTGAACAGAATAACATATCTGAGCTTAACCCCTTCTGTACCGGCGATGTCTTTATAATTATATTCTAGCTATATTTAGACAATTTTGTGCAGCTTAAGAAGGATCTGCGGTAATAAAATTGGTTAAGTGAGATAATTCGAAGCCTGTTAATTGTTCGAGGCCCTTTTTAACTTAATAAAATCGTCAAATAGTAGCTATAATAAAGATATAAGGACGGCACCGGTACTGAACGGATTAACCCCTTCTGTACTGGCGACGTCTATCTATTGTATTCTTGCGATTATCAGACGATTTGTTTTAGTTTAAAAAGGGTCACCAGCAATTAACAGACTTCGAACTATCTCACTACATCATGAAGTATGAAGTATATAATACTTCAGGCTGAAGGCAGCCCCGGGCACAGACGGAAAAAGTGGGGCCCCTCGAAGGAAACCCGAAGAAATACGCAAATGTGCCGGGTCCAGAGTAAACTACTTTCGGGTAGGGTGAGGGCTGGTCCTATCCAGAGTGAGGTTTGGCATCCTCTACCCAACCTTAGCCTTTCTGTCTGTCTCTTTTACTGTACTACTTTTCCTTCTAGGTGCTGGCAAGATCGCACTGCAAGGGGGGCTGCGGACGGTGGGGGCCCTGGCCCGCGGGTGCAAGCCCGTGGGCTAATAAGCCCACTGCCCTCTCAGAGACAGATCTAATCTCACCCTTGCTCCTTCAAGAGGCCCGGGCATCTGGAGCAGCTTCGGTCTATCGGACTCGGGACTGTTCGGCCAGACAGTCTGTGGAACTACAACAACAACCACCCCCTTGGGGTGATGCCCCTCCACAGTTGAAGGAGGCACTGGACCCTACCAACCGGAAAACTAAAGATGGCGTTTAGGTAGAGAGAGGCCGGCACAGATGACTGAACCGATGATGAAGACCAAACAGAGCAGCATGGAAGAAAAGGATTAAGCTGGGGGTAGAGGCAAGAGAGGTGGTCTTGGTAGAGGCTGTAGCACCACCGACGTAGGAGATTATCACTGGCACCGACAAAAATGTTCCCAAATAACCTTTTGAGGATTGTGACGCATTGGGATTTTTTTTTGTTTTTTTTTTTGTTTTTTTACGATTTTGTTAAGGAAAGGAGGGATCTATGTGAGTCAAAAGGTTAAGTGATATCGACTTTACCCCTTGGATTGGATTGCTAGAGGTCTTTCCTAAGCTGTGTAAAACGCATCATGATCCTCAAAGGGTTAATATGACAGTCAACCCAGCGGACACAAGCTCCTCTTGATGAACGACATATTTAGAAATACACTACAATCTCTAAAAAAATAGGTGGTATTTAGTTCGTTTCCCTAAATCAACACCCATTTGTTTAGTCTTCATTCAACATCAAGCTATAATAATTGTCGAACAGAGACCGTAATATCTGTATATATTCGTTTACGTTTACGTTGAGGGAACCGCAGAGGGCCGCTCTCGGCGGCATGATATGCGGGGGTTGTGCTTTTAGGACTAATGGTTAGGGACAGGATCAGGATTAGGGATGTAATGATTGGTGATCCTAGTTCTAAATAAATCATGGGTGGGGCTATTAACTACATGAGATGGGAGGTGATTCCACTCTTGGATGCTGCAGGGATAAAATTATTGTCTAAATATGTCCGTGCTTGCCTGATACGTGTGGTATTTTGGGTTGTGGCTGTGTCTTGTAAATCGTATACTTGTAGGGTGTAAATATATATCTTTGTCTATGTCTACTAAGTTGTTAGTGATTTTATATAACATCTGTTGTCTGTGCATTTGTCTTCTTGTTGCAAGTGGGTCGAGTTTAATGCCTTGTTTGAGCAAAGTGACAGATGTAGTGTGTCTGTAATCACGTCTGATCCATCTTGCAGCTTTGTTTTGTATGGCCTCTAGTTTATTTATATTGTTGTGAGTGTGTGGATCCCAGACGGTGTCGCAGTATTCTAAGTGTGGCCGAACAAGTGTTTTAAATGCTAGAATTTTAATGTTTGCATTGCACTTGGTGAGATTCCTACGCAGGAAGCCCAGGGCCTTATTAGTCTTTGCTCTGACGCTGCTAACGTGAGTGGTCCACCTCATGTCAGCTGAAATGTGGACCCCCAAATATCTGTGGGAGGGAACAGTATCCAGAAAAGTGCTATGGAGTTTGTAGGAGAATGGGATGATTATGATTGAACGGGTGAAACGGATATGGTGACATTTGTCCGGTCTAAATGTCATCTGCCACTTGGCTTCCCACTCTTCAAGTGCAGTTAAGTCGTCCTGTAGTCGAAGGCAATCGTCCCTACTAGTAATTGGTCTATAAACTAAGCTATCATCTGCGAAAAGTCTAGTAGTAGAAGTAAGCGATAGTGGGAGGTCATTTATGTATGAAAGGAAGAGTAGGGGACCCAGGACAGTGCCTTGTGGGACCCCAGAAGTTACAGACACAGTAGAAGAATGAGAACCCTCGAGAACAACACGTTGATCCCGATTGGTCAAGAAAGTCTTAATCCAGTGAAGAAGTGGTCCTCGGATGCCATAATAATCTAACTTAGCTAACAGTCGTTGGTGAGGGACTTTGGCAAAGTCTAGTAATATGGCGTCTACTTGTCGAATTTTGGGGTCGTTAAGGATTTGGGAAATGTCATGTGGGGTCACAAGTAGTTGTGTCTCGCACGACCGTTTGGGCCGGAAGCCGTGCTGCGTGTCAGTCAGCATATTTTGCCTATCTAGATGGTCCATTAAATGTCGGTGGATGATATGTTCTAAAATTTTGCAAGGAACTGAGGTAATCGAAACAGGTCTATAGTTAACAGGGAGGGTTCTGTCTCCGGATTTGAAAATAGGAGTCACGTTTGCCAATAGCCAGTCATGGGGAAGTTCTCCGGTGTCAATGGTCTGTGAGAATATAACCTGCAGGATAAGTGTCACTTTTTTCCTGACGAGCGATAGCGAGCCTGTAATTTAAAACTTCGGCCTGGACACCTTTCTACTGAAAAATGTACAAATTGATCTAGAAGGGCGATTTTGGGGATGTTTTATTCAAGCTTGGGGGTCTAGGGAGAAAACTAAAAGAATATTTAAATAGATATATATAAATCGACCAATATATATATAAATCCTTCCCGGTGAATTTCCACTTAATATTATCTTTATTCTGGCCCTGGTACCGGCAAGTAGAATGAAGGCAGATTATTAATTGGTGATAGTATATTAAACCCATTGAAGATTGTGACGCATGTTGACGGTATATTCTGGCTATTATTAGACAATTTTATACAGTTTAAGAAGGATCTGTGGTAATGATAAGGGTAAAGGCTATCTCAATTAACCTTCCGACTTCCACATACCCTTCCTAATCTGAATAAAATCGTCTAATGATAGCCAGAAAACAGAAAAGATATGCGTATAAAAAAGTACGGAAAAAAAAACCGCTCGTGTACATTCGTCTTTACACTAGAGTTTTCCTGGCATCTTTTCTTGGAAGTTCTCTCCTGAAAGTTTCTAAATTCAAGTTTTGTTTACCCCTTCGGCACGGTGACGTAACTTTAATCTTATTCTGGTTATCATTATACGATTTTCTTTAGCTTATAATCTACTTCTAGGACTCAAATGGGGGGGGGGGGCAAGGAGTTGTTACAGGCAACTTTGCCTTTTGTCTCTTTCATCCAAAAAACTAGCCTGATTTGGTCTGATTTAATTGCATTTGGTTCTGCTTTTGTCCCCATCACCAACAAAACAAAAAACAAAAACAAAAAGGAAATACCAGAAAGACCGGTGTGGCCTGAGAATATGTAACTTATGAATTTCTAGGTATGGAGAGAGAGAGAGAGAGAGAGAGAGAGAGAGAGAGAGAGAGAGAGAGAGAGAGAGAGAGAGAGAGAGAGAGAGAGAGAGAGGAAATAGATACATAGATAGATAGAGAGAGAGAGAGAGAGAGAGAGGAAATAGATACATAGATAGATAGATAGAGAGAGAGAGAGAGAGAGAGAGAGAGAGAGAGGAAATAGATACATAGATAGATAGATAGATAGATAGATAGAGAGAGAGAGAGAGAGAGAGAGAGAGAGAGAGAGGGGAAATAGATACATAGATAGATAGATAGATAGAGAGAGAGAGCGAGAGAGAGAGAGAGAGAGAGAGAGGAAATAGATACATAGATAGATAGATAGAGAGAGAGAGAGAGAGAGAAATAGAGAGAGAGAGAGAGAAATAGAGAGAGAGAGGGGTCAGACCATGAAGAGGGTCACAGGGGTCATTGGCCACTAGGCTGACCTGTTTATGTGGATGACCTACGCTTTTCATACCCCCTCTCTCCCCCTCTCATTCTCATTCTCTCTCTCTCTCTCTCTCTAAGAAGACAACAGTATTTATAGACTTAATCCCACAAATTATATATATATATATATACAGTATATATATATATATATATATATATATATATATATATATAGATATATATATATATATATATATATATATATATATATATATATATAACATATTTCATTATTGCAATGCTGCATCTGCATTGCCATGGGAAAGATTAATACAAAATTTACTTTTTGTGTCAAATATTGAACAATGCATTTGAAGGCAATTAGGCTAAACGACAAAGATATTTTATAATGTATTTGTTTGAAATTTAAGAAAACTTGAAGTAATTGATTCTAGTATGATCAGGGTAAAGCTTCATACCGTTTTATTTAACCCCTTCGGCACGATGACCCCTTGTTACCTTTTAATCTGGCTAAATTAGACGATTTAATGCAGTTTGAGAAGGAACTAGGTTATTCAGTGGGTTTATTGAGATCGTATTTACCCCTCTTGAGTCCTGCAGGTAGATTACAAGCTAAAGAAAAGTGTGTAATGGTAACCAGACTATGATGAAAATTACGTCATCGTGCTGAAGGGGTTAAATTTCTTACATAACATAATATTTGGACCAAAATAGTCTGGCGCCCCACTTTTACCGAAAGCACTACCGCACTTTCTGTTAATGGCAATTGTCCATATACGCCCGACCCACCGTGTTCGTACCCTGGCCTTCATAATTACACAATAGATAAGCTAAAGGCATACTCTCACCAACACATTTCAGGCAATATTTCTCGGCAATTCTGGTCTGGAAGCTTCTGAATTCCAGTCTTCTATGATTTCAGTGTACTATAATAAGAGCGGCACTCAGGGGAGCGCATACCTCAGAGCTTAACGCTGGCGGAGAAATGCGCTCTACGAGCGCCTACAAATTGAAATAACTTGTTCCTTGGCACATATCCTATCTGGCCACCAAATTTCGTGAAAATCGGTTCATAACTTTTTGAGATATCTTGTTTACAAACAAACAGATGAACAAACGGAGGGAAAAACATAACCCCCGTCCAACTTCGTCGGTGGAGGTAATATTCTACTGTACGGTAGTCATGTCTCACCTGTCATTGCGTTTGGCTCACTTTGCGCTGTATTAATGTCTGCCAGATGTTGAATAGGGTGGGTAAGTGTAGGAATATGTTGGTATATCTAACTTAAAATGGAGAAATCATGCTTATATATTCTATCTATCTATCTATTGCCCGACGCCGTGATCCCCGAAGGGGTGGCCACGAACGAAACACCCCCATGCACCTCTGTCCCCAGTCAGTCGACGCCCCTCCTCCCAACCAGCACCGCCTTCATCCATATACTTCTTCACTCCATCCTTCCACCTCTCTTTCGGTTTACCTCTCCCTCTCTGTCCTTCCACCTCGCTCTCGTACACCCTCTTAGTTATTCTGGCCTCCTTCTCCCTCATGTTTAGACCCATTAGTTTTCAGATTTTAAGACGTTCGGTCCATTAGTTTAGGATTTTAAGACCTTTCACCCCATTTCTTTGTCAATGTTAACACCTTTCATGCCCATTAGGTGTCGATTTTACAAGAGACAGCGGCCCTGGAATTTAGGAGGAACCGGCCTTTGGCCGGAATTTTTTCTACCGAAAATTATACAACATTATCTACAAAGGGGGGGGGGGGGTCTTGGAGAATTTGTTTTAAGCTTGATGGAGGTCTAGGGAGGGAACAAATATATATATATATATATATATATATATATATATATATATATATATATATATATATATATATATATATATATAGATGTACGGACCAATAAATAATACCTTCCCCCCTCAATGCTACCCTCTTTTGGACCTCTGACGGCGGATATATTGCTAAACATATTTCGAAAAAGCTTGGAATACTTGACCAAGAACATTAATTCTTCACTAGCGAACAGTTGGCCGGTATTTATGAGTCATATATATATTCCCGTTTGGAGTATTGCTTGCCATTAAGGGGGTAGTGGATACTTTGTTTGGCCTATTTATTAATTAATTTATTTATTTTATAGTTTCCTCGCTAGACTCCATCAACCTTAAAACAAAAAACACTCCTTAGATCACCCTTAAAGATAAACTTGTACATTTTTCGGTAGAAAAATGTCCCGGCCGAAGGCCAATTCCTCCTAGAATTAGAGGCTCGCTATCATTCGCCAGGACAAATTTGACACCTAAATGGCACGAAAGGTGTTTATATTGAAAAAGAAAAGGGGCGATAGGTCTTAAAATCGCCAAACAAATGGAACGAACGTCTTAAAATCTCAAAGCTAATGACACTAAACATGAGGGAGAAACGGCAGCTACCTCCCCCTTATGTAATGGACGACGTGAACAAGAGGGAGAAACGGTAGCTACCTCCCCCTTATGTAATGGACGACGTGAACATGAGGGAGAAACGGCAGCTACCTCCCCCTTATGTAATGGACGACGTGAACATGAGGGAGAAACGGCAGCTACCTCCCCCTTATGTAATGGACGACGTGAACATGAGGGAGAAACGGCAGCTACCTCCCCCTTATGTAATGGACGACGTGAACAGGTTGCACTACGACAGTTGGGTCAAACTGAAAATAATGCAATCGGAATTTTTAATAACCGCATACTTAAGTTTTTTTTTTTAGTTTGTTCCCTAGACCTCCATCAAGCTAAAATTTACACCCCCTACACCCCATTTCAAGTTAAATTTGTACATTTTTTGGTAAACAAATGTCCCAGCCGAAGGCCGATTCCTCTTAAATAACAGGCTCGCTATCTCTCTCCAGGAAAAAATCGACACCTTAATGGCGCGAAAGGTCTTAAAATTGACATATATTTGCTACAGATGCTTCCTAAACTGAATAAAATCGATTAGTAGTAGCTAAACTCAAATAAAAAAGGCGTCGTCGCCGGTACAGAGGGGGTTAATATGAAGCTATATAGATACACGAATAACCAGCTAGCCAGATTGATTGATAGATAGCTAGATAGACAGATACAGAGAATAAAAAAAAAACTAGGGTCTCCGTGGGAAAGAAAGCTGCACCTCCCGCGTTACAACCTTGACCCTTATAGCCCCCTACCCTAAGCACCATTTTCCTCTGCGGCCCAGGTGAAACAAATGATTACCTCGACCTTTTCCGAAGACACCCTTTTTTTTTTTTGCTTTTGTGGGTGTGTGTTTATTTTTTGTTCTCGTAGGTCCCGTTAGCCGTACACACACGTCAGGTATTGAGCCTCTCATGTGGTTTGTATATGTGTGTGTGTAATTGTTTATGCAACCTAGATGAGACAGTTTGCAGTTTTTTCCATTCGGCTACGCGGATGCTATACAAATCAGCCCAACTTTGCCTAGCTTAATTTAACCTATCCTGTATCCGAATGTATATAGGCCTACTCAGGCACCTAACCTATATCTTGGGGATATAGGTTATTGGGGGGGGGGGGGGGGGGGGGGGGGGGGGGGGGGGGGGGGGCGACTCGAGACAGAGCCCGAACAGAAAAAAACCCCACTCACATCTAGGTCGTCCAAGAGAAGACGTCTTAAAACAGTAGGCTGAATAGGGCCGAATGGATACAACCCAGGGAGAGAGAGAGAAAACAAAAAACGAGGTGGGCCCCCTTAACAAATGAGGACTCCATAGAGGATCGAAACGGTGGAGTTATTACAACAAACACACCTTTTCCGTCATGTGTGGGTATAATTTCTAGTGACTCGGGTGTTGGGAGACTCACGGGGTATTTGAATTACTCTTTCTCTTCCCGGCTCATGGTTAAGTTTACTCTATAGACCTCTAACAAGCTTAAAGATACACCCCCAAGACACTCATTCGAGATAAATGTGTACATTTTTCGGTAGAAACATGTCACGGCCGAAGTCCGGTTCTTACCTATGCTGTATAATATCGTCTAATGATAGCCAGAATACACTGTCAAATAAACTTCTCCACCCTCCATTCCTTTGTATAATATATATATATATATATATATATATATATATATATATATATATATATGTATAAAGACATAAATAAAGAACAGGGAGATAATCATAAAAGAAGGTGACAGGATCTGACTTAACCTGGTTGCATTACAAATATTGCATCTGTGACACCCGCGGCACATGTCCAACTCTCAATATAGACAGAACAACAGTTGGCTAATTAAAGGGGAGGGTTTTAGTTTGTTCCCTAGACCTCCAACAAACATAAAATTACACCCCCTTGACCCCCTTTCAAGATAAATTTGTAAATTTGTTGATAGCAAAATTTCCCGGCCGAAGGCCGCTTCCTCCTAAATTACAGGCTCCTAAATGGCATGAAATGTCTTAAAATTAACAGAAATGGGGCGAAAGTTCTTAAAATCACCAAACTAATGGGCCGAACGTCTTAAAATCTAAAAACAAACTAATGGGGCTAAGTATGAGAGAGAAGGGTGGGCAGAAAAATCAACCGTGTTCCCTAGGTCAGAGGCTGAGTATACCGCTCCGCCTGGCGCCACACAACGTTATAACCCTTTCAGTACCAGCAAACGTTTCTGATGTTTAGTCTGGCAACCTTTTGATGGATTTATTTAGCTTATGAAGGATCTGTTGGAGGCAGAAGGTCCCATTTAGATTTCTGTCTCTCACTCGCACACACACACACACTCTCTTTCTCTCTCTATCTATCTATCTATCTATCTATCTATCTATCTGTCTGTCTGTATGTATGTATGTATATAATTATATATATATATATATATATATATATATATATATATATATATATATATATATATATATATATATATAATTATATATATATATATATATATATTATATATATATATATATATATATACCGGTATATATATTGTAATAACTATATAAAACTAATTTGTACGTTAGGCATTAGTACGGTTAGACAACATATTTGTAATCAATGTTTTATATTTATATACCTACTTGTATATTTTCTGAAAGGATTCCCTGTATTATTGGAGCTCCACAGGGATTTGCTCTTGGCCCTCCGCTGTTTAACATATAATGTCAATGACATCGATATTAGTCTATGCTGAGTGCAACTTCCATGTTTGCACATGATAGTAAACTTGGAGTGAATGTAAACAATCCTAAAGGGGTTGAACAACTCCACATAGACTGGGTGATGCAGGTACCACGAAACCTCGATCAGGCAAATCCAAATCAGACTAATCACTTAAAAAAACAATTAGTTGTTTTGATTAGAGATAGTGTAAAGTTTTCCATGCAAGCAATTAATTGAAGTAAAACATATAGCCCCAACGCTTTCGGGCTATAATATAAGACATCTAAAAACAGGAATGAAATAATATTTTTGCTCTATAATACAGCCCCTTCTGAAATATGCTAGACAATGCTGGACTCCAGCACTCAAGAAGAGCATCGAGCGATTAGCGTTCAAAGTAGGGTTAGCTAATTAGGAGACTTAACTACGATTACTGGTTTAGAGAACTCGGAGGGAAAAAAAAAGTGGTAGTGAGGGAGAGAGATGTCTGCTTTACTGTTCATCTCTTCCTCCTTATCAACAACTACTAATATAGATTCAAGGCCAAACTGGCTAGTAGGAACCGCTAGTTCTGAGCTGTCAATGTAACTGTGCAAAACCTCTCTCTCACAGTACAGTTTTGGTCTCCAACACTCAAGATAGACATAGAGCGACTAGAAAGAGTCTAAGCTAAGGCTTCAAAACTTATTTCATCAATTAGGATAACGAGCTATGAGGATTGGATGAGAAGTTTCGGTCTCTTTTCGTTGGAAACGCGTAGTCTTTTAAAATACAAAATAGGTTTGACAAAGTGGAGTATAAAAAGATATTCAAAAATAATATGCTAAACATGAGGGAGAAGGGGGTAAACACAAGCGACCACCTCCCCCTTAACACCCCTTACCATGATCCAACTGTTTCGTCCCTCACCCAGTCAGGCCACCTCCCTCAAAAGATGGGCCTCAAACATTATATATTTCTTGTACAGTAGGTTCCACAAGTTAGTTTACCTCAAATCATATATTTAAATCAGCCAATCAGGAAGTTTCTGTTGGTAGATGAATTATGCTTATGAATAAAACTGGGGTGGGGTACAGGAATGTTTAGTGCCAGCTGATCCAAAACACTTTAAGGTGACTGATTTCCTTCGTCTTCTACCTCCCCCCCCCCCCTATATCTCTCTCTCATATTTGATGCAGGATAAACATATACAATCAAATACATTTTTATCTCCCTATCTCTCTCTCACACACTTACACACACTTACACACACACACACACACACACACACACACACATACAGTCTCTCTCTCTCTCTTTAGTTAACCCACCTGGCCATCTCAGCAACTCCACCAACCCAGTCATGCCCAAAGTATATAGACACTATATACTTTGGTCATGCCAGCCACCTCGCTCAATAGACGTTCTCCTCCAGCAGTATATTATATCCCCTTGTACCTCTCCGGCGAACAGAGGCTCGGGCCAAGCAGGCGTGGGGGAAAATTGGTGTTAATTGCCACCCTCCGCCGTCCAAGCCAAGCACCGCAACGGGAAAATAGCATGTCATTTTCCGAAGGAATTTATCTCCTTCACGCCGGCGAAAAGGTGCAAAGAAGATGGGGGAGGCTAGAGAGTAAGAGATAGAATTACAGGGAGTTACAAGGAATAGTTAGTATTTCAAAGACCTTGCAGTCTATTCCGGGGAGATACTCGAAGTGGAAGGAGAGAGTTCGTGTAGTGAAATACACTCATTACAGAGTGTGCAAAATACTATCTACTCTCTTCTTGAACTGCTCCACTGAAGAACTATTTATATTACAACTTCTGAGGGAAGTTTATAGCCCCTACCAAGTAGAACAGATCGTTTATGTGAAAAAGTGTCCACACGTACTAGTGCTGAACCTTTTGAATTCCAACTTCCAGCCATGGTTGCATGTTGCATACATATTGAGGCTATAATGTTTGCTATATACCATATTGTCAAACCCATTAAGTATATTAATAACTTTCATGAGCTGACCTCGTAGTCTGCACGTTTTCAACGGAAAAAGTTCAAGAGCTCTTAATCGGTCTTCATAGCTCAGTTTTCTAATCGATGGAATAAGCTTTGTAGCCCTAGCTTGTACTCTTTCCAGTCGCTTTATATCCTTCCTAAGTGCTGGAGAGAGAGAGAGAGAGAGAGAGAGAGAGAGAGAGAGAGAGAGAGAGAACGGGCAGGGAAGCAGTAGCACCACATAGGCCTAAGCACAGAAGGGTCAGATAATAGCTATGAGTCCGGAAGCTAAATGGTACAGCTGGTCGCAGAACTTCCCTCACCCCACAACACTATATTATTTACAAACGGCTCATTAGACAATTTATGCAGCTTCAGAGTGACTTGTAGGGGTTTATCCTTGTAGTCTTAGGGTCTATATGTGTGAAATAATATACTAACGAATGATTGTCCACGTGAAATACCAGATAAGCTATGTAAACGTAGGGAGAAGAAAAACATGGGAGAGGAAGAAGAACATGGGAGGGGTAGAAGAACATGGGAGAGGGAGAAGAACACGGGAGGGGGATAACATGGAAGGGGTACAAGAACATGGAGGGATGGGAGGGGGAGAAGAACATGGGAGGGGGGAATAACATGGGAGGGGAAGAAGAACATGGGAGGGGGAGAAGAACATGGGAGGGGGAGAAGAACATGGGAGGGGGGAATAACATGGGAGGGGGGAATAACATGGGGGGGGGGAATAACATGGAAGGGGGAGAAGAACATGGGAGGGGGGAATAACATGGGAGGGGGAGAAGAACATGGGAGGGGGGGGATAACATGGGATGGGTAGAAGAACGTGGGAGGGGGAATAAACATGGGAGGGGAGAAGAACATGGGAGGGGAGAAGAACATGGGAGGGGGAGAAGAAGAACATGGGAGAGGGAATAACATGGGAAGGGGAGAAGAAGAACATGGGAGGGGGGAATAACATGGAAGGGGGAGAGAGAACATGGGAGGGGGGAATAACATGGGAGGGGGAGAAGAACATGGGAGGGGGGGGGGATAACATGGGATGGGAAGAAGAACATGGGAGGGGGAATAACATGGGAGGGGTAGAAGAACATGGGAGGGGGGAATAACATGGGAGGGGGAGAAGAACATAGCAGGCGGGAATAACATGGGAGGGGTAGAAGAACATGGGAGGGGGGAAATAACATGGGAGGGGGAGAAAAACATGGGAGGGGGGGAATAACTTGGGAGAGGGGGAGAAGAACATGGAAGGGGGGATAACATGGGAGGGGTTAGAAGAACATGGGAGAGGGAATAACATGGGAGGGGGAGAAAAACATGGGAGGGGGGAATAACATGGGAGGGGTAGAAGAACATGGGAGGGGGGAATAACATGGGAGGGGGAGAAAAACATGGGAGGGGGGAATAACATGGGAGGGGTAGAAGAACATGGGAGGGGGGAATAACATGGGAGGGGGAGAAAAACATGGGAGGGGGGAATAACATGGGAGGGGAAGAAAAACATGGGAGGTGGAATGAAGAAGAACATGGAAGGGAGAAGAAGAACATGGGAGGGGGAAGGGAGAAGAAGAACATGAGAGGGGAAAGGGAGAAGCAAAACACGGGAGGGAGAGAAGAAGAACATGGTAGGAGGAGAAGAAGAACAAGGGAGGGGGAAAAAAGAACACGGAGGGGTATAGCAATATTTTCAGCCAATTGTATTAAAGAACATTTAGTCTTTTGCTTTGCTATCCTTATCTTCTACTTCACTTTACCCTTCCACCATCAAATTCTTCAACACGATGATCTCATTAATATCTTACTAGTTAATTATTATGTTCTATCCAACAACCAACTCTACTCCTAAAATCGATTAATTAAATTTAACACACACATGTGGCAGTCCGTGGATTCGAACCCAGGACGCTCACACCGAAAATCAACACCTTATGCATTGCGCCACGAAGACAGTTAAAGAATAGTGGACACTGCCTACGATTTATTATGTAACTTCGAATCCTGCATATCAATCTAAGCATGTACACACATCCCAACTGCAACTCACGTAGGCTATGCATATGTGAATGGAAAGAGCAATTAATGGGGCCTTAACCACTAGGGAAGTCCTCTCGATAAATTACTCCAGAACCAATATCAATTATTATGATGATCTAATAATAGAAAATTTTACTCGGCTTGGGAAGAATCAACAGGAATCCAGGGGGGCATAGACAATCGAAATGAACTCTTTGACAAGAATGAGAGGGGGACGGGGGTGATTAAAGGTGGAGGGGATTATGGGAGGGGAGGGGGCCATGAGAAGGAGAGGGGTATCATGAGAGGGGGATGGGGTGTAATTACAGAGGGGGGAGGGGTGTTAGGAGAGGGGGATGGTGTCATGAAATATTGATAGGGTCATGAGAGTGGGGAGAGGTATTGTGAGAGGGGGATGGAGTCATGAAAGATTGATAAGGTCATGCAAGGGGGGAGAGGTATTGTGAGAAGGGGAAGGGGTGTAATGACAGAGGGAGGAGGGTTATGAGAGAGGGGAGGAATATTATGAGAGGAGGATGGGATCATGAAAGATTGATAGGGTCATGAGAGGGAGAGTACAAAGGAGTACAAAAGAGTACAAAGGAAATCAAGCAACAACAGGTCTAGTGACCCTTCTAGGCTGCTTGTCCTCCAAAAACTGAGGATCAAGTGTCCAAACAGTGGTTTAGAGTGGGTAAGGGAACATTGGATAGGGAACTACTGCCCTGGAACTAATGTGCGTGGCAGGATTAGGAAGCTAGTCGGGGACAGATGGGTTAGTAACTGAGAGGGGGATAAAATAAAGTTATTCATTTACAAACGCAGTCAGTCGCGGGTTTGATGCGAGATATTTCTCTAGGCGAAGTTTAAATGAATCAATAGTGCTGCAGTCTATAACGTCTCGGGGGAAGCCCATTCCACAAGTTGGCAACTCGATTGAAGAAGAAATTCTTAGATTCGTGTGAGTTAAAAGATTTACCAATAATTTTGCAACCGTTTCCCCGCGTGTAATTAGATTGATCGATAGTGAAGTACTTACTACAGTTCATATTATCGATGCCTTTGATGATTTTGAACACTTGAATTAAGTCGCCTCTTAATCTGCGCTGGGTTAAAGGAAATAGATTTAATTCTCTAAGACGCTCCTCGTATAGTTTGTTCTTTAGGCTAGGTATCATTTTGGTAACTCTACGTTGAACTCGAACTCGTTCTAGCTTGTCTATATCTTTTTGGTAATAAGGGCACCAGGATTGAACGCAGTATTCCAGAAGAGGGCGGACTATGGAATTGTAAAGGGTTAGGATAACGTCTTTGGATTTATGCTCAAATGACTTGCCCATAGAGCCAATTATTTTGTTTGCCTTCTTAACAACTTCTGAACATTGTTGACTTGGTTTTAGGTTACTCGATATTGTTACTCCCAGATCGGTTTCTCTGTTTACATTCTTAAGCTGAGTGCCATTCATCGAATAGTTTGCTTTCTCATTTTGGTATCCGATATGTAGTACTTTACATTTATCCGCATTGAAACTCATTTGCCAAATTTGGGCCCAACATGACAACTTATCTAGATTGTGTTGCATATCGTCAACTTGTTCTTTTGAGAGTACGCTATTTGCAATTTTTGTATCGTCAGCAAATTTTGAGATTGTACAGGTGAGACCCTCATCTATGTCGTTGATGTAAATTAGAAAGATAATTGGTCCTAGTACCGACCCCTGGGGTACCCCGCTACTTACATTGGTCCATTTAGATGCCTTACTGTTTATGACTACTCTTTGCTTTCTGTCGCTGAGCCAATTTTCTATCCATTTCAACACACTTTGTATTCCATGCGCTTTTAGTTTTAGCAGTAAACGCTTGTGGGGAACTTTGTCAAAGGCCTTTTGAAAATCGAGGTAAATAATATCTACAGCTTTACTCTCATCGTAGAGGTTGAGGATATCGTGGAAGAAGTCTAAGAGGTTTGTTAAACAGGAACGTTTTTTACGAAAGCCGTGTTGAGTATCTTTAAGTATGTTATTTTCCTCTAAGTGATTTACGAGTCTGTCTCTTATGAGTGTTTCTAGCATTTTACATAAAACTGAGGTTAAGCTAATTGGACGATAGTTACTGGGTAGGGATTTGCTGCCTTTTTTGAATATCGGTGTTACGTTGGCTAGCTTCCACTGATCAGGCATAATTCCAGACTGCAAGAATTTATTGAATAGCAATGTCAGTGGTTTGGAGAGCTCATCCTTAGCTTCTTTTAGAACTCTAGGTGAGATTGTATCAGGTCCAGGCGTTTTATTTACCTTGAGTTTATCTAAACAATTCAATACTTCTCTCTCTGTAACGGTGATATTGCTTAGAACATCTGAATTATCAATCTGAATCGGCAATGGTGTAGGGATATCACTGAGGTCTTCGGTTGTAAAAACTGATGCAAAGAAGGTATTGAGAGCATTACTCATTTGTACTTCGTCTTTGGTGAATTTCTCCATTTTCATCGACTAACAGTCCAACAGTTGAAGTACAAAGGAGTACAAAGGAAATCAAGCAACAACATTTCTAGTGACCCTTCTAGGCTGCTTGTCCTCCAAAACACTGAGGATCACATATCCAAACAGTGGTTTAGAGTGGGTAAGGGAACATTGGAAAGGGAACTACTGCCCTAGAACTAATGTCCGTGGCAGGATTAGGAAGTTAGTAGGGGACAGATGGGTTAGTAACTGAGGGGGGGATAAAATAAAGTTATTCATTTACAAACGCAGTCAGTCGCGGGTTTGATGCGAGATATTTGTCTAAGCGGAGTTTAATTAAATGAATCAACGGTGCTGCAGTCTATAACGTCTCGGGGAAGCCCATTCCACAAGTTGACAACTCGATTGAAGAAGAAATTCTTAGATTCGTGTGAGTTAAAAGATTTACCAATAATTTTGCAACCGTTTCCCCGCGTGTAATTAGATTGGTCGATAGTGAAGTACTTACTACAGTTCATATTGTCGATGCCTTTGATGATTTTGAACACTTGAATTAAGTCACCTCTTAATCTGCGCTGGGTTAAAGGAAATAGATTTAATTTTCTAAGACACTCTTCGTATGGTTTGTTCTTTAGGCTAGGTATCATTTTGGTAACTCTACGTTGAACTCGTTCTAGCTTGTTTATATCTTTTTGGTAATAAGGGCACCAGGATTGAACGCAGTATTCCAGAAGAGGGCGGGACTAAGGAATTGTAAAGGGTTAGGATAACTTCTTTGGATTTATGCTCAAATGACCTGCCTATAAAGCCAATTATTTTGTTTGCCTTCTTAACAACTTCTGAACATTGTTGACTCGGTTTTAGGTTACTCGATATTGTTACTCCCAGATCGGTTTCTCTGTTTACATTCTTAAGCTGAGTGCCATTCATCGAATAGTTTGCTTTCTCATTTAGGTATCCGATATGTAGTACTTTACATTTATCCGCATTGAAACTCATTTGCCAAATTTGGGCCCAACATGACAATTTATCTAGATTGTGTTGCATATCGTCAACTTGTTCTTTTGAGAGTACGCTATTTGCAATTTTTGTATCGTCAGCAAATTTTGAGATTGTACAGGTGAGACCCTCATCTATGTCGTTGATGTAAATTAGAAAGATAATTGGTCCTAGTACCGATCCCTGGGGTACCCCGCTACTTACATTGGTCCATTTAGATGCCTTACTGTTTATGACTACTCTTTGCTTTCTGTCGCTGAGCCAATTTTCTATCCATTTCAACACACCGTCTTGTATTCCATGCGCTTTTAGTTTTAGCAGTAAACGTTTGTGGGGAACTTTGTCAAAGGCCTTTTGAAAATCAAGGTATATAATATCTACAGCTTTACTCTCATCGTAGAGGTTAAGGATATCGTGGAAGAAGTCTAAGAGGTTTGTTAAACAGGAACGTTTTTTACGAAAGCCGTGTTGAGTATCTTTAAGTAAGTTATTTGCCTCTAAGTGATTTACGAGTCTGTCTCTTATGACCGTTTCTAACATTTTACATACAATTGAGGTTAAGCTAATTGGACGATAGTTACTGGGTAGGGATTTGCTGCCTTTTTTTAATATCGGTGTTACGTTGGCTAGCTTCCACTGATCAGGCATAGTCCCAGACTGCAAGGATTCATTAAATAGCAATGTCAGTGGTTTGGAGAGCTCATCCTTAGCTTCCTTTAGAACTCTAGGTGAGATTGTATCAGGTCCAGGCGTTTTATTTACCTTGAGTTTATCTAAACAATTCAATACTTCTCTCTCTGTAACGGTGATATTGCTTAGAACATCTGAATTATCAATCTGAATCGGCGATGGTGTAGGGATATCACTGAGGTCTTCGGTTGTAAAAACTGATGCAAAGAAGGTATTGAGGGCATTACTCATTTGTACTTCGTCTTTGGTGTATTCTCCATTTTCATCGACTAACGGTCCAACAGTTGAAGTAACTACTTTTTCTTTCTGATATAACTATAGAATTCTTTCGGGTTTGTTTTACTTTGATTCGCAACATGTAACTCCAGGGTCTTTTTACTTTGCTTAATTAACTTTTTGGCTTTGCGTCGTAGCTCTACAAATTTCACCCGTTCTTCGTTATTTTGTGAGGATTTTAATCTATCATTAGCAAATTTTTTAGCAAGCAGACAGTCTGAAATATCTTTATTCCACCATTTGGGCTTATCATTATGGCCTGGACGCCGTATATTCGATGCTATGCAGTCTTGCACTGCCTTAAGGTAAGTGGTTGTGAAATACTCCCAAGATGTATTTATGTCGTTATTGTTAGTCAGAAAGCTCCAGTCAGTTTCTTTAAGCTTTGATTTAAGTTATGAAAATTTGCTTTCTTGAAATTAGGGACTTTCTCAATGCTGCTATTTGATTTGTTACTAGTAAACTTTAAAGTGAAAGTTATCGTACCATGGTCGCTGTTACTGAATTCATCACCAACATTCAAATTCTCTATTAATTCTTCTTTTGTTGCGAGTACAAGGTCAAGCACATTATTACCACGGGTCGGAGATTGTACAAATTGAAAAAGTGAACTCTCTTGCAAGTTAGCATAGAGGTCGTGTCCAGAGTGTGAAGTAAGAATATCGCCCCATTTAGTCACGGGTAAGTTGAAATTGCCAAGAATTACGGTATCTTGTATGTTAGTTATTTCTGCAATTTGTTCATAAATTTCACTGTCAGTTTGCACTGATTGAGATGGGGTCTGTATAATAAAGCTAGTGTTATTTTAGTTCCTCGTTTATTATTTAATAGTACGTAAGATATGTCTATATTCGCAATTTGAGGTTTTGACATTAAGACGGGATTAAGACTTTCCTTTATAAAAAACAGAACTCCTCCTCCATTTCTATTGATCCGACTTTTCTCAAACATTGTATAACCAGGAAGCGTATATTCGGCTAAAATGTCTCTGTCTTCCGTATTTAACCAAGATTCTGTAATGCCGATTATATCATAATGTTCTGTAAACACGATTTTCTCTAGATCTGAAAAATTATTGCGTATGCTACGAGCATTTACATAAAACACCTTAAGAGTATTAGAGTTGGATGTTACCGATTGTGCATTGTCTGAATTTTCAGTTCGTATTTGACTTACACTACCCTGTCTGGGGTCTGGTTGACCCCGTTTTTTGAACGGAAATCCTTGACTGCATCGTTCAGCAGACGACCAAGACGTGCAGCTCCTAATTCATTGAGATGTACACCATCTCCTGAAAACAAAGATTTATCATAGTAAAAACAATCCCACGTGTCGACAAAGCCGATATCCTCCTTCCTGCAGAGTTTGGCTAGTCGGCGATTTGTACTGGTAGCTATGTTGTAGAATCGGTTTTCTACATCAATCCGGGGAACAATTCCTGAAATTAAGATTCTATTAGATTTTTCCTTGAAAGACCTGATCAGCCGCCGGTACTTGCAAAGTAGTTCCTCTGACCGCGTCCGTTGGACATCGTTAGATCCAACGTGGATGACGTACGTAGTGTTTGCGGGGGCGAGCCTGGAAACCTCTTCCACAGCCGCAACAATGTCGTCCACGCCGCCACCTGGGATACAGAATCGCTTTCTGGTCCTGGGTGCCCTGGCGCAGAACTCAGTTAGTTGGCCACGGACCATGGAGTCGCCCACAAGCCGAACTTCTTCCGTTTCCTCTTCCTCGTCACTAGCCAGAATTTTGAAGCGGTTTTGGCATGTTGTCGGGATGACCTTCCTGGTACTGGTACTGGGATGCACATTGTTTCTCACTAACTGAAAATTGTCCTGGGGGGGAGTGAGAGTAGAGTCATTATTATTTTCTGCAACATCTAAGGTAGCTGCTGGTGTGGGTACCGGTACTGTATGTACTGGAATGGCGGTTGACATCGTAGTGGTTTCTTGAGCCGAGGGCACTCCTACATTGAGTGTGGCAAATTCTTGAAGGGATTCAAGCTTCGTAGTCAGGGCATCGATCTTGCGGTGAGCTGCATTCAATTCATCCGCAATCTTCTCTCGGAGCTGGCAAAATCTACAAATTTGGACATCAGTATCAACAAACATGGTAGGGCCAAATTTACCGGAACAACTCGTGCAGGTTCGTTGCGGCGCCATGACGATATAATCACAATATGCCTGAAAATCACACAAATTTATGGTAGCAAAATGGTATAATTAAAGCCTGAAAATCACAAAAAATGTATGTCAGCAATGTGATACAATTAATTCCTGAAAATCACAAAAATTTTTGTTAGCAATATGATAAAATTAATATGCCTGTAAATCACAAACAATATGTTAGCAATAGAACACAATTTATGTCTGAAAATAAAACAAAAATTGATGTTAGCAGTATGACACAGTTAAAGCCTGAAAATCACAAATGGACTAGAAATTTGTTACAAAATTTACTGGGAAAAACAAGTGGGAGAGGGTTAATGTAGCCTAGTGAGAAAACTGGAAAACAGTATACAGTACAGTAACAACAAATATTTGTTAGCAATATGGTACAATTAATGCCTGTAAATCACAAAAAGAATATGTTAATCACAAGAACACAATTTATGCCTGAAAATATAAAAAAAAATTGATGTTAGCAGTATGACACAGTTAAAGCCTGAAAATTGTAAATGGACTAGTGATTTGTTACACAATTTACTGAAAAAAAAAAGTGGGAGAGGGTTAATTTAGCCTAGTGAGAAAACTGGAAAGCAGTATACAGTACAGTAACAAAAAATATTGGTTAGCAATATGGTACAATTAATGCCTGTAAATCACAAAAAGAATATGTTGATCACAAAAAGAATATGTTAGCACTAGAACACAATTTTATGCCTGAAAATAAAAATAAAATTATGTTAGCAGTATGACACAGTTAGGCTAAAGCCTGTATATATTAGTTTATACAGTGGTCGACACAATAATAATAATAATGGAGTTAGTAATATCCCTGGCAAGAGTGTGAGAGGCCTATTATTATGGTGACAACTATCTGAAATGCGATTAATAAATAGGCTATCAAAAAGTATTACAGTAACTAAATTATTCTAACCCAATATTAAAACTATCTTGACAATGTTAGCTGTGTGCGATTTATATAGATAACCAAGATAAAAAGTTCAACCAAGTACAGTATTGGCTAGACTTTGATATATAAAATACAAGAAGAGGGTTTGTTTATGCGTACACAGGTGGCGCTGGTATCGGCGGCGTCTCTACTAACTTGACAAATAGAATTTTGAAAAACAAACGTTTATTAGTCAAAACTACAGTACAATGTCATGCAAGATAACTACTGGGTGGTTTGCTAAGCACTTAACTACAGTGAGGGCTAAAATATCTACAATAAGTACTAGAACTTTATAATATGAAACAAGCAAATAGTTTGTTTACTTTAGAGCGTCGGTCGTCACTAACCGGTACAAATGTAAACAAAATCAGTCTCGATAAACAAACGTTTATCAGTCAAAAACACAGCAAAATTACATGCAAAGCAACTACAGGGTAGTTAAGCTAGAGCTTAGCTACAGTAAGTAACTACTTTTTTCTTTCTGATAGTTGCAGTTGGGATGTGTGTACATGCTTAGATTGATATGCAGGATTCGAAGTTGCATAATAAATCGTAGGCAGTGTCCACCAACCTTTAACTGTCTTCGTGGTGCGATGTATAAGGTGTTGATTTTCGGTGTGAGCATCCTGGGTTCGAGTCCACGGACTGCCACATGTGTTTGTAAATTTCATTAATCGATTTTAGGAGTATAGTTGGTTGTTGGAAGGAACATAATAACTAAAAAATTATTTCGGGTTTGTTTTACTTTGATTCGCAACATGTAACTCCAGGATCTTTTTACTTTGCTTAATTAATTTGTTTGGCTTTGCGTCGTAGCTCTACAAATTTCACCCATATTGTGAGAGGGGGATGGGGTCATGACAGATTGATAGGGTCATGAGAGGGGGGAGGGGTGTTAGGAGAGGGAGATGGAGGAGAAGAACATGAGAGGGGGGGAGGGGGGGAAGAAAAACATGGGAGGGGGAAGAAGAAGAACATGGGATGGAAGAAGAACATGGGAGGAGGAGAAGAACATGGGAGGAGGAGAAGAACATGGGAGGAGGAGAAGAAGAACATGGGAGGGGGGAAGGGGAACATGAG
>CM064507.1:36634691-36649691 GCA_032716605.1 Paralithodes platypus
AGGAGAGAGAGAGAGAGAGAGAGAGAGAGAGAGGTGTGGGAGTGGGAAGAGATACTGATATGCACATCATTTCCGATATGCTAAACACTCATTAATATTACCTGTACACCGACCACCACGCACACATACAAAGACACCCACACGCAACATGCCCTCACGCACACACTAATGCGCACACGCATTATAGATGAAGCTCATCCGAGGAAGACGCATTTACTCTGCACTATTAATGCAGACAAACTTGTTCCGTACAGTACATTTCTATGGCATATACAGTACGCATATTTTTATCCGAGGAAAATTTGAGTTTGTTTGTTTTATTCCCATCAATGCTGCATAATTAGGAAAATATTTCTACCGAAAATTACAAATATATCTAGAAGGGGAATCTTGGGGATGGTCTTTTAAGCTTGATGGAGGTCTAGGGAGGAAAATAAAATAATAAATATATATATATATATATATATATATATATATATATATATATAAAATAAATAGACCAATTAATAATCCTATACCCCCTTAATGTACGGTATATGGCACACACAACAACGCAATAAATGTATACCCTGTTCATTAGAGGTAGGCCAGAAATCCAGAACCTCAACCTCTCATAACTCATATAGGACTTCAGTAATTGGGCTGATTTGTCTACCGTTTGGGAAGAGTCAACCAGTATATAGGTGTGGAAAATTACAGATCGTTTGTTCCATCTTCATCAAACAACTTAGCCCACTTAGCTACAGATAACTTCTTAGTGTAGTGAAATGTTAGGAGTTTTAGCTATTGAACAAATTATGAAATATAGTAACATTTTAAATAAAGTTAAGAGAGAGAGAGAGAGAGAGAGAGAGAGAGAGAGAGAGAGAGAGAGAGAGAGAGAGAGAGAGAGAGAGAGAGAGAGAGAGAGAGAGAGAGAGAGGTCGTCTGAAGGTCACCGCACGACCTTGACCTCTACGGGACGACTGCAGGGGAAGAAGGAAGAGGAAAGAAAGGGTCTGTTGTAGCTTAGTTTAGGTTATGTAGCTTTCTCTCTTCACGCCAATAATTGCTTTAATATTTCTCGACATACCCAATTATTAACCCATTCAGTACCGGTAACATCCTTCTTATTTTATTCTGGCAACTACTAGACGATTATATTAAGAACATAAGAACATAAGAACATAAGAACATAAGAAAATGGGAGTCTGCAGAAAGCCGATTGGCCTAAGCAAGGCAGATCCCTGTCCCACACAACCCCAATTCAATTACAAAGCCCAATTATAGGCTTCACACTCTAATACCCTGAGGATCATCTTACCAAAACGGTTAGAGATTAACGCAGGATTATGGGGGTCTGCAGAGCGCTGATTGGCCCCACCCGGCTGATCCCCCTTCACACCCAACCCTTCTCGTCCATATGCTTATCTAATTTTATCTTAAAGCTCCCTACAGTTTTAGATCCCACTATAGCACTTGGTAGTCCATTCCACCCATCTACAACTCTGTTACCAAACCAATACTTGCCTATATCTTTCTGAAACAAAGTTTATCTAATTTGAAACCATTGGTACGAGTTCTTTCGCTATCACTGAGCTTTAGTTACATTTGCCATGTCCCCTTTGTTAATCCCACTAACCCACTTGAACACCTCTATCATATCCCCTCTAACTCTGCGTCTCTCTAACGAATGTAAACCTAATTTCTTCAACCTTTCTTCATACGAAAGATTTCTAATATTATGGATCATTTTTGTCATTCTACGCTGTACTCTCTCCAATGAAACTATGTCCATTCTGTAATAAGAACACCAAAATTGGACAGCATAATCCATATGGGGTCTCACTAATGACAAGTAAAGTTTTAAGATAACATCAGCAGTTCTGTTACTCACACTCCTAGAGATGAACCCGAGAATCCTGTTTGCCTTATTACGAACGCTTATACACTGTTTTCTAGGCTTCAAATCATTGCTAACAAACACACCTAGATCTTTCTCGCAGTCTGAATTTTCTAATTCTAAATTAGCTAGTTTATATTTAACATTTGTTTGCATCTTCCCTATCTTTAATACCTTGCATTTGTCAATGTTAAACTTCATCTGCCAATTTACTGACCATTCATGTAAGGTATCTAGATCCCTTTGGAGGCACTCTATATCGCTATCTGAATCAATTGATCTCCCTATTTTAGTATCGTCTGCGAATTTACTTATCCTACTAGTTATACCTAAATCTAGGTCATGTATGTATATAAGAAACAACAGGGGACCTAATACCGATCCCTGGGGGACACCACTTTTGACTGCTCCCCATTCTGACTTGGTACCATTTATGCTGACTCTCTGCTTCCTACCAATTAGCCATGACCTAATCCATCCTAACAACGCCCCACCTATTCCATGTGCCTCAACCTTTCTCATCAATCTCTCATGAGGGACTCTGTCGAAAGCTTTACTGAAATCTAAATATATAATATCATATGACTTGTCCTTATCTACTGCTTCATATACCTCTGAGAAAAAACTAAGCAAATTAGTAAGGCAAGACCGTCCCTGAATGAATCCATGCTGAGAAGAATTGATTAAGTTAAATGTTTCTAAGTGGTTTCTCATTTTCCTAGCAATAATTGACTCTAGTAGCTTTCCTATGATTGAAGTGAGACTAATGGGACGGTAATTGGATGCTATTGATTTATCACCTTTTTTGAAGATCGGAACTACATTTGCAAGCTTCCAAGCTTCTGGAACTATACCTGTTTCTAATGACTTGTTAAATAGAAATGTTAATGGGTAACTTAACTAATCTCTGCATTCTTTTAATACTCTAGCATATACCTCATCAGGACCAGGCGATTTATGAGGTTTCAGTCTGTCAATTTCCTTAACCATCATTTCTACTTATAGTAACCGTACTTAACCTATTTTCTATACTATCGCTGTATACCTTACGGACTTCTGGAAACTGTGCCAAATTTTCATTAGTGAAAACGGAAAGAAATTGACTATTTAATGTACTGCACATTTCTAAATAACTTTCTGTCAATTTTCCTATCGAAGTTTTAAGGGGACCAATTACATCTCTAACCTTGAATTTATATAGTTGGTAAAAAGCTTTAGGATTATTTTTTGAATCATTGGCAACCTTAATTTCATAATTTCTTTTTTCTTTACTAATATCCTTTTTTACCTGTCGTGATAGATTCTGATAGTAAGCAAGTAGGTGAATTTCGCCTTTTTTAATTTTTCTATATATTCCTCTCTTTTTTCCTAGAAGATCTAATAGTCTATTATTCATCCATTTGGGTTGGTTCTGTGTTGATCTAAATTTTCTTTTGGGGATATATTTATTTTGCGCATTGAATACTGACTTGATAAAATTATCGTATGTATCTACCAAGTTTGACGTCTCATCCTGACTTAAGATGACAGGTGCCCTGAGAAAGGATACACTCATTTGGACACCTGGATCGACTTAATTTTTTGACCATAGGGTCCGCTAACAGGGCTTCTCTTAACCCACCATAATTGGCTTTTCTGAAGTCAGGTATTAATGTTGTATTCTCTCTGATATTACCTTTCCATTGTATATTAAAATACACAGAATTGTGATAACTATTTCCTAGGTGGTCCCGATTTCTACACTATTTATATGTTCATTGTTACTGAAAACTAAATCGAGAATATTATCACCTCTAGTCGGCGTATCTATGATTGAGATAAAAAACTATCTTGTACTACCTCAATAAACTCCTTTGAATCAGAGTCGCCTATTTGTTGCTGCCAATCTATATTAGGGAAATTAAAATCCCCCATAATGCACACGTTGCTAAGCCTTGATGCTATTTTAATTTCCTCCCATAATGATGTTCCGTCATTTCTACTCATATTTGGCGGTCTATACATAACTCCAATAACTAAAGTCTCGCTACCTTCGTTAACTTCTACCCAAACACTTTCATTTTCATTATTTACTCTAATACCTGATTTAGTACAGCTTTTTAATGAATTCCTGACAAACACTGCTATACCGCCACCCCTCTTACTTGTTCGGTCATATTTAAACAAACTATATCCCGGTATATCAAACTCTGCTAAAAAAAATGCCTGGTTTCTGTATTAATCCATGTTTCAGTTAGCGCTATTATGTCTATATTTTCTTTGCTAACCAGTGCTCTAAGTTCGTTCATTTTGTTACATAAACTCCTGCAATTTGTATAATAAACACTCAAACTATTACTTGTATTTGCAACTATTTTTCTATTGTTTTTAACTAATTTATTTTTACCTGTTGAACTACTGGACCTAGACGGAAAATCTACGCTATCAGAATGTTCGTTATTACTATCAATTTCATGTGGCTGGGATTCTATTTTACTTACACACCTATGGTTTATTAGCAAAACCCCGCAACAAACTTGTCGAGTGAGCTGGCTAAGGTCGAAACTCCTAGTCGAGAGAGATGTACTCCATCCTGGCATATTCAGCTTAGGAAGGACGTCTACCCGTTGGGCGGGTGCCCAACTCCGAAAGGAGTTGAAATAGGGGAGCTATCCCCCCGCCAAAGGCGGCTTTCTAGGGACTTTCCTAGCTGATGCTGAGAGGATTGGGTTCTAGTCATGTGGTGATGGGCTGGTATATCAGAGTGAGAGCTGAGCGATCTCTGCCATACCCATAGCTTACTCTGACTGTTCCTTTTACTTATATATCTTCTAGATCTCAAGTGACGGCGTCTTTTCCGTGGATTGACCTCCCTACTGCCAACCTAAAAGTTGGCAGATTGGGAGCCAAAGCGTCACATTTTTCCCTTGCCCTCAACGCCCTTCATAATTGCTGAGGGGCACAGGGCTTTGGGTGAAGCTTTGGTTTCCCGGGCGTTTCCGCGCCCTCCTCGGCTCCCTGCCTTAGAGTGGCTTCGGTCACCCAGGCTTTATTAGTGGTAAGCAGGGAGGGTTTTGTGGGGGCGCTCGTTTATGGCCTTGGCCTTGCTCAGGACCTTGGGGCTGTTCGGCCAGGCAGCCTGGGGAACAACAACAACAACAACAACCCTTTTCATTACTACAGATCCTTTTTAAACTGCCCAAAATCATCTAAATATAGCTAAAATAAAATATATAAGACGTCGCCGGAATGAAGAAAGGGGCCTTATAATTTATCTTGCAGTTTACTCCCTCGATAAACGACGACGCCCCTTTTCAAGTTAATTTATTCAATTTAGGAAGGACATGTGCGAGTCAGGAGGTTAATGAAGAGCCTCTGACTTCCATACCTTATTCCCTAGCTGCATAAGGTCGTCTGATAATAGCCAATAGCACACACACACACACACACACACACACACACACACACACACACACACACACACACACACACACTTGGGTTAGCCGAGTGGTTTTGAGCGCTGTTGTGACTTACCGCTGACCGCGAGGTCGAGTGTTCGAATCCCCCAGAATCCTAAAGGTGTTTTCAGCTATCCCGATGAAGAGCCAAGCTGCTCAACTATGGGCCTGTGTTAGCCTACACATACTGCTCATCAGTGCACCTGCTTATGTACTTTGGTGGGAACTCGGCACCTCACGGTCGCCAAAGGTCGCATGTGACCTCGTAGTTAAGGTAAAGTAAGCATTGTACTATACCTAGGTTAAGAAAAACTCTGTAGATATTTAGCCTCAGGGCTGCAAGTGAACAATAAACCGGCACACACACACAGGGGCAAGATGAACACAAAATAGGCTGGACTGGAATGAGTTTGGTCTATGTAGCTTTCTCTTTCTCTCTCTCTCTCTCTCTCTCTCTCTCTCTCTCTCTTTCTCTCTCTCCTCCTACTCCCCCCCCCCACACACTCTCTCTCTCTCTCTCTCTTTCTGATAAATAACCACATTCTTCACTGGCGCCGTCCCTCCTACCTCCGACCTGACCCGTACACAAATATGCATTCTCAATAATGACCACACACACACACACACACAGAGGAACACACGCACACACACAAAGGAACACACGCACATACAAAGGAACACACGCATATATACACACACACACATACACCCTCAAACCAACAGATACACATGCGTAAACGTAAGCTACATATCGACTCGTACGCTCATAATTATACAGGGAGCCACTCACACCCTAACATAGATATAACAACGCAAACAGTGGATATATTTAAGGGGAGATGGGGCGTTTTTCTGGCCCCCCTGCTCCCTCATGTTTAGTCCCATTAGTTTTCAGATTTTAAGACGTTCGGCCCATTAGTTTGGCGATTTTAACACCTTTTGCCCCATTTCGTTGTAAATTTTAAGACCTTTCGTGCCATTTACCTGTCGATGTTTTCCTGGCGAGCGATAGCGAGCCTGTAATTTTAAGAAGAACCGGCTTTCTACCGAAAAATGTACAAATGTATCTTAAAGTGGGGTCTAGGGGGTGTTTTTTTAAGCTTGATGGAGGTCTAGCGAGGAAACTAAATAATATATGAATAACTGATTATATAGAATAATACAAAAAACAAAAAATACAAAAACAACAGCCACTATTCCCTTAAATGTAAAGTTAGAGGCGTAGGTAAAACTGCATGTTACTGTGGTATTATGCTCTTTGAGAGAGAGAGAGAGAGAGAGAGAGAGAGAGAGAGAGAGAGAGAGAGAGAGAGAGAGAGAGAGAGAGAGAGAGAGAGAGACAGGTAAATAGATAGGTAGGTAGACAGACAGACAGAGAGAGAGAGAGAGAGAGACGCGCGCAGACTGGCAGTCACAGCAGTTACCTCTAAGATTGTTCTGGATTTATAACACTTCTAGATATCACATGCTTACACCACTTTCACAGTTGATTCATAAGCATACTGTGAAGATCATATGAGAAACACACAACCTTTTATGAAGAATTACCAAAGTTGTTTGCATATTGGTGAATTCTGCAGTGTGTTCTGTGTTGTGGTATTGGAGGTAGCGGGAAAAACCACACCACCACTCCCCCACCGCCAGTTTGCAGTACCTCTCTACCTTGTTTATAATATGTTCAACCTTTGTATATATAATATTGATATGCCCCTGGTCACATCTGCCATCTAGTGTCCCCACGTGTAGTACAAACCTGAACCCTGAGGCTATAATTATGCATGAGGGGGCCCCTTAGCAGGGGTGGTGTAAGGAGGCACGTGGGGTGGCAAAAACAATCTCTGGTAGGAAATAGGTTCCCTTTAATAGGGCTCCCAAGGCTGTGAATTCGACCACCCTTTGACCTGACCAAGTGGGTCCATGCCGTTTAGACGGTGGGGGGTTTGTAATCGTTTTCACAAGTTAAGCCAAAGGGATAGGTAGGCGACCAGTGGGCTGGTAGGTATTAGGATTTATTATTATGTTTGTATGTACTGTGTAGTAGGAATTTTTTAACTAAAAAGAGACTGTTTGCTACCTCACCCCTTCTGTACAGTCTCACAAATAAATTCAAGTACCATTTATCCTCAGTTGTACACAAGTAATCCAAAGGAAAACAATGACAAACAATAGTGGCCACTTACTCATTGGGCGTCCCGAGGGTTTATCGGGGTATGAACCAGAGAAGTGGTGTTCTGTGTGTGGTAAGACTGCTGTAAAGAAGCCCACAAGTAGTTGTACCACCAAAGATTGTCCTAACATATGTCACAGCAGATGCCTTGGAGGAAATGACACTTTCGACTGTAGTGAAGTCAGCATTCTTCGAGCTGCCCAGGGCATCAGTGATGCTGTAGAATACTTAGAAAGTGCCAATACGGACACTTCACAGAACGTTCTTACACCTCCTTCCTCAGCTGAGTCGGAAGAGGATGAGGAACTACTTAAACTTGAGCCCAGAGAACTTGTGAACATCATAAAAAACTTAAAAACAGAACTTACAAGAAAGAAGAGCATTCTCAGCTACTTCGGTACTACATCACAAAGTATTGCAGAGAAGAGAGATGCTGTAGTAACAATATTAGACTTTATTGACAACCTAACAGCCACAAAATCTAGCCTTGAAGAACTTGACGTTAGGTCAATTGCTGCTAGTGCTAGACCAGAAAGAATTGACGAGGAGTGGCAAAGGCACACTAACAACCACAGGGAGTCAGAAACCTGGTGGACATCTAAAAATCCACGAAAACTGCAGAGCTTAACCATCCACCACCAAAGTAGCCAATCAGCTCCGCTTCAGAGTACAACTACCATCGAACCGACTCGCTTGCCACAGCCACATCCACCACCACCTCATCAAGAAAATCAAATACCTTGTGAGAATACATCCTCAATCTTACAGAATAGAAATCGTCTTGACACAAACAGAAGCAGGAAATATTCCACATCAGCTCATCAAAGAAAATCAACCAATCAAAATACCAAACAGCACCTGAACAACGGACGAACACACCAATATAATCAAAGAGGTAGCACACAAGCAACCCGGCAGTTCTTTGCTGTACAGCCTGAGCAGCACTGCCAGCCTGACAGGGAGTACTGTAGATTGTGTGGGAGAAGCGGACACACAGAAGAAAACTGCTCCAAGAAACTGAAGTGTGAATTTTGTCACCGTCCAGGTCACTCGGTTCAGGAGTGCAGGACACGTCTAAGTGAAGAGAGGCAGGAAAGATTTTTCCAAAAACTTGTAGCTGACCAAGCACACAACAACTCTTTGCTTGCTCAGTCTATAAACAGGTTCTCTGTCCCAGTGCACTCGCATCATAATTTTGGATCCTTGGCACCTGGAGGTTGGCCTACTGCCCAAGTCCAACCATCCTACTTACTGCACTATAACAATAATCATCAGCATCATCAGCAGCAACCCCATCAGCAGGCTCCACTTCATCCTAATAATCCGCAGCAATTCATTCAAAGCTCCTGGAATAATGCAGCTCAATAAAAACAAGATAGCAAATCTAACAATACTCTCATCCAATGTCAGAGGATTTCAAACGAACATTGGAGATCTGACCCACAGTCACGTAATGCCACACAACCCTGACATCATAGCTACTACTGAAACATTCTTAAATGAAACAGTCCCTGACAATTATGGTCAGATGAGTGGCTACACGAGGTGGTACCGGCGAGACAGACTTCGAGGCACTTTTGGTGGAATTGCTGTCTGTTTTCGCAGAATCTCCATTTCCAACCTCTTCATGTAAATCTACCTGACCATTTAGAAATTATGTTCTTCAGCGTTTGGATGAACAGCACTAACTCTATTCTTTTCTGTGTCTGTTATCGGCCACAATGGCAAGGGAATCAGCCCATCGTTTACCTCCATAACAACATCGACAGTTTATTGCATGAGCACTCATGTCAGCATCTCATCATAGTCGGCGACATGAACCAACACCTGGTGGCGAGCTCTTTTGATGAACTGTTGACTGTGTACGGGCTGACAAATCACGTCAATTTTCCAACACACATCTCTGGATCATCCCTTGATCCTGTCATCAGTGACCTTTCAGATAATGTGGTCACCTGCCGATCTTTGGCAACAGCTGGATCTTCGGACCACTATGTTATTCTCAGCACCATTAATGTTGCAGCTGATCGTGATGAGGCTGTGGCACGTACCAACTGGTTATGGCACAGGGCAAATTGGGATGGTCTTCAAAATGCACTCAATAACATCTCATGGCCAGATTCTCTTATCGGAGATGTTAATCATCAAGTTGAAGCTTTTACCAACATTTTGTGTTCCTTACAGAATAAATTCATCCCTAGCCAGACCTATAAAGCAAAGTCGGGAGAGCAGCCATGGTTTGGATTCAACTGCAGAGTTGCAGCTGATAAGAAAAGTAAAGCATGGCTACAATGCAAAAGACGCCCAACTCAAAGGACCAAGCATCTGCATAAACTTGCCTGCAAAAATATGGAACAGGTGCAGATACAATCCATCAGAAAGTGGAAAGAGGATCTGAAATCAAAGCTTACAGGCAAGAACGTCGGGAGCAAAATATGGTGGATTAGCATTAAACAACAACAAGGTTTTGCTCCTGATGATTGCATCCCACCTTTAAGCAAATGTGATGGATCCATGGCTATCTGCAGTAAGGACAAGGCTGAGATTCTGGCATCTTACTTCTCAAGTAAAATGAATGAACCAGACCCAGACCGCTCACCTCCGGCTGTACCAGCACAGACCAATGCTCAGTTACGAGATTTCACAATTACCATAGATGATGTGAAACGGCAACTAGAGGAAGCTGACCCCAAGAAGGCCACTGGACCAGATAACATCAGTCCAAATATCTTGAAGCATTGCGCACATCAGCTATGCCAGCCACTCACCATAATTTTTCAGAATTGCCTCAACTCGCAACAGTGGCCCAAAATATGGAAAGAAGCAAGAGTTGTGGCGATTCACAAGAAGAGCAGCAGAACAGACCCAAAAAATTACAGACCAATCTTCCTTCTTTCTGTTCTTGGGAAAATTCTGGAGTCAATCTTGGCAACAAAAATTGTAACTTTTCTGGATAAACATCACCTACTCAACTCTAAGCAGTTTGGCTTCAGGAAAGGTAGATCTGCGGCAGACTTGCTACTCCACTTATCTACCACGTGGAACCAGGCCCTTGACATGGGAAAAGACACCTACGTAATTGCACTTGACATCGCGGGTGCCTTTGACAGGGTGTGGCATGCGGGCATCACCACCAAACTGAGGAGTCTAGGGTTGTGTGATGCTCTACTTCACCTAATTAATGATTACCTGCAAGACAGAACACTTCACACAGTTGTCAATGGACATAACTCTGCTAACTACGCCATCAAAGCCAGTGTCCCACAGGGCAGCGTTCTTGGACCTTTGTTGTGGAATGTTTATTTCAATGACATTCTGCAGCTCACCCCCGAGGCATTTGCTTATGCTGACGACTGTACTCTAACATTCACTTGTAACAAAGATGAGAGGCAAGCCACCGTCACTCATATCAACAATGCCTTACATAGTATCACCTCTTGGGCAAAACGCTGGCAAGTTTTCCGGAGAAAACTCAAGTAATGCTAATCTCTCGGAGACAAGATATTCCAACATATACACCACCAGATATTCAGCTTGATGGGAGGAAGGTTCAGATGCAGAGTCCAGTGACAATTCTAGGAGTAAAATTTAATGATAATCTGTCTTTCACCAGCCATGTAAAAGACATCACAAAGAATGCTGCATGGAAACTTGGTTGCATTCGACGTATATCACATCTCCTGGACTCTAAAAGTGTTGCTACTCTGTATAAGTCTCAAGTTCGTCCATTGATGGAATACTCTCCACTTGCATGGTCATCATGTCCCCCCTCATACTTGAAACTTTTGGACCAAATACAGAAAAGAGCTGAACACTTGATCCAACTCAAAGAACAAGTACATCATGCCCCCAGGTTTCAGCCTCTACAACAGCGTCGGGATGTGGCAGGTTTATGTGTAACATACAAAACCCCAAAAAAGCACACTCCACACCTAACAGCCTTACATCTACAACCTGCCCATCCAACATCATATGCAACAAGAACCGCATCCACAAGGTATCATCAGGTCAGTTTTCCATTTGCTAGGACAGAACACTACCTTCGTTCCTACTTACCAAAATACGCAAGACTGTGGAATCACCTGGTTCAGCACACTGACCTGCATCACTTAACCTCACTACAACAGTTCAAGTCGGAGGTTAATAACTGGCTCAGGAATATCACAGTTCCGTACTAAATCTTGGTAATATAATTATTAATTATCATACTTCATAAAGAGGGATCTTTGATAAAATATATACTGGTATCTATTATATATAAATATATCAATGCTATATAATTTTTTGCATTTTAAATGTGTTTCGCTATAGATAATTCCACGTTTCATCACTGGAATTTTAGCTGTAAGAACACCATATAGTGTCGTGAAGTTTAGAAAAAAATAAAAATAAAAAGAGAGAGAGAGAGAGGAAACAGAGACAGACAGACAGGTAAATAGATAGGTAGGTAGACAGACAGACAGACAGACAGACAGAGAGAGAGAGAGAGAGAGAGAGAGGAAACAGAGACAGACAGACAGGTAAATAGATAGGTAGGTAGACAGACAGACAGACAGACAGACAGACAGACAGAGAGAGAGAGAGAGGAAACAGATACAGACAGACAGGTAAATAGACAGGTAGGTAGACAGACAGACAGACAGACAGACAGACAGAGAGAGAGAGAGAGAGAGAGGAAACAGAGACAGACAGTGCAAATAGAAACAGACGGAAGGAGAGGAGAGAGGAGATGGAGAGAACAAGAGAGAGAGGAAAAGGAGAGAGAGAGAGGAAGGAGCGGAAATGAGACAGGTAGAGGTAGAAGAAGGTAGACCAGACAGAGAGAGGAGAGCGAGAGAGGAAAACAGACAGGAGAGACAGAGGATAGAGAGGAAACAGAGAGACAGGACAGAATAGATAGAGACGAGACAGAGAGAGAGAGAGAAGAGAGAGAACAGAGAGAACAGAAGATAGGTAATCGACAGACAGACAGGACAGAACAGACATAAAGAACAGGAACAGACAGACAGACAGGACACAGACAACAGACAGACTGACAGACTGACTGATGACTGACGGACTGACTGACTGACTGACTGACTGACTGACTGGACTAGGAACTGACTGACGACTGACTGACTGACTGACTGACTGACTGACTGACTGACTGACTGACTGACTGACTGACTGACTGACTGACTGACTGACTGACTGACTGACTGACTGACTGACTGACAGAGAGAGAGAGAGAGAGAGAGAGAGAGAGAGAGAGAGAGAGAGAGAGAGAGAGAGAGAGAGAGAGAGAGAGAGAGAGAGAGAGAGAGAGAGAGAGAGAGAGAGAGAGAGAGAGAGAGAGAGAGAGAGAGAGCTACAAGGCAATGGGAGTCAGTGAAGAGTGATGGCCGAAGATATACAAGCAGTTAAGGGGGGAGGGGCCGTTTTCAGGGCCCCCTTCTCCCTCATGCTTAGCCCCTTTATTTTTCAGATTTTAAGACGTTCGGACCATTAGATTGGCGATTTTAACACCTTGAGCTCCATTTCGTTGTCAATTTTAAGACCTATCGTGCCATTTAGGTGTCTATTTTTTCCTGGCGGGCGATAGCGAGCCCGTTATTATAAGAGGAACCGGCCTTTCGGCCGAGACTTTTTTCTACAGAAAAATTGTACAAATTTGTCTTGAGGGGGAGTCTAGGGGGTGTTTTCTAAGTTTGAGGGCGGTCTAGCACTAGAAAATAAATGAATAAATTAAACAAATCTACCAAAAAGTTAACCATCCCCCTAAAGTGACCAATCCACCAAGTAAACAAACAAATTAACGTTCTTTGTTTTCCTTGATATTCTAAGACCGTGAATTGGGCTTTTGTGTTGGTGTTAAGGGGGTAGTGGTAATTTTTTGGCCAATTTATTTATTTATAGTAACCTCGCTAGACATTTATCAAGTTTAAAAGAACAAACACCCCCTAGACCTCTCTACAAAAAAAAAAAAAAAAAAAAAAAAAATCGTATATTTTTCAGTAGGAAAAATATCCCGGCTGAAGGCCGATTCGTCACAGAATTACAGACTCGCTATCGCTCGCCAGGAAAAAATCGACACCTGAATGGCTCAAAAGGTCTTTATAATACAAAAATGATGGGGGGGGAATGGTCTTAAAATCGGCAAACTAATGGAACAAACGTCTTGAAATCTCAAAGCTAATTGGACTAAACATGAGAGAGAAAAAGAAACACCTCCCCTTTAATTCTCCGTTGTCCTATTTAGTGTAAACTTGATTTTTCTGGCAATTCTGCGTCATCGTACTGAGTATTTTACGGAGTCATACTAGTGGTGATTCGTGGCCATTTCCTGTTTGCACGTGCATGTTATTATTTTAATAGCAGTTTATAGACAATCGAAAACAATATGACAGGTTTTCACTGAAGTTTAAGTAGATTAGTTTTTGTTTTATCTCCAATTAACATATACAAAATCAAATGGTCGGATTCTAAGAGGGTTATTTGCATAAAATTTTGAAGAACAATTTTTTTTTTCTGGATTGTTGTTGACTGTGATCCATATTTGTAGTGTGGCCAAAATATGTAGTTTTGTTGTAGTCATTGTATTTATTTTGCATAGGCCTATACACATTTTCAGTGCTGGAAAAATTATGAATCGCAAGTCTGTAAGGGGGTAAAAAGACAGACGATATATAGCTCTAAGGGGGTAAAAAGACAGACGATATATAGCTCTAAGGGGGTAAAAAGACAGACGATATATAGCTCTAAGGGGGTAAAAAGACAGACGATATATAGCTCTAAGGGGGTAAAAAGACAGACGATATATAGCTCTAAGGGGGTAGAAAGACAGACGATATATAGCTCTAAGGGGGTAAAAAGACAGACGATATATAGCTCTAAGGGGGTAAAAAGACAGACGATATATAGCTCTAAGGGGGTAGAAAGACAGACGATATATAGCTCTAAGGGGGTAAAAAGACAGACGATATATAGCTCTAAGGGGGTAAAAAGACAGACGATATATAGCTCTAAGGGGGTAAAAAGACAGACGATATATAGCTCTAAGGGGTAGAAAGACAGACGATATATAGCTCTAAGGGGGTAAAAAGACAGACGATATATAGCTCTAAGGGGGTAAAAAGACAGACGATATATAGCTCTAAGGGGTAGAAAGACAGACGATATATAGCTCTAAGGGGGTAAAACGACAGACGATATATAGCTCTAAGGGGGTAAAAAGACAGACGATATATAGCTCAAGACAAAACCTGCGTATAAAAATGAATATAAAACCAATGCAATTACAAGAGAAAGATAGGAAGTCAGAGACAGAAAAATACTGCCTTGAGAGAGAGAGAGAGAGAGAGAGAGAGAGAGAGAGAGAGAGAGAGAGAGAGAGAGAGAGAGAGAGAGAGAGAGAGAGAGAGAGAGAGAGAGAGAGAGAGAGAGAGAACTTGATTTTCAATGTATTGTATAATTATATCGTTTTGTAGTTGATGCACAGAAAATTATATTCATAATTAGTTAGAGATGTTGGGGTA
>CM064507.1:36652191-36699691 GCA_032716605.1 Paralithodes platypus
AAGGCGCGTGTGTATGTTTGTATGTAAAACAATAATGTATATATAGTATATTAAGTGCAGAAAACTTAGTCTGTGTGTGTGTGTGTGTGTGTGTGCCAGGAAAAATACCGACACTTAAATTTCACGAAAGGTCTTAATATTGACAAAGATGTGGGGTAAACATCTTGAAATCTGAAAACGAATGGGGCTAAACATGAAGGAGAATGGCGGGGACGGGGGGGGCAGAAACAAAATCCTTCCCCTTAAACTACACCACTTTTCCTTCACGATGTCGTAGGTGTCTTTCCCACAGGCCTTAATATTGTCCTTGATTCCAACCAACCCTAACCTTGCTCTGCCCTACTGTATATTAGTATTAGCCTTTCTCTGTACAGTCTTACCGACACTGTTTAACCCCTTCTGTACCGGGGACGTTTTTCCAATTTATTCTTGGTACATTGAGACGATTTTGTGCAGTTTAAGAAGGATATGTGGTAGTAAAACGGGTTAAGGGAGATATTTGGAAGCCTGTTCATTGCTGGAGATCCTTTCTAACTGAATAACATCATCTAATAGTAGCCAAAATAAAGTTAAAAATGCATCACCGGTAAAGAAGGCGTTAAGGGGGGTCACCTGCTTTTGTTATCTTTCTCTCCTTTTCTCTCTTACTCTGGCTTGTATCCATTCGGCCCCATTGTTACGACCGGGACTACGAATAAAACAAGGGCACTTAATGATTGGACTAGTAATAGGGCACTATGCAACAACGGTACGCTAGATCCAAACCCTCGAACTTATATGCCGGCGAACAAAACACCTATACCCTCCAGAGTTAATCTGCGATAGCGGGGTATCCTTAACTGGGCATAAATGTACTCTACTTCAGGCTAACCCACACTGGTATAGCCTGATAACAAACAAGATGCAAGTTACGTTAAAATGCATAAAAAGGAATCTATGGAAAGATCAATTAAATCACTGCAAGGTTTAATACAATAAAAAGATGCTTCAATACAGTTACTCTAAACAACAATAAACTCTTCACTCCTATCTGAAAGAAAGTGAAGTATAGTCCTACAGCATAGACCTGGAAACTTCTGAAGAAAGTCTGATGCTCATAAGATGCTCGTATCTTAAACTATATAAAGGCAGGAGGCAGGACACCACATGTGTAAATTGAATACACTAAAAGATAGGACATATAATGTTAACTGACACGAGAATACTATAAATGCGCAACGGTAGCAATGCTCGACACTAAAAGAAGTACTTCCTCATCAACGAAACAGTCTGCTATGGTTGTGCGGCTCAGCAACAACCTAGACTAATAAATGCTGTGAATAATAATGCGTACATATCAAAGAGCTTATATTAAATACTAACAAGTGTCTACTCGATTAATAATGTCTAGCTGGGATACTCTAGGTAAGGAACTGGGGTTGAGCAAGACAGGCTCGTAGCCTAGCGATGTCCTTAAGACTGCATCCTTTAAGTTACGTTAATTGACTAGGGTGCTCTCTTGATAGATCTAGATCACAAGTATCTGGTTCTATCCTGGTGACCCTCTAAAGACAAGCAAAGAGGCAGCAAAGTGTGGAACTGGTACAGGCCAAAACCCTCAGTCAACACAATGCTGCACTCGCAAAGGACGCAACCGAAAAGACAACCCAGACTACCACAGGACCGGTCGAAGTCTTGTAGGTATAGGCAAACCATACACACATCGGAGACAACGACTACAGTTACCTTATCCCAGTCTAGCATTAAATAAAAGAGCAGAAACACTAAATCAATAATGGAGACACACAAAGTTCTTAACCTATACTAACTAAGAACCCTCAAACCTATTCTAAGTACATGTAAATATCTCTGAGGACGGCGCATGCAATACAATGGGCCGGCTATGGAAACCGTATGCAGAACCCAAGGGGAGTGTTGTGCAGTTAATAAAGGTTAGAGTACGGAAAGAGAGAATCGAGTGAGAGAAACAGTGGTAAAGGGGGTGATCGGGAGAGAGTATGCAAGGGGATGCTAGAAGCATGCGCACCAAGCCTGTCCTGATGAGGACAGCTCCTGGGGACCCTCATGGAGGAGGTTAGTTACACAGGAGCCCGCAAAGGCGCGATGGTCGGCCAATCACGGGCCGAGACGTCACAAGACAGCAGGCGCCACAGGACACAGCCAGACACTACCTCCTCGCTCTGAAAGTCTTTCTCATTCCCACGCTGGTACTATTATCACTATTGTTGATATAAAATATAACCCGTTGTCACAGACGAAAACAAAGACCACCACTGGACTGTCTGTGACAATGCGATTACTAGGAAAGAAAGAACAACACTCTCTGATAACTGTAGCCCATTTCGATGTCCCTGACGAGCGCTAGTGGCTAACGAGAGGCGATTCTGCCAACGCTGGTAGACGTCACACCCCGCCCAAGATATGGGACGCTCAACATTAGGCGAGCACCATATCTGACAAGGCAGAATGCCGACAAGACCCGCCACACCTAGCCATTCCACCAGAAATGAAATGCAAAGCTCAATCTTAAATAAAACAACATATTAGCATAAAGAAAATCTCATAACCCCTCCCAAACACAATAGTATAATTTTAGCCTGCTATGCTCCCTGAGCGAGCTTCACAGAGCCCAGCCTACTAAGTGAAAGACAGGTTCAACTTAGGACTTTAGCTATAACATTGGCAACTTACAATTAACTATCAAAAAGAAAGAGTTTTTATGTGATTTTTTATTTAATTTTAATGTTGTTTTTGACGGCTGCTCTACAGGGGCAAGCCTGGTTTTTCTCCACTCTCAACACACACTGACTGAACGGCGAGGGTTCTCCTGCAAACATACCCTCCTGTGACAAACAATCAGCCAAAACATTATCAGTGCCCTTAACATGCCACACATCCAACTTGTGTTCCGGCAGCAAAACAACACCTGACACTGATAAACTGCCCAGTTCATCACAAGACTGGCACTTCTCTTCGCTCTCTCCGGCAACGGGGCCTGCCAATAACCTTTCACTAGTTCTACCTTCGTGATGAGCGATGCAGCCCCGAAGCGGTCTATGGTGTCGTCAACTCTAGGTAATGGATAGGTGTCTGTCAGGGATAATGCTTCCACACTCTTGCAATCAACATACCCACGGATCTTGCCACTCAACTCCGGTTGCAAACTTACTGGCAATGGCCACTCACGATATCCCTTATCCCTCAGACCCTTTTTCCACATGTAGTCTAGCTCTGCTTTCACGACAGACTGTTGAGCAGGATTTATACGGTAGGGAACTAACTTGAGCCTTGCACTGTCTCCAGCCTCCATGTCGGATTCTACCCCGTACATCAGGCCTGGAGAAGCAACAAACATGTGGATGTACTGCCACAGCCTAGTAAACAACATCTCTTGGCGCTCAGGAACAAGAGGTTGCAACTTATCTCGAAGAACAACATGCCTAGTGCCCTCCCACAACCCAGCCGAGACCGCAGCTTCTAAACTATAGTCTCCCTCCTTCTCCACCTTCGTCCCTAGAACAGCCAGGTCATGAGAGGGACAATCAGTACCACCTGTGCAGTAACTCCCATAGTTCATAATGGCTAAGGCTTCCCCGCCGATACCGTACATGCGCACCCCCGCATTCCTTGCGACTACATCTGCCTGCGCAGCATCACCGCCTTCAGCGACATGGCCAGATACAGTCGGTCTATGGTAGGGCTGTTGCATTTGACTAGAGCAGCATTGGGAGGCTATGCAACGACCGGGCGCATCTATGCCACAGCCAACCTCACCAATCTGCTCAATGTCCTGATTCTGACCACCACCCTGGGCAGCCATGGGTCAACCCTGACCTGACCACCATGCCAAAGCCTCGTCGCCCACCTTGAACCACCGAAACAACGAGGCTAACGGTCTACTAACACTCAAGTGACCTGCCAGCGGAACATCGTGCACCGCATGAGTTGTGAGGCCTGGGTGCTCGGCACGACCAGTGGGGTATGAACCGAGCCGGTGCTGGAGCGCTGCACACTGCTGCTCAGGCAGGTGCTCTAGCGCTTCCACAGCCACCAGACTCGTGTCCCCCGCCCACTGCTCCGCCGAGACATGACAATCCCAACTCTCCTCCACCTGTGCCCCACTGCCCCCCTCTCCTTCTCCACCTTGGCCGCTGCAGACCAACGCAGGGACAGTAGGCTGCTCAGGTGGTTGCCTCACAAACTCCTTTAACAGGTTCACATGACATGTTTCCCCGTCCTCGTGTTCAATAGCCCCGTTCCCACAACTCTCCTCCACCTGGGAACTACTCTGTCGCGGAGTGCCATCACGCCCAACCATGTCACTAGGGGGGACAGGTTCTGGGGCCACTCCGGAGCTCACCTCTGGGTCAAGTACCGAGTCGCCAAGAAGAGCCGCTGGATCAAAACTCACAAAACTTCTCCCAACTTTAGCTTTCTCCTTCTGACCGTTCCTCCGCTGGTCTAGAGACTGAGGAATAGGCTGTGACACCTTAGATGCACGAGATCGGGTGACAACACACGCCATCTGCTGTAATTGACACCTCTCGACCAACTCCTGCCCCTCCCTACTCACGTCGGCCGCCCTCTCGGCAACGACTAAGGGTGGAACCTCAGGAGTAGGCACCGCAAAGTCGTTGCCGAGAAGAAGGTCGACGCCCTCTACTGGCAGTTTCTCTACGATTCCAACATCTATCTCTCGTGTCACACCATCAACCTCCAGCTCCACTCGAACCAACGGGTATACCGTGTAGCATTAATACCCTGCACCACAACTACCCGTGCCGTGTTTATAGGTTGGCCTGTAAAGTTTTTCATCAGAGTCTGGGATGCACCTGTATCACGCAACAACTCCAACCCATGCTTGCAACCAGCCCAACTCACGCAGCCACGCCCTCTATGGTCGCAAAACGCATCGCGGACAGGTTTCGAGCCTTCCGGACACTCCTTCACTGGCTGTGCCCCCGCATCTGACATATCACCCCGGGTAAATGCAGAAGACCTCAGAGACACCCCAATGTTGCTAGCCAAAGACACGACTGCTGTAGGTTAGTTACTAGGGCAGGAACGTGCAAAATGCCCCTTTTTATGACACTTAAAACACTCTACTTCACCCTTGGACTTCCCCTGAGGTGGGGAAGGGCCCTGACCTTGCTTAAATGGGACGATTTTTGGTTTGTGATCAAAATTAGTATCATTGCTCTTGCTTTTGTTATTAAATGTTGCATCACTGACTCGGGGGGGTGGAGTGTTGCACCCCTTGTTAACTGCATCGGTCCGTTGTGCAGACCCGCACCCACGAATCAGCGATAATCTCAGGTCAGCCCACTCAGCTGCCTCTTGTGGAGTTTTAGGTTGTTTCTCTTTGAGGTTCAAAGTCAGGTCACCGCCTGTGCATTTAAAAAATTGCTCTAGAAGGACTAACTGCTCAAGCTCTTCGAACGTCATCACCTTCTCTGACCTCAGCCAATTTCTCAAAGCATCAGACAGTTCCCGGGCATGTTCTAGAAGTGTGCACTCACGACCCTTCGTAACACCCCGAAACTTCAACCTATATGTCTCTGGTTGTAACTCGTACGCCCGCAGAACAGCTTCCTTCAATACCTCATAATCGATGCAAGACTCCAAGGGCAACGCATCATATGCCTTGAGTTCTTTGCCAACCAACCTAGAGGAAACAAGGGCTGCCCACTTAACCTCGGGCCATTGGTGCTCCCGGCACTTTTTCTCAAAACGCAGGAAAAACTCGGTGACACCCGACTCGTCAAATGCAGGGACTAGCTTAAGAAGGTGCGATAAAGACTGATCAAGACCTCGATTCCCAGAACTGAGACGCTGCCCTGTCGACTCCACCCGAGACTTCTCAAGCTCTATGTCTGCACAGTACATGGCCTTTCTCTCCTCAGCCTGAATCCTGAGCTCAGTCTCTCGCTGCCGTTGCTCGAGCTCAGCCTCATGCTTTCGTTGCTCAAGCTCAGCCTCATGCTTCTGCTGCTGAATCTTAGCCATCTCAAGCTGGAAGAGCATATCTGGAGTTAAACCTTGAGGAGGAGGAGATGCAACAATTGGAGACCCACCCAGTGATCCACCCAGGGGCAAACCACGCTGCCAGTGACTATCGGCCTGCGGGAACGTCCTCGGATCCGGTGTTCTGGAGAGCATGATGGGAGTAGAGTGGAGGGGGGGCTTGGCCGAAGGTGCCAAAGCACCCGCTCCACCCTGTGCACCACGCACCCCGCCCAGCACACATGCCACAAGGTCACTTCTCGTCATGCTGCTAGTGCCAACATGCCCCATGACCGTGGCCAAACACTGGAGACCATACCGATCAATCCCCGACACCCGGTCAACAGTAATAGGCATCTCCAGAAACTTCCTTGCATCCTCCTCACTAGTTACTACTCTAATGTCATCTAACAAACCCAGCTTCTGCGCCTCAGAGCCTGCTTCCCGTACTGTGTCCTCACTGTGCACTGATCCGTCGTTCGACATAGTGTCCACCGGAAATCCTCAACGTTTATAAAAAAAAAGAAGTACCTAAACTCTCATGTAGCACTATTCACTCAAAAAATGCTTGAAGACAACTCAAGTGCTATACTACGTTGCCAAAAAAAAAATTCCAACGTATCCAAAATATTCCTCAAAAACAAATGTCCACTGCCAAACTGTGAGAAATAACAATCGACCCCCAAACGGTGATTACAAAAAATTTCTCCACAAAAAAATCCTGCAATTATTTCATAGTTCACTAAATCCTAGACTAAGGTCGCCATTTGTTATGACGACTAAGATAAGATACTAGGCAAGGTCGCCATTTGTTACGACCGGGACTACGAATAAAACAAGGGCACTTAATGATTGGACTAGTAATAGGGCACTATGCAACAACGGTACGCTAGATCCAAACCTTCGAACTTATATGCCGGCGAACAAAAACACCTATACCCTCCAGAGTTAATCTGCGATAGTGGGGTATCCTTAACTGGGCATAAATGTACTCTACTTCAGGCTAACCCACACTGGTATAGCCTGATAACAAACAAGATGCAAGTTACGTTAAAATGCATAAAAAGGAATCTATGGAAAGATCAATTAAATCACTGCAAGGTTTAATACAATAAAAAGATGCTTCAATACAGTTACTCTAAACAACAATAAACTCTTCACTCCTATCTGAAAGAAAGTGAAGTATAGTCCTACAGCATAGACCTGGAAACTTCTGAAGAAAGTCTGATGCTCATAAGATGCTCGTATCTTAAACTATATAAAGGCAGGAGGCAGGACACCACACGTGTAAATTGAATATACTAAAAGATAGGACATATAATGTTAACTGACACTAGAATACTATAAATGCGCAATGGTAGCAATGTTCGACACTAAAAGAAGTACTTCCTCATCAACGAAACAGTCTGCTATGGTTGTGCGGCTCAGCAACAACCTAGACTAATAAATGCTGTGAATAATAATGCGTACATATCAAAGAGCTTATATTAAATACTAACAAGTGTCTACTCGATTAATAATGTCTAGCTGGGATACTCTAGGTAAGGAACTGGGGTTGAGCAAGACAGGCTCGTAGCCTAGCGATGTCCTTAAGACTGCATCCTTTAAGTTACGTTAATTGACTAGGGTGCTCTCTTGATAGATCCAGATCACAAGTATCTGGTTCTATCCTGGCGACCCTCTAAAGACAAGCAAAGAGGCAGCAAAGTGTGGAACTGGTACAGGCCAAAACCCTCAGTCAACACAATGCTGCACTCGCAAATGACGCAACCGAAAAGACAACCCAGACTACCACAGGACCGGTTGAAGTCGTGTAGGTATAGGCAAACCGTACACACATCGGAGACAACGACTACAGTTACCTTATCCCAGTCTAGCATTAAATAAAAGAGCAGAAACACTAAATCAATAATGGAGACACACAAAGTTCTTAACCTATACTAACTAAGAACCCTCAAACCTATTCTAAGTACATGTAAATATCTCTGAGGACGGCGTATGCAATACAATGGGCCGGCTATGGAAACCGTATGCAGAACCCAAGGGGAGTGTTGTGCAGTTAAATAAAGGTTAGAGTACGGAAAGAGAGAATCGAGTGAGAGAAACAGTGGTAAAGGGGGTGATCGGGAGAGAGTATGCAAGGGGATGTTAGAAGCACGCGCGCCAAGCCTGTCCTGACGAGGACAGCTCCTGGGGACCCTCATGGAGGAGGTTAGTTAAACAGGAGCCCGCAAAGGCGCGATGGTCGGCCAATCACGGGCCGAGACGTCACAAGACAGCAGGCGCCACAGGACACAGCCAGACACTACCTCCTCGCTCTGAAAGTCTTTCTCATTCCCACGCTGGTACTATTATCACTATTGTTGATATAAAATATAACCCGTTGTCACAGACGAAAACAAAGACCACCACTGGACTGTCTGTGACAATGCGATTACTAGGAAAGAAAGAACAACATTCTCTGATAACTGTAGCCCATTTCGATATCCCTGGCGAGCGCTAGTGGCTAACGAGAGGCGATTCTGCCAACGCTGTTAGACGTCACACCATTCAGCCTACTGTTGTAAGAAGTTTATCCCCATCCAGGTGTCAACTTCTTCCTGGTGAGCAATGGCCATCCAGCATTGTATGGAGAAATCCGGCTTCGCCAGAGACATTTTTCCATCGAAAAATGTAAAAATTTAGCCTGCTGTCAAAAACTTTAAATAAAATATGCTGGCTCGCTACCGCTCGCCAGGAAAAAATCGACACCTATATAGGAGTAAACGTCTTAACTCCTAACTAGCGGCCCACAACATAAGTCGAGTATAATAAATTTGGACTATCTGGCGGCGCGCGACATGGTCGTGTGGCAATTTCAGCACGTAATGTTGCTGAGAGAGAGAGACAAGTGGTGGCAGGAGAGTAGCGAGCGTATGACTGCTCCAGACCACCGCGGCGAACCTACTGACACGAATCCCACCTCCTCCCTCCCTCTCTCACTCGCTACATAATGAATTGTATGGGGAAAGTACCGAATTACATGCTTTTTGCACTCGTGTTGCGCGGTTGTTGCAAGAAAACTAGCGGTCATAAAAGGATCGTTGTGGTGTCATTGGAAAGCTCTGTTTATGCCCTTTCAGGGATAGATACTTGTTTTACGTTCTGGGTCTTATTTAGGCATGAAAATGATCACGTAAACAGCCCTATTTTGGCTAAAAACACCCCGCTGGTGGCTACATATTATTTACCGCCTAGCCCGCCAATAAGGTGTTAAAACAGTAGGCTGAATGGGGCCGAATAGATACAAGCCAGATAAAGAGAGAAAAGGAGAGAAAAAAAAGCCTGTGACCACCCTTAAGTAAGATTATGATGCATCATGTATTATGTAATGTGTTTAAGATGACTTTATTGTGTGAACCGCCATTGTATATTTAATGGAAATAAAATAATCTGAATCTGAATCTTCTTCTTCCGCATGCCGTACCTTTCATTTATCTTGCCTGGCAGCTTTACCACTTTGTTTACCCTTTGTTTACCCTTTTTGTAACGGTGACGTCCTTTTCATTATATTCTGGTAACTATTTCAGTTTGGGAAAGACCTCTGGCAATTAAAAGGCTTATAAACTATCTTAATTAACACTTAACTATCAGAAATACTTCCTAAGGTAAATAAAATAGTCTAATAGTTGCCAGCATATAATTAAAAAGACGTCGCCGGTACAGAAGGGGTTAAGCGGAGATTTGTATTTATTTATTCTATTGTTTTTTTTTTTTGTTTTTTTTTTTTTTCAGTTTCCTTGCTATTCCTCCATCAAGCTTAAAACAATACCCCCAAGATCCCCCTTCGAAATATATTTGTGCATATTTCGGTAGAATAATCCCCCGGCTGAAGGCTGGATCCTCCTAATCTACAAGCTCACTATCGCTCGCCAGGAAAATAATCGACACCTAAATGGCACAAAATGGTCCATAAGATACCACTCTCGGGTTGGACACAGTAACTTCCCTAAGATTGAGAACCTTGTGTTATAAGCCTTGGCGCCGGAATGGTGTTTGAATAATTACCTGGCCAACGTAATTCATGGGGAGGTCGCACCGTTACCCAGGAATACTAATTGACTGGCGTACCTATGTATGGTAGCCGGGGGTGGGGGGTGGGGGGGGGGGTAGTCAAGCTTGTTATTAACCCCTTCACCACCATTAGGTAATTGTCTTCACATTCTGGTTACCGTAAGACGATATTCTTTAGTTTATAATCTACCTGTACGACTCAGAAGGGTAAATACGATCTCAATAAACCCTCTTAGTAGCGTAGGTCCTTCTAAAACTGCATAAAACCATCTGAATTTTGCCAAAATCAAAGGTGAAAATGTGTCATGGTGCTGAAGGAGTTAAGCGGTGTGTGTGTGTGGCGGGGGGGGGGGGAGGGGTCTATTACATTTTGTGTTTACTGATTTATACATTTATTCGTTAGTATGTAAACATTTTCTAGTTAGCTAACTAGACCTCCATCAAGCTTAAGAAAACATGACCCTACTTCGAAATTTGTTAACTAATAATCACCATTAAACTTAATGGAAAGGGCAGTGTATATCGAATTGGGATAAGGAGGGTGGAGGATCTTAGTTTGCTCCGTAGACCTTTATCAAGCTTTATAACACACAAACACAAACACACACACACACACGACCCCCCTTCGAGGTAATTTGTGTACATTTTTTCGGTAGTAAACTGTCTCGGCCAAAAGCCGGTTCCTACTAAATTACATGCTCGCTTTCGCTCGCCAGGAACAAATCGACACCTAAACGACTCAAAGGGTCTAAATATTGACAAAGAAATGGGGCGAAAGGGGTCGGTCTCTCTCTCTCTCTCTCTCTCTCTCTCTCTCTCTCTCTCTCTCTCTCTCTCTCTCTCTCTCTCTCTCAATAAATATGAACTATCTTAATAAGGTATTGTTTTGATCTCTTGCAGTCATGCCCTCCCTATTTTTTGTATCGTTTAATTTCCTGTATCAGAAATGTTTTTTTTTATCATATTTAAGTGCGGTATATTTCATGTTTTCCTTGTCTTAATTGATTTCATTTATTCTTACGTACGTTGCCTTACATTCTCTATAGTTATCACTTTCCTTTCCGTAGTGCCGTTAAGGGGAGGTTTTTAGTTTGGTCCCTAGATATCCATCAAGCTTAAGATTACACCCCCTTGAGCTCCTTTCAAGATAAATTTGTACATTTTTCGGTAGAAAAATGTCCTGGCTGAAAGCCGGTTCCTCTTATATTACAGGCTCGCTATCGCTCGCCAGGATAAAATCGACACCTAAATGGCACGAAAGGTCTTAACATTGACAGAAATGTGTCGAAAGTTCTTAAAATCGTCAAAATAATGGGGCGAACGTCTTAAAATTAGAAAAAACAATGGGGCTAAACATGAGAGAGAAAGGAGTCAAGAAAAAAATCCCTCAAGTGGAAATCCCCCCTTAATTCTTCTTTTCTCAACCAATCCCTCCTCATTCCTCCCATCACCTCCCTCATGTATTTGTTTACTTCTTATTTATTTCATTCTTTCATACGACTTTTTCCTCTCTCTTTACATCCAGCAACACCTCTCTCTTTACATCCAGCAACACCTCTCTCTTTACATCCAGCAACACCTCTCTCTTTACATCCAGCAACACCTCTCTCTTTACATCCAGCAACACCTCTCTCTTTACATCCAGCAACACCTCTCTCTTTACATCCAGCAACACCTCTCTCTTTACATCCAGCAACACCTCTCTCTTTACATCCAGCAACACCTCTCTCTTTACATCCAGCAACACCTCTCTTTACATCCAGCAACACCTCTCTCTTTACATCCAGCAACACCTCTCTCTTTACATCCAGCAACACCTCTTCAACTATCTTTCATTTCGATGTTATTATGTTACTGTGTTGGTGGTGTAATGGTTTAGATGCTTATGTTCTGGGTGTGGTGTCCCGAGTTCGAATCCCGGGAGGACCATATGCTTTCATTAGTTTATTCAAGTCCATTGGGGTTTGTAATGAATGATTAATGTTAAGAACGGGGTGTTATTTATTTGTTCCTTCTTCTTTTGCTTACATACTATCTCCCCCATTCATCCCATCACCTCCCTCATTTATTGGTGTATTTCTTATTGTATTCATTCTTCCATAATTTCTTGTCAGTTTTTGTATTTCCTCCATCACCGCTTCCTTAACCCCTTCTGTACCAGCTACGTTTTTTAAACTTGATTTTGGCTACTATTAGACGATTTTATGCAGTTTAGAAAGGGCCTCCAGCAATCAACAGGCTTTAATATAGCTCACTTAACCCTTTTTACTATCACAGATCCTTCTAAAACTGCACAAAATCGCCTAAATATAGCTAGAAAAATATTAAAAAGACGTCTCGGTACAAAAGGGGTTAATAATTTCCACGATTTCGTATATGCCTCTCTTTGTCCAACTACTCTATCTCCCCTATTCACCACATCACGTCATTCATATATTTGTATATTTCTTCTATATGCTATTTTATATACTCAGGCCCAATCCCCACTTTTCCAATTTCTTTTCGTTTCTGTTTCCCTCGTTTCTTAATTACTCCATTCTTCCATTCGTTTCTTAATTACTCCATTCTTCCATTCGTTTCTTAATTACTCCATTCTTCCATTCGTTTTTTTTGTCATACTTTAACGTCCACCACCACCACCTCTTAATTTTGTTTCCATAGATCCATACATTTATCTTTACTCTCCCACCATCTCCCTCATGTACTATATTTATGTCTTACTTACTCCATTCGTCCATACGTTTCTTTCCACGCTCTTTATTATGTCTTCCACCACCGCTTTAACCATCTTTCTTTTCGATGTTTGTTTGTTTATTGTATTCATTTTTCTTTCCCACCATCTCCTTCACTCATCTCATCGCCTCCTTCATTTATGTTACCGTCACAAGAAGAGGTAAGACCGTAGGAGGCTAAGTGTACCTAACCACTTCCTTGTAGATCGATATACCTAAGTGTGTCCAATAAACACACACACACACACACACACACACACACACACACACACACACACACACACACACACACACGAGCGAGCCTGTAATTTAGAAGAAAATTGGCCTTCGGCCGGGACATTTTTATACCAAAAATGTACAAATTAATCTGGAATGGGGATCTTGAGGATATTTGTTTAAGTCTAGGGAGGAAACTAAATAAAATATTGAAAACAAATATATATATATATATTTATACAGTACAGTATAATTATATACTGTGTAATTTTTGTTTTCTATGTGATTGAGGGAGGCAAAAGGCAGAACTGTCTATAGCGAGTGCCTCCCCCATAGTTGAAAGAGTGACAGGGCCAAAATCAAGGGACGTTCGAGCCAAAATGCCTGGACACACTGACTTTGAAGCAATTTAAGTAATAGGAAGAGGGAAAGACTGATTCTGGGAGAGAGTTCCAGAGCTCAGCTGTTGAGTAGAAGAAAGTTTGAGAGTAACGTTTCACTCTTGGGTTGGAGAGTTGCACAGAGTAGGGGTGGGATTGAGTTGCAAGACGGGTACCACGTGCCCTACGTAAAGGAGGTGGTATACACTGGGAAAGCTCTGAGGAACACTGATTATTATAGTAGCGATAGAATAGCGAGAGAGATGCAACATTGCGGCGGAGAGAGAGAGATTGCAGAGAGTTGGTGAGTGGACGGGAGTTAATGATACGAAAGGCCTTCCTTTCAACTTTGTCTAGGAGAGCGGTGTGAGAGGAACCTCCCCACACATGTGAACAATACTCAATACAAGGACGCACTCCCCTGTACAGAGCAAGAAGCTGTGCATGGGAAAAGAACCCCCTAAGGCGGTTGAGCACACCCAGCTTCTGGGAGGCTGCCTTAGCAAGACTGGTAATATGGTCCTTCCAACTGAGAGCAGAAGAAAAGGAGACACCAAGAATATTGAGAGAAGATGAAGGATTGATTTTTGTATTGTTGAAGAATAAGGGATAGTCTGCTGGGAGTTCCTTACGGGTAGATAGATGGAGAAATTGGGTTTTGGAAGCATTACAGGTAACAAGGTTATCTCTGCCCCAATTGGAGATAGTATTTAGATCATAATTTAAGAGTTCTATGGCTTCATTACGTTTGTCGTTGAGGGATTGCTGGCTGGGGCGTTCTGAAAAACTAATGGAGTAGTGTAAGGTTGAGTCGTCTGCGTATGAATGGATGGGAATTGAGGTACAGTTGAGGAGATCATTTATAAAAATTAGAAAAAGAATAGGAGATAGGACAGAGCCCTGAGGAACACCAGAGTTTATAGGGTGAGGAAGTGAACAATGGCCATCCACAACCGCGGCTATGGAACGGCCAGAAAGGAAATTAGAGACAAAGGCACAGATGGAGGGATAGAAACCGAAGGAGGGTAGTTTAGAAATTAAAGATTTGTGCCAGACTCTATCGAAGGCTTTTGATATGTCTAGTGCAATAGAAAAAGTCTCACCGAAGTCCCGAAAGGAGGATGACCAAGAGTTAGTAAGATATGAAAGAAGATCACCAGTAGAGCGACCCTTAAGGAAGCCATACTGGCGATCTGAGAGCAGATTATGAGAAGAGAAATGCTTAAGAAATTTGGAAGCAAGAATAGTTTCAAAAACTTTAGAAAGACAAGAGATGAGAGCAATTGGACGATAGTTGGAGGGTTGAGAGTGGTCACCCTTCTTTGGGACAGGTTGAATGTGAGCAAACTTCCAACATGAAGGGAAGACGTTAGAGCATAGACAGAGACGAAAGAGTTTGCCTAGGCAGGAAGTCAGCACGGAAGCACAGTTTTTGAGAACAACAGGAGGAACACCGTCCGGACCGTACGCCTTATTAGTATTAAGCCCAGTATATGTATATATATTATATGTATTAGTATATATATATATATATATATATATATATATATATATATATATATATATATATATATATATTGACCAAAAAATATACCCTCCCCCCTTAAGGATGGATATACAATATGTGTGCCTGGTGTGAGTAAGCAAGGTATGATACGGCCTCCCGAAATCCATCCTTCTGAATCCTCCCTTCCTCGCGAGGACAGAGTCCACCTGGCCAGGCTGAGATGCGGACACCATGCAGCTCTTCTGAGCTATCAGAAGAGACTGGATGACTGCGTCGTCGACACCTGCCCGGGTTGTAACACAGCACCCCATACCATTAAACACATCATAGAGGACTGCATTTCATACAACCACTTACGCCAACAACACAATTTACACTCTTTGAGAGCTCTGTGGGAAAGCCCGACCGTGGCCATGGCCTTCCTTAGGGACTCGGGGCTGTTCGGCCAGGCAGCTTAGGGAACAACAACAACAACAACAACAACTAAGAAGGGTAGACAAAATATGATGAAACACAGGCATTATATTACGAAGGAAAGTGTAACCAGATGGATAAATGAGACCCTAAAGTTTGCTGGGGTGGGATGGAACAGGCTAACATCTGACCGGTTAGAGTGGAAACGTGTGGGAGAGGCCTTTGTCCTGCAGTGGACTAATTCAGGCTGGCTGATGATGATGATGAACGAAGGAAATGAGATACACTATGAAAAGTAAAAATATGGCACGGAGAAGAGTACACATGAAATGACGAAAAACAGGTATAATGAAATGAAAGAAAGGTATAGTATAAGGAAGACAAACATCTTTTATATATTGAGAAAGACAAATTATGTACGATTAAGGGAAGACTATACCCTGTTCCAAGTAAGTAGCCCCACACTCTTGAACATTAATGTACATAACTCACAAACGACAAGAGTTATCGAGCTAATATTTCTACCAATTGGGAATGGTCAGCCAGGAAATAAGTGTGCAAAATCACAGCCCATTTGCTTTAGCCCATTTTTATTTACAGAGATTTCTGGACTACGAATTTGGAACAGGGTATGGGGATATAGTGAAATTATGGGATAGGGTAACAAGATAGAGGGAGAGGATGATGATGCAAGGAACACGGTATAGGCTTAGGGAAAAGGTTATATTAGGAAAGGGGCGATGCCGTAACTATAGGTTCCTGGAAAGATCGAGATTTAGTTTGTGAAGGGGGTTGAGGGGAGGGGGTATGGAGAGAGGGTGCCCGTTGTAAGGTAATAATAATAATAATAATAATATTTATTCAGTTAGCATTTTACAGAGTTGGTACCACATAGTATGTTAAAAATATGACATGTACCAGCCTTGCATAATTCCAACTAAGGACAGCCCAATAAGGCCGTTAGGCGTATTTCCATTGGGGTCCTTGTGGGATTAGGTTAGCTGGGGAAAAGGGGGAGGATAAAGAAATAGATACTTTAGAGAAAGTATTTCTAGGGGGTTATTTTAAGATACCTTACATCCTATAGTAAATATCAGTAATCCGTAATCAGTAATCATTTCAGGTGGTTTGTTTATCTCTTATGTCGTATTTAGTAGTAGACATAAGCTTGGTGCTCCCTTCTCGCAGCTGTCCGGTTCAGGTGTTCCTTCAGGCTACGTCTGAAAGAATACAGTGTTCTCTTTTCACGGACTGACTGGGGTAGGTCGTTCCAGTCTGTGATGGCAGTGAAGAAGAATGTTTGCTTACCCTGTCCTTGGATTCTCGGGACCTTAAAATTAAACATCCTGTTTCTTGTATTATGATGTAGGGGGTAGTAGGACGTGTAGCGTGGACAGGGAGGTGTAGGGAGAGGAGACGGGAAGGTGTAGGGAGGGGAGATCGGGAGGTGTAGGGAGGGGAGAGGGAGGTGTGAGAAGGAGAGGGAGGGGTAGGGAGGAGAGGGAGGGGGGACGGGGAGGTATAGGGAGTGAAGACGGGGAGGTGTAGGGAGGAGAGAGGGAGGCGTGAGAAGGAGAGGGAGAGAGATATGACGGGTAGTATAGGGAGGTGTAGGATGGATAGAGAGAGCAGGGGAAGGTGGGAGGCGAAAGACACAATATTATCTCAGAGGCCTTGTCCGTTCCATGAAAATACTCTAGGAGTCTAGGTGAACATAATAATGCTAGTGTGTAATGCAGTACACTCACTGCAAAGTGTACGAATTCAGCAGGCTAATAACACAGGAGAGAGAGAGAGAGAGAGAGAGAGAGAGAGAGAGAGAGAGAGAGAGAGAGAGATGGGGAACAAGAGAAGGTTGGAGATAGGAGGCAGGTATGATGTGAGGGTCAAGGTGAAGGTTCAGCTAACAATAACAACACCTGCAGACAAGGGGTAACCATGCCTAGGGGACGATACCCACGGAGGAGGACGAGGGACAAAAACACCGATAATATATATATATATATATATATATATATATATATATATATATATATATATATATATATATATATATATATATATAACAATGCATGTGTCATACAGGATATGCCTGTGCCTTGATCCACCCTGTTATAGCCCGGTGGGAGGAGACTTGGACATAATCCCCTATTATGATTGGAGACCTCAGGCTCAAACCACTCGGAAGTGGGTTGTAAAAGAAACTATAAATTGTAAATGGCATATTATAATTAATACATTATAGTATACACAACAAATACACCATAATTATAATAATATATATAATTATATACTGTATGTCGCATAATTGTATTATATATAGTATAATAATTATGACTCACACACACACAACATACAAACACACAGACAACATACAAACGCACACACAATACACACACAACATACAAACACACACAACACACACAGAGGTAAACAACTTCTTACCTCAGACAGGTAGTGGACGTATTTCTCGGATGATTCACCTTTCCTTACCCCCCCCCCCTTCCCTTACCTTGACACACCCCCCCCCCCCCCCCCTTTCTCTACCCTCTTCATCCCCTTTGTTTTCCTATCAGGGTTTACATCAGGGGTCTGCTCTCTCTCTCTCTCTCTCAGCTATTAACTGTCCTTTGTGGCAATTTGTAACTCACTTAAATTTCTTCTACCTCCTCTCTCCCGGCTGTTGTAAACTGTGTTATAAAATTATTAATTATTGTTAATATTATAGTAATAATAATAATAATGATTAGTAGTAGTAGTAGTATTATATTAATAATATAATATCAATAACATTATTATCATTATTATTATTATTATTATAAAAATTGTTATATTCAAAACTACCTGGCTAATAACACGTCCCAAACCAGTTCCCTCTTAACTCCTCTCCAGTCTGACTCTTACCTTGCAGTTTTGTGTCTTCTTAGCGCCTTCTACAACTCACTAATTAGACCTCTTGCTCTCTTGCTCTCTCTCTCTCTCTCTGATTACTAGTTACTTTTTTCTTTTATTTTGTTTTTTCAAGCGGTGCATTGACATTATTGAGCCCATGGTCTATGTACATTGGGTCATATTATGAGACAATTCGGAATATGCTGCGTAATTCTGGTTTTCAGCACACATGACATATATAGAACGATCAGAAAGAGTCCAATCAAGAGCTACAAAACTAATTCCATCGATCTTGATATTGGTTGAGAGCTTTCTCTCCCTTTGTGTTGGAAATGTGCAGTTTGCGAGGCCATCTCATTGAAGTGTTTAACAATTTAGTACAGTGCATTCCTTTTCAATTGACCCTACCAAGAATTCACCTGAGACCTCTGGTGGACGCTTCCGAACTAGCGCCAGAGCTACGGCTGTCGACATCAACAATACCCAACACTTAGGATATACACAGTTTATCTCGATTTTTTGTGATTCTACATGTTTATATTTTAGATAAAGTGGTAGTGGTGGATAGAGTGGTAGTAGAAGATAAAGTGGTAGTGGTATATAAAGTGGTAGTGGTAGATAAAGTGGTATTAGTAGATAAAGTGGTAGTGTTAGATAAAGTGGTAGTGGTGGATAAAGTTGTAGTAATGGATGATAAAGTGGTAGTGGTGGATAAAGTGGTAGTGGTAGATAAAGTGATAGTGGTGGATAAAGTGGTAGTGGTGGATAAAGTGGTAGTGGTAGATAAAGTGGTATTAGTAGATACAGTGGTAGTGTTAGATAAAGTGGTAGTGGTGGATAAAGTGGTAGTAGTGGATACAGTGGTAGTAGTATATACAGTGGTAGTGGTGGATAAAGTGGTAGTGGTGTATACAGTGGTAGTGGTGGATAAAGTGGTATTAGTAGATAAAGTGGTAGTGTTGGATAAAGTGGTAGTGGTGGATAAAGTTGTAGTAGTGGATAAAGTGGTAGTTTTGGATAAAGTGGTAGTGGTTGATAAAGTTATAGTGTTAGATAAATTGGTAGTTGTGGATAAAGTGGTAGTGGTAGATAAAGTAGTAATAGTAGTAGTAAAGTGGTAGTGATAGATAGTGGTAGTTGTAAATAAAGTGGTAGTAGTAGATAAAGTGGTAGTGGTAGTAGTAGATAAAGTGGTAGTGATAGATAAAGTAGTAGTGGTAGTAGTAGATAAAGTGGTAGTGATAGATAGTGGTAGTTGTAGATAAAGTGGCAGTGGTAGATAAAGTGGCAGTAGTAGATAAAGTGGTAGTGTTAGACAAAGTGGTATTGGTAGATAAAGTGGTAGTGGTAGATAAAGTGGTAGTGGTGGATAAAGTGGTAGTGGTAAATAAAGTGATAGTGGTGGATAAAGTGGTAGTGATAGATATAGTGGTAGTGGTGGATACAGTGGTAGTGTTAGATACAGTGGTAGTTGTGGATAAAGTGGTAGTGGTGGTATTAGATAAAGTGGTAGTGTTATATAAAGTGGTAGTGGTGGATAAAGTGGTAGTAGTGGATAAAGTGGTAGTTTTGAATAAAGTATTAGTGGTGGATAAAGTAAGTGTTAGATAAAGTGGTAGTGGTGGATAAAGCGGTAGTGGTGGATAAAGTGGTAGTGATAGATACAGTGGTAGTGGTGGGTAAAGTGTCAGCTACAGAAATTTGTACTAATTGCTTAAAATAAAGAATTATTGAAGGAGAGGGAGGGTGGATAGGTCAGCGATGTCGCCAATTTCCCACAATGCACCGAGGTAAACATTGCGTTCAGTGCCTCTATCGGCCACTGTAGGCATTTATTGGTAGGGAGAAATTCTCCCTACCAATAAATGCCTACAGTGGCCGATAGAGGCTACTGGCTACTAGTCCGGTGGCAGGGACCGATAAGCGTGCATTGCGGTCAGTACAAAGTTTTTTTGCTGTTTCTATACCTCTGAGGTGTGCTCTTTAAGAATCTGGATGATGCCCCTCTGTCATCCTTGGGCAATCCGCACAATATGCAAATTAAGGCCGCCATTACTGAAAATCTTGTTTTCGTCAATATCTCAGTAAGTATGCATGGTATCAAAATAATTTTGGTGTCTATACACATGTTTTGAGGGGTAAAGAATCAGATTAAGCCATTTCAGTAAAGATCACACCAATATTTTGTGCTGAATAGGCATATTAAGGCCGCAAAATATGCAAAATATGCAAAAATCACCTTCTAGTGTATATCCGAGTCGTTACAGAACATCCCCTTTACTTATGCTGATGCATGTTGCCATTACTGATTTAACTCAGTTCTCAAACAAGTCACTTCCAACAACATTGTCACAGTCATTAACCCTTCGGGTGTGCTCATTCCGGAGTGTGCTTCTCCGTGACATCCACAAAACATTGTGCATGGCAAGTGAGCTCTATAGCATGCACACATTGCTGTCGAACAGGGTGTATCCGTAGCACAGCCACACCTTATCATTTCCAGCACCTCCGGTGGAGCAACACTAACGTTTGGTTGCAATGTTACTGGGAACAAGCATCTAGTGCGTTCGTCACGTTCCCATCCGAACTCGACAGGATCTAATGCTGGAGGTTCTGAGTTGAGAGCTGATTTCCAAATGGCAGTCTGAATGTGCGCCCGCTTTACGTTCTCTTCGAATGCCTCTTTAGAAGGTGGGAGTGACTTAAGCTCTGGAGCCTTTGTCACATTTTTTCTACCCATCCATCGCGACCAGACTTCTCCACGGACCTCAGACATATTCGATGTCACCAAGCTTTTGACCCCATAGCAGGCAGCCATAAATGCTGTCGCTTCTTCAATGATGTCACCTATGTCCTCAGATAATACGCCCAATTTGTGCAGTTCTACACCACTCTTAAGGACTTTGATGACGGTGCTTTTTCCTACTCCGAAGCACTGAGCCACAGTGTCACAGCCTGAGAGGGCATGAGCGGCTGGCAGTTGTGAAAGCAAGTGTCCATGTTCACTTGCAGTTGCCCCAATGTCTATAGTAGTTCGTTCAGCACTTGGTCCTTCCATTGTAAGACGACAAGTCAGGTTCAACTTTGCGTAGAAGTGCAGCAGGAGGATGAAAACGTCTGCGTCCTCACATACGATGTTGATTCTTTTCACGCCACTTTCAGCTACCTTAACCATCTGCAGTATGATTATTACATCCATTTCTTCCTGGCGAGTCATGAGATCTTCTCTGCAGAAGGCAATGCCATCCTGAATTACAACTGATACAGAGTCAGTAGAGGTAATGACCAGACTGTGTTCATTCGGCTCGTCCTGTGCTTTCTGGATCAAATTCTGACATATCAGATCTATGACCTGTACCTTATTCTCAGTTACTGCAAGGACAACCTTCTGAGGTGGCAATGGAGTATGTAACTGCAGTTTGTGTCGTCGGCTCACTTCGTCACCAGCTCGAGCTGCCCGCGTTCCACTTTTAATGCTGAAGTCGAAGTAGCGATCAAAGATCAGGTATGTGTCCTGGCTTGCCACCCTTTTCATCACATTCCTCGTGAAGCCGTTGACAAAATCTGCCACAGTTCCTTGATTAGGCCAGTTTATAACCCAAAGGATAGCACAGCCATCCAGTATTTCTACCTCTACTTTCTCAACCAAACGCTGTGACACAGTCACCTGCAGCTTCTTCTTCAGCGTGGATTTCGTAGTTGCGATTCTCATTTTGCCTTCATCATCAAACATGGAGGTAGGCACGGGTGACAGTTCATGCGCAAGGTGTTACGACCTGGCACTTGGGTACACAAGGGCTCTCAATCAGGACTCTAATACGGCTCGCTGCCACAACGGAAACACACGATCCCAACCCCTGAGTACTGCCAGCCGAACAAAAAACACCAATACCCTCCAGAGTTCAATCTGCTATAACGGGGTATACAAGAACTCGGTACTAGTGTTCAACAACAGACTAATAAAGAGACAGGAATTCTCTAGTCTGGTCAACAATCAAACAAAGAAGTAAGAAACAACAACACCAAAGAATAGTGTTGGCCGAAGCCGAAGTAATCCACCCTTGACTAAGAACTTAAGAAGTCCTCCACCCTCTACTTCGGATCGGCACTATTACGTTACGTTAATTAATAGTCCTTAAGCATCGAGCAAGGAATCTTCTGAAAAAGTTAGATGCTTCTCGGATGCTCGTAAGAAGTACGTATCGGATTTTGAACAGTAATTCAATAAGAAAAACACTGGCAATTAAATACTATTACAGGTTTAAATTGGCATAAGAATAATTAAAAGAATATGCAATAGTAAATGGCAAACATTAAAAAGAAGTACTCCGCAAATGCAACGGCAATAGCCTACTCGGATTGTGCTCGTGGGCCACTAATCACTAAAGTAGCCAAGCTTGCAACACATGAAATCAATAGTGCATAAACAATATCATACATAAGGAAAGCTTCAATACTATTCTGTATCTACTAATCGAGTAAAGTCTAGCTGGGGTACTGTGGGCAAAAGGTAGCAGTGACTGAGCAAAAACGGCTCGTAGCCTAGCGAAGTCCTCACAACTGTTTAAAGTATTACGTTAACACTAACAAGTGCACTTTGAGAAATCCAGATCCCTTGTATCTGGTTTTCTCCCGGCTCCTTGACAAAGTAAAACAAGCTGTTAATAAAATACAGGGTGGTTAGGCTCTTGCCCTCACGCACTGTAAATTATTAACTCAACACAGTCAGCCGCGAAGACAACCTAGGCTTCACTGAACCGAAACGAGTATGCAGGTTTATCGCTTAACCACTGCATCAAACAACAACTCGTAACACAGAAAAGCCTTACCCCAGTCTAGCATTACCTAGACTAGCAGAAACCAGGAATAATAATAATAACACACAGGGAAATGCATAGACAAGTGCAACAAACATAAATCAATCCTATTCTAAGTTAACCCTTCCAAAATAGGCTATCTAATAGGCATGTATCTCATGAGAACTCAAGCGATAATACGTTGGCTGACTAGCTCTGCACCAACGGGACCATGGAAGTTAAAAAGGGTAGGGAAAAGAGGAGATAAGAATGTAAGGTAGTAGAGAAAGTTCACATCAGTCAGAAGAATATATATAGTTAGCAAGGGAAATGAGAAGTCGCTCTGCCTAATGAGTTCTGATCAAAAAATGGCTAGACTTCCCTTTTTATACTCGGCCCTCTAGTGAGCCCAACGTGAACTACTAAGGACCGCCCACTGACAATCATTACGTAATTTCTCTCTCTCCTCTGGGATAGACAAAGGCTTTCCTAGCACTGAGGGGAGGGGGGAGGGGGGGGGAGTGCTAGTGAGTTAGGCCCACCTCCCGCATGGCGCACCCACTGACCCCCAACTGTGGCTGCCGCTTCTCCCATCATTACAAATAAGTTTTACACACAATACTTATAACTAATGATATAAAATAGAACTCGTTGACTCAGATGAAAACAAAATACATATTCATATTACTTATAGTACAACGGCTCACATGAACTAAGTTAGGAAACTCTACATAGACTACAGCCAAAGTTCCTGCCCTGACGATCCTAGCGAGAGTGGGGCATGACTAGGCGTTCTGTACAGCATGCTCACACTGGACATGCGTCACACCTCCCCCAAGATTTTACTTGCTCAACCCTGAGCTAAAATCTGACAAACACAGAACCCCATCAAGCCCCTCACACCCAGCGACCCAGCGACCGCATGGCACTAAAACAAAGCTGAGTTTATCACCAAAACGCATCTTATTATTAACCAAAAATTCACATTTTATAACTCCTCCCAACAATAGCAAAAAGACACAATATCATGCTCCCAGAGCGAGCTTACAGCAGCTCAGCCGTTTGATAGTTTGTGGACTACTCAAACTCTATAGGCTATGACAAACTTATACGATTACCTATATCAAAAGAAAGAGTTTTTTATATGATTTTTATATTTTAATATGTTTTTCCCGGCTGCACTATAAGGGCAGCCTATTTTCCTCCACTCAAACCCACACACCTGTGATAGCCTACGACTGATCATCCACCCTTGATAAACAATCCGCGATCACATTGTCACATCCAGCAATATGACGGATGTCCAGGTTATACTCCTGCAACATCAAAGACCACCTGGTCAGTCTCATATTGTGATTGTGAAATTGATTCAGGAATCTCAAAGGGTGATGATCAGTGTAGATAACCACGACTGGGCCATAGGCTGGAACATACACCTCGAAGTGCCTGAGCGACAGCACAATCGCCAGTAATTCCTTTTCTATTGTAGAATAGTTCTTTTGTGCAGCATTGAACTTCTTAGAAAAGAAACTTACTGGGTGTTCCACACCTTCATTGTCTGTCTGTAGCAAGACGGCACCAGCCCCTACACCACTAGCATCTGTTGCCAGCTGAAAAGGCCTGTTAAAGTCTGGGGCCCTGAGTATCGGGTGAGTACATAGCAAATGTTTCACCAAAGTGAAAGCCTTTTCACACTCAGGTGCCCACAAAAACTTTTTGTCTTTAGATAACAAATCTGTGAGAGGTGCCAACACCGTTGAGTAACCTTTTATGAAGCGTCTGTAGTAGCCTATCATACCCAAGAATCTCATAATCTGCTTCTTGGTTGTTGGGTGCGGAAATTTATTGATAGCCTGTACCTTGTTCTGAGGAGGGCACACCTGTCCCCTTCCCACTACAAACCCAAGGTACTGCACAGTGGCTTTTACGAAGTCACACTTTGCCAAATTTACTACCAGACCTGCTTCACTAAGTTTCCGGAACAAGGTCTCAAGGTGCTCACAATGGCTCTCAAAGTCGTCATCATAAATGATTACATCGTCCAAATATACGGTGCAATTTGGAATGTCCTTTACAATTTCATTCATCAGGTTCTGAAACGTTGCTGGTGCATTCTTAAGCCCGTAAGGCATAACATTGCACCGGTAGGTACTCCCGTCCACAACAAAACCACATACCTCTTTAGCACGCTCGGACAAAGGTACTTGCCAGTAACCTTTTACTAAATCTACTTTAGACAAAAAACGAGCATTACCAATTTTGTCAACACTATCATCAACCCGAGGAAGAGGATATGGGTTAGTTGGAGTCAAACCGTTTAACCTACGGAAATCAATACAAAGCGTACCTTGCCATCTGGCTTAGGCTGCAGTGTTACAGGGGAAGTCCACTTAACTGTGCCTTTCTCTATCAACCCTCTACCGAGCATATACTCCAACTCATCCCTCAGAGCTGGTAGTTTTATGGGGGGCACACGGTACGGGATTGACTTAAAGGGTAGATGGTCCCCCACGTCAACATCATGCATAGCCTGAGTAGTGAGGCCTGGGTGTTCAGCAAATACAGTGGGGTATGAACCGAACAACTGACGGATAGCATCAAACTGCGGCTCAGGCAAATGAGCTATAGCCTCGTCAGCCCTTAGGCTCGAGTTCCCCGCCCACTGATCCGCTGAAACATGTTGATCCCAGCTATCCTCCTCTGAAGCTTGACTGTCCCCCTCTCCTTCTCCACCACGGCCGCAACAAGCCAACACAGGGACAGTGAGAGGCTCAGAGGGGCGCCTCACATACTCTTTAATAAGGTTCACGTGACATAACTGGTTCTTTTTCCTCCTGTCTGGAGTGGCAACAAGGTAATCTAAGTCTGAAATTTTTTCTACAATTTTATAAGGTCCAGTGTACTTCGCAGAGAGGGGGTTACCAACCAAAGGCCACAAAATTAATACCTCTTGTCCTACAGTGAACTTCCGGAGCCTCACTTTGCGATCATACCTGTCCTTCATCAAAGCTTGTGATTCTGTCAAATTTCTACCTGCCATCTCCAGACTCTTAAGCATGCGCTCACGGCTTTCAAGCACATACTTTAATAATGGACAAGGCTGCACAGTCCCCTCCCAAATTTCTTTCAGCATGTTAAGGGGGCCCCTGACACGGTGTCCAAAAATCAGCTCGTTTGGACTAAATCCCAGGCTCTCACCAGGTACCTCCCGAGCAGCAAACAGCACATAAGGCAATCCAAGATCCCAATCCATACCGTTGTCAGCACAATAACACCTGAGCATGCTTTTAAGTGTAGCATGCCACCGCTCAAGCACCCCTTGACTCTCAGGGTGATACGCTGACGATACTACTGCTCGTATCCCATGCTGTTGCATTGTTTGCTTGAACATGTTGGAGGTGAAATTAGATCCCTGATCAGACTGAATCTCCTCCGGGTACCCGTACCTTGAGAAGTACCACAACAAGTTACTGACTACCGTCTTAGCCATTCCATTTTTCATAGGGTATGCATCGGGGTATCTAGTGGCAACATCCATTATGGTTAACAAAAATTTATTTCCCGCCTTAGTGGGAGGGAGTGGACCAACCATGTCAACAATAATTTTACTAAAGGGTGGCCCAATCACAGGAATAGGGTGTAACGGAGCCTTAGGAATAACTTGGTTCGGTTTCCCGACACGTTGACAAATATCACAGGAGTTTATCCATGACTGCACATGAGACTTCATCCCCGGCCACCAAAACAATTTCCCCAAAGCCGCCACCGTTTTTCTCACCCCTAGATGTCCTGCCAGTGGTGTGTCATGCGCCAACCTCAGTAGGCTATCCCTGCACTCCCGTGGCACCACCAACTGGTCCACTACTCCGGACCCCTTTTGCCAACTACGTTTAGGGTCTTGAAAACGCCTATAAAGGATGCCTTCTAAATAAAAAAAATCTCCTGGCTGTGCATCGCCGTCCTCGTCGAGCTCTACAGCTCCATTAGCACACGTTTGGAGCTCAGGGTCCTCTAGTTGCAACCGACTTATATCTGAGGGTGCCAAGCGATCTAACTGCTCCCGGAGCAATGCATGACCTTCCCCGATACTGGGCTGCTCCCTCTGTCTCTCTCGATGTACATAACGTTGCTGTCGTGGAGACTCGTCATGCCCAGCCTCGTCACTCTCGATGACAGGCCCAGGGGCTACTCCAGAATTAAGTAATGGTGCTAATACTGAATCACCCAGGAGAGCCGCCGAGTCAAAACTCTTAAAACCAACTCCAGCTTTAGCCTCCTCCTGTTGATCGTTCCTCCGCTGGTCTGAAGGCGGAGGACTAGGCTGTGACACTTTAGCTGCCCGAGCTCGGGTGACAACACACGCCATGGGTTGTGTCTGGCACCGCTCGACCCACTCTTGCTCTTCCCTACTCACGTCGGCCGGCCTCTCGGCAACGACTAAGGGTAGAACCTCGGAAGCGGGCATTGCAAAGTCGTTGCCGAGAAGAAGGTCGACGCCCTCCACTGGCAGTTTCTCCACAATCCCGACATCCAATTCACGTGCCACACCATCCACCTCCAACTCCAACCGCACCAGCGGGTATGACCGAGTTGCATTAATACCCTGCACCACTACCACCCGAGCCGCGTTTATAGGGTAGCCAGTCAAGTTTTTCATCAGAGTCTGGGAAGCACCTGTATCACGCAAGACCTCTACTCCATGCTTGCGCCCCGCCCACATCACGCAACCCCGCCCTCTATGGTCGCAAAAAACATCCTGAGCAGGGTTCGAGCCTCCCAGGTGCTTCTGCATTGGCTGTGCCTCAGCCTCTGACGAACTGCCCCAGGCAAACTCAGATGACTTCGGAGACACACCAATGTTGCAGGCCAAAGACACAGCTGCTGTAGGTGGTTTGCTAGGACAGACTCTTGCAAAGTGCCCCTTTTTATGACAATGATAACACTCCACCTCCCCTTTGGGCTTCCCTTGGTACTGGGAAGGGCCCGGCCCCTTCTTAAATGGGACGGTGCTAGTCTTGTGGTCAGTCTTGGTATCATGGCTCTTGTACTTGTTTGCATAAGGTATATCACTAACTCGGGGGGGTGGGGCGTCACGCCCCTTGTTACCTGCCTCACTACGCTGGGCAGACCCGCACCCACGAATTAGTGATAGCCGGAGGTCAGCCATCTCAGCTGCCTCCTGTAGAGTTTTTGGGTTCTTTTCTTTAATAGTTAAAGTCATTTCTGCACCAGTACACTTATAAAACTGCTCGAGCAGAAACAGCTCAGTCAACTGTTCGGCCGTCTCAGCTTTCTCAGAACGTGTCCAGTTTTTAAGTGCATCTTTTAAGTCCCGGGCATGTTCAAGAAAGGTCACCTCCCTAGTCTTTGTAACACCCCGAAACTTCAATCGATATGTTTCCGGTTGCAACTCGTATGCCCGTAGGACAGCTCTCTTCAATTCTGGGTAGTCAATGCAAGACTCTAAAGGCAGTGCATCATAAGCCTTCAGACCCTTACCCGTAAGTCTTGAGGAGACTAGAGCTGCCCACTTCTCTTCAGGCCAATTATGCTCCCTACATTTCTTCTCAAAACGATTAAAAAATTCTGTGACTTCAGTTTCACTAAATACCGGCACCAATTTGACTAATTGGGCCAAGGACTGTTCTCTTACTTGGCCCTCACGGCCCATCCAAGTCCCTGTCGACTCTGCACGAGACTTATCTAAATCTAATTTAGCACAATATTTCTCCGAGTCGTACTTAAGCTCAGCCTCATGCCTCCTAACCTCAATCTCATGCCTCCTCGTCTCATCCTCCTGCCTCCTGGTCTCATTTTCATGCCTCCTGGTCTCATCCTCCTGCTTCCTAGCCTCAATCTTAGCAAGCTCAAGTCTAAATACCATATCTGGAGACAGACAGGAAGAGGGAGCTGCCACTACTGAAGGAGGGGGGGCAAAAACTGGGGAACCACCATGTGCACCACCCGAGGGCACTCCAATCTGCCAATTCTCATCCCTCTGTGGGAGAGTGCTAACCTCCGGTAACTGAGTGGACGGCACTGTGGGAGTCGAGTGAGAGGGGATCTGGGGAGGAACCCCCCCAAACGCCCTCTCCTCCGAAACCCCATGTCGCCCACGCAACACCCAGGAAATCAGCTCCCCCTTGGACATCCCTACTACATTGGAAATTCCCAAAACCTTGGCTATCAGGTGCAAGCCACAAACATCCACCCCAGTCAGCCTCTCCTCCGTCACGTGGTACCGCTTACTCACAAAAACTCTAGCATCCTCCTCACTGGTTACTAACGGCACACCTTCAAATGGCATCTCTCGCTCATCGTCCGTGCTAATGCACGACATACTGAAGTCCACAAAAAAATTCTCGAGACAAAAGTGTTTAACTTCCTATGCAAGCACTAATTACTAAATTAACTGGAGTCTCTTAAATGCTTTACTAATTGCCATACAAAAACAAATATTCTTCAATATGCACGCTAAAATACAAACAAACAAATGTTGTACAACTCTGCAAAAATTTATACTGTTCACAAAATCCTAAGCAAGGTCGCCATTTGTTACGACCTGGCACTCGGGTACACAAGGGCTCTCAATCAGGACTCTAATACGGCTCGCTGCCACAACGGAAACACACGATCCCAACCCCTGAGTACTGCCAGCCGAACAAAAAACACCAATACCCTCCAGAGTTCAATCTGCTATAACGGGGTATACAAGAACTCGGTACTAGTGTTCAACAACAGACTAATAAAGAGACAGGAATTCTCTAGTCTGGTCAACAATCAAACAAAGAAGTTAAACAACAACACCAAAGAATAGTGTTGGCCGAAGCCGAAGTAATCCACCCTTGACTAAGAACTTAAGAAGTCCTCCACCCTCTACTTCGGATCGGCACTATTACGTTACGTTAATTAATAGTCCTTAAGCATCGAGCAAGGAATCTTCTGAAAAAAGTTAGATGCTTCTCGGATGCTCGTAAGAAGTACGTATCGGATTTTGAACAGTAATTCAATAGGAAAAACACTGGCAATTAAATACTATTACAGGTTTAAATTGGCATAAGAATATTAAAAGAATATGCAATAGTAAATGGCAAACATTAAAAGAAGTACTCCGCAAATGCAACGGCAATAGCCTACTCGGATTGTGCTCGTGGGCCACTAATCACTAAAGTAGCCAAGCTTGCAACACATGAAATCAATAGTGCATAAACAATATCATACATAAGGAAAGCTTCAATACTATTCTGTATCTACTAATCGAGTAAAGTCTAGCTGGGGTACTGTGGGCAAAAGGTAGCAGTGACTGAGCAAAAACGGCTCGTAGCCTAGCGAAGTCCTCACAACTGTTTAAAGTATTACGTTAACACTAACAAGTGCACTTTGAGAAATCCAGATCCCTTGTATCTGGTTTTCTCCCGGCTCCTTGACAAAGTAAAAACAAGCTGTTAATAAAATACAGGGTGGTTAGGCTCTTGCCCTCACGCACTGTAAATTATTAACTCAACACAGTCAGCCGCGAAGACAACCTAGGCTTCACTGAACCGAAACGAGTATGCAGGTTTATCGCTTAACCACTGCATCAAACAACAACTCGTAACACAGAAAAGCCTTACCCCAGTCTAGCATTACCTAGACTAGCAGAAACCAGGAATAATAATAATAACACACAGGGAAATGCATAGACAAGTGCAACAAACATAAATCAATCCTATTCTAAGTTAACCCTTCCAAAATAGGCTATCTAATAGGCATGTATCTCATGAGAACTCAAGCGATAATACGTTGGCTGACTAGCTCTGCACCAACGGGACCATGGAAGTTAAAAAGGGTAGGGAAAAGAGGAGATAAGAATGTAAGGTAGTAGAGAAAGTTCACATCAGTCAGAATATATATAGTTAGCAAGGGAAATGAGAAGTCGCTCTGCCTAATGAGTTCTGATCAAAAATGGCTAGACTTCCCTTTTTATACTCGGCCCTCTAGTGAGCCCAACGTGAACTACTAAGGACCGCCCACTGACAATCATTACGTAATTTCTCTCTCTCCTCTGGGATAGACAAAGGCTTTCCTAGCACTGAGGGGAAGGCGAAGGGGGGGGGGAGTGCTAGTGAGTTAGGCCCACCTCCCGCATGGCGCACCCACTGACCCCCAACTGTGGCTGCCGCTTCTCCCATCATTACAAATAAGTTTTACACACAATACTTATAACTAATGATATAAAATAGAACTCGTTGACTCAGATGAAAACAAAATACATATTCATATTACTTATAGTACAACGGCTCACATGAACTAAGTTAGGAAACTCTACATAGACTACAGCCAAAGTTCCTGCCCTGACGATCCTAGCGAGAGTGGGGCATGACTAGGCGTTCTGTACAGCATGCTCACACTGGACATGCGTCACAAAGGACAGTGTTGATATCAATGTCTCGAGACTGTTGCAACCCTAGTACCCGCGAGTAGATGAGATTCGTGTCATACACATTATTGTTCCCAACCTTTACTGCCTTTCTCTTCACTGCCATGGTCACCACCAACTTGGATAAGGACGCATTAAATCCGCCAGGCCAGCTCTTTTCAAATGACACAAGTTGACCATTCCCAATATCCACTGCGTCATGTGCGTTCACCGTTTCAGGTGCAATCTGACCAGGAACGACATTGATCAAACCAGCGGGATGACCAGTTGGATCCAGGGAATCGATGCAAGTCAGAAGTTTATCTCGTATCTTGTCTCTGTCCTTGGCGTCTGAAGTGATGCGTGATGGCTTCTCTTCTTTATGACTCGTCACCTACCTCTCTCCACTGTCATCCGACATATCCGCGATATCTTGAACGATCATGCTGCAGGTGTGCATACTGTATGCCCATCGTTTTAGGGTTTCGGGCTTCAGGGTTATGCCTATGATTCCATTTGGACCATGCCCGTAACGCATGAAGGTTATCTCTATCCACATGTCGGACCAGATCCCGTTCCAGAGTCCCGGCTTGTGACACATGGTGTGTTCACCTCTCATGAAGCACTGAAGCACTTCAGGTGGGAGATGCTCCATTGTCCTCAGGTAGTACACCCCGTATCTCACATAGTTGAAGTGAGCAGAGGCAAAAAAGTATGGCATCATTTGCTCTACTGCCCAAAAAATTTGACAAAAAGTTAGCAACATTGAGTGGCAAACCCCTATACTATCATCAAAAAATCCCTAAAAATCTGCAGTAGTCGATTAACGCTGCCTTTACCCCAGCTTTTACCGGGCCGCCATTACTGATATTATCAATAATGGCGGTCCTTATTTGCATATTTTGCAGAAAATATTGGTGTGATCAATACTGAAATGGTTTAGTCTGATTCTTTACCCCTAAAACATGTGTATAGACACCAAAATAATTTTGATACCATGCATAGTTACTGAGATATTGACGAAAACAAGATTTTCAGTAATTGCGGCCTTAATTTGCATATTGTGCGGATTGCCCAAGGATGACAGAGTGGCATCATGCAGATTCTTAAAGAGCACACCTCAGAGGTATAGAAACAGCAAAAAAACTTTGTACTGATCGCAATGCAAGGTTCTCCAAAAATCTGGGGTTTAGCAACCGGACTATACTATTGGACGATTCTAATCAGCTTTTTTTTTCTTTTTTTTTTTTTTCTATGTGATTGAGGGAGGCAAAAGGCATAACTGCCTATAGCGAGTGCCTCCCCCATAGTGACAGGGCCAAAATCAAGGGACGTTCGAGCCAAAATGCCTGGACACACGGAGTTTGAAGCAATTTAAGTCATAGGAAGAGGGAAAGAGTGACGGTGAAAGACTGATTCTGGGAGAGAGTTCCAGAGCTCAGATGTTGAGTAGAAGAAAGTTTGAGAGTAACGTTTCACTCTTGGGTTGGAGAGTTGCACAGAGTAAAATGAGCCTCCAATAATGGGTAGGCTTCGAACCATCTCACTTAAGCCTATTCACTACCACAGATCCTTCTTAAACTGCACACAATCGTATACATATAGCTGGAAGAAAAATAAAAAGGCGTCGCCGGTACAGCACATAAGAACATATGAAAATGGGAGTCTGCAGAAAGCCGATTGGCCCAAATAAGGCAGATCCCTCTCACACCCAACCCTAATTATAAGGTGTTAATATGTGGATTATGCTAATATATGCTTAGCTTCATTACTAATACAACAAGTTATTATAGCTGGGACTAAAGCTGAAGAGGATGAGTGGAGGATATGGATGAATGGTCTAGCATCTTGGCAAGGAGAGATTCTTCCTAAGATGATTAACCCTATCAGTACCGGTGACATCTTTTTCATTATATTCTGGCAACTATTAGTCGATATTATTCAGTTTAGGAAAGGGCGTTTATCAATTAAAAGGCTACAGGACTCTCTCAATCCTTTCAGCTAATATATATCTCTCCCAAGCTTCATAAAATCGTCTAAATATTGTTGAACAAGAATATAAAAGACGTCGCTGGTACAGTCGGCCTAATAAGTGATGTCTCGGCACCAATTATGTTTTGATGAATAATTGGTATGAACAATATTTACACATTATTTCTTCTTTTGAGTGAGCTATACCAACATGTTCCTACACTTACCCACCCTTTTCAACATCTGACAGACATTAATACAGCGCAGATCGAGCCAAACGTAATGACAGCTGAGACATGACTTATTAGCGCCACTGTAGATAATAATGGGATAACAACGCTGGACGGTAGCTGGAATAGTGCTACAAGATATAAGAGGGAAGTACAAAGGAGTTCAAAGGAATACATATAACACTAGATGAACTGATCTTCCCTTACAAAGCTCCATGTAGCTAAATTATTATATACTGTCTTGATAGCGTAATGCATAGTGCGTGGAATTTCGATGTGAGTATCCTGGGTTCGAGTCCTCGGAGTGCCACATGTATTTGTTGATATCATTAATTGAGTTTAGATGTGAAGTTGGTTGGTGTAAAAAACATAATAATAATACATATGTGAAAGAACGAAAAGGTACGGTAGCACATACTGTACAGTACATAAATGCAAAATGTACATATACAGGAGAGTAGAGACAAACCATCAATTATACCTAGATGGGACTTCAAAACAGTCCGCTTACACAAGGTTCTTATTAAGGGGAGGTTATTAGTTTATTCCCTAGTCCTCCATCAAGCTTAAAATTACACCCCTAGGCTCCCTTGCTCTAGATAAATTTGTACATTTTTCGGTAGAAAAATTTCCCGGCCAAAGGCCGGTTCCTCTTAAATTACAGGCTCGCTATCGCTCGCCAGGAAAAATTTGACACCTAAATGGGACGAAAGGTCTTAAAATGGGGCAAAAGTTCTTAAAATCGCCAAACTAATGGGGCGAACATCTTAAAATCTCAAAAGCAATGGGGCTAAACATGAGGGAGAAAGGGGTCCAGAAAATAATTCCTCAAGTAAAAATAGCCCCTTAAGGGAGCCCACCTAGCTTTTATTCTCTTTCTCTCCCTCTCTCTCTCTCTTTTTGATTTGTATCCATTCGGCCCCATTCAGCCTACTGTTTCAAGATTTTTATCCCCATAAAGGTGTCAATATTTTCCTGGCGAGCGGTAGCAAGCCAGCATATATATATATATATATATATATATTTTTTTTTCTTCTATGTGATTGAGGGAGGCAAAAGCCATAACTGCCTATAGCGAGTGTCTCCCCCCATAGTTGAAAGAGTGACGGGGCCAAAATCAAGGGACGTTCGAGCCAAAATGCCTGGACACCCGGAGTTTGAATCAATTTAAGTCATAGGAAGAAGGAAAGACTGATTCTGGGAGAGAGTTCCAGAGCTCAGCTGTTGAGTAGAAGAAAGTTTGAGAGTAACGTTTCACTCTTGGGTTGGAGAGTTTGCACAGAGTAGGGGTGGGATTGAGTGCATGACGGGTACCTCGTGCCCTACGTAAAGGAGGTGGTATGCACTGGGATAGCTCTGATGAACACTGATTATTATAGTAGCGATAGAATAGCGAGAGAGATGCAACATATATATATATATATATATATATATATATATATATATATATATATATATATATATATATATATATATATTTGTTTTGCCAGCAAGCTAAATTTGTAAATTTTTCGATAGAAAAATGTCTCCGGCGAAGCCGGATTCTCCATACAATGCTGGGTCGCTATCGCTCGCCAAGAAGAAATCGACACCTGGATGGGGATAAACGTCTTAAACAGTTGGCTGAATGGGGCCGAATGGATACAAGCCAGGGAAAGAGAGAAAAGGAGAAAAGGATAAAAAAACGGTGACCCCCCTTAATTACAAAGTGAACAGAGGCATGGGGCGTTAGAAGACTGCCCAACCGTCTCGTCTAGCCTGGGAATCGAAAGAGGGTCCTTTAGGTTGTTAGCCGAGCACAATATGAAGGTTCAGGGAAGGGGATGTGGTTGAAGAAGAGAGAGCAACGAATGGTTACTTGGCGGTAGCTGAAATAGGGTGACCGGACAACTCAACCAGTAGACCATTTCAACCAGTAGCTCTTAACCAGTACCAAATCAACCAATACGGTTAGGTTAGGTTAGTACTATATTTTGGCACTGGTTTGGTTGATTTAGCACTGGTTGAGAGCTACTGGTTGAAATGGTCTACTGGTTTAGATGTCGGGGAACCCGGAAATAGTTATGAACAGATCTAGATAGAAAGTTATTATTCTTTTTCCTCCTTTCCACAACAACCGCCTCCTCCTCAGCTGAACTAAATCGTCTGGTGATAGATAAATTTAAATATGTAGAAACGTTACCGGATTTAACTATATAATAATTACATTTTGAGAAGTTGTTTGTAGAATATATTGAATTATTTAGTGTTAGCTGAAAACTAAATACTGTAAGGGACACCATTTAGATTGAAATAAAGGCTTCAAAATATCGCTGTGTACTTTACAAAAAAAATAAAGATTTGTATTACTCTTTAAAGTCGTTTTCATATATATTTAGAAACAGAAGGGACAATTTTATAAGTAGTCTTCTATCAATATTCGTTCAATGATTAATGTGGATTGTCTTTACTTAAGGGGAGATTTATATTTATTTATTTATTTATTTATTTATTTATTATTGTTATTTGTTTCTCTAGACCTCCATTAAGCTTACAAAAATACCCTTCCAGATATGTTTGTGCATTTTCGGTAGAAAATGCCCTTCCTCCTAAATCGCAGGCTCGCTATCGCTTGCCAGGAAAAAAGTCGACAGCTTAATGGCATAACAAGTTTAAAAATCATCAAACTAATTAGCTTGTCAATTTTAAGAACTTTTCTCTGTCAATATTAAGACCTTTCGTGCCATTTAGGTGTCGATATTATCTTACCGGCGAGAGATAGCGAGCCTGTAAATTATGAGGAACCGACCTTCGGCCTGGAACATTTTCAATCGAAAAGTGAACAAATATATCTTGAAAAACAAACAAAACTCTTAATATGAGTGGGGTGAGAGGAAGGAGTAATAAATGGTAATAAGTGGATGGGAGAAGAGAAAAGGAGGAAAGAGAAGAGTAAAGGAAGCAAGAAGAGTAGAAGTGAAGAACAAAGGAGGAAGACACAGAGAGAGAGAGAGAGAGAGAGAGAGAGAGAGAGAGAGAGAGAGAGAGAGAGAGAGAGAGAGAGAGAGAGAGAGAGAGAGAGAGAGAGAGAGAGAGAGAGAGAGAGAGAGAGGGGGGGGGGAGGGGGGGGAAAGCAAGTGAAGGAAAGGAATGGAAGGGGACACCAGGGGGAGGGGCGCGACGAAAGAAGGAGGGAGGATAGATAGGGAGGGAGGGAGGGGGCGGGGGGAGGAGGGGGAGAGGGAAGTAGGATGGAGGGAGGGAGGTGATAGGAGGGAGGAGGAGGGAGGGAGGGAGGGAGGAGAGGGAAGTAGGAGGGAGGGAGGTAATGGGATGGAGAAGGGGTGTAGGAGGGAGGGAGGGTGGACATAGGAGGGAGGGAGGGTGGACATAGGAGGGAGGGAGGAGGGGGAAGAGGGGGGAGGAGGGGGAAGGAGGGAGGTAGTAAGAGGGAGGGAGGTAAGAGGGGTGACCAAGGAAGTGAAGGAGAGCACTAGAAGACTGTGAGGAGGGCAGGTGAAACACTCAGTTGGCTGTGGGAGCTGACACAAGACGCAAGCAGCACTACCTACCTCCACCAAGAATAACAACAACAGAAGACATAGCAGTGGCCGCAACCAAAACAACCCTATTTTATCCTCTAGCATCACTGACCCGATAAGGTAAGATTAGGCTATTCATGATACTATATTGCCACGTAAGGGTGTATGATATATATGTTTTGCTTTTCAACAAATCTCTGTTTGGATTATAGATATAGATAATAGGAACCATAATTTAAGTATTGAATCTCGGAGCGAGGGTTAGAGAGAAATGGCGCTATATAAGTAACCTGAACATTATTATTATTATCATTATCGATGGAAAGTAGGGTATTCTACCAATTATGATGATATACGATTAATGTGTAATTGTTGAACATACTGTAGACAGCAGGAGTCAAGATTTGCGTTCTCAACGTAAATATATCCTAAAGTATCGTTTTATCGTTGTTCAGGGGGGATGGGCGTATTTATTTGCTTATTTACGTATATTTTTATTTCATTAGTGTCCTCCCTAAACCTCTATCAAGCTTAAAAAACACCCCACAAGACACTCTTTTAAGATAAATGTGTACATTTGTCATAGACAAATTTCCCGGCTCTTAAATTACAGGCTCGCTATCACTCGCCCGGAAAAAATCGACACTTAAATGACACGAAAAGTCTTAATATTGACAAAGAAATGGGGCGAAAGGTCTTAAAAACGCCAAACTAATGGGCCGAAAGTCTTGTAATCTGAAAAAATAATGGGGATAAACATGAGGAAGTAGGGGGACCAGACAAAACGGCCCGTCTCCCCTTAAACTTATGATATGTACCCTCTATAAACGGCCCGTCTCCCCTTAAACTTATGATATGTACCCTCTATAAACGGCCCCTCTCCCCTTAAACTTATATGTACCCTCTATAAACGGCCCGCCTCCCCTTAAACTTATGATATGTACCCTCTATAAACGGCCCCTCTCCCCTTAAACTTATGATATGTACCCTCTATAAACGGCCCGCCTCCCCTTAAACTTATGATATGTACCCTCTATAAACGGCCCGCCTCCCCTTAAACTTATGATATATACCCTCTATAAACGGCCCGTCTCTCCTTAAACTTATATGTACCCTCTATAAACGGCCCGTCTCCCCTTAAACTTATGATATGTACCCTCTATAAACGGCCCGTCTCCCCTTAAACTTATGATATGTACCCTCTATACACGGCCCGTCTCCCCTTAAACTTATGATATGTACCCTCTATAAACGGTCCGTCTCCCCTTAAACTTATGATATGTACCCTCTATAAACGGCCCGCCTCCCCTTAAACTTATGATATGTACCCTCTATAAACGGCCCGTCTCCCCTTAAACTTATGATATGTACCCTCTATAAACGGCCCGTCTCCCCTTAAACTTATGATATGTACCCTCTATAAACGGCCCGTCTCCCCTTAAACTTATGATATGTGCCCTCTATAAACGGCCCATCTCCCCTTAAACTTATGATATGTACCCTCTATAAACTTACTATATTATGGACTCTCTATAAACAACTGCTTTAATAATTATACATAATATTTTGGTACAGTCCCGAACATGAATACCTGATCATATACCGGTGCGTACGATAACAAAGTGAGCAATTGAGCATTGACCCGGCTCCAGGGAATACAGTCCCGCTTTTTTAGACCCCCTTCTCCCTCATGTTTAGCTCAATTAGTTTTCAGATTTTAAGATTTTTGCCCCATTAGTTTATATATTTTAAGACCTCTCGCCCCATTTTGTTGTCAATATTAAGACCTTTCGTGCTATTTAGGTGTCGATATTTTTCCTGGCGAACGATAGTGAGCCAGTAATTTTGGAAGAACCGGCCTTCGGCCGGGAAATTTTTCTACCGAAAAATGCACAAATTTATCTAGAAGGGGGATCTAATGGATGCATTCTTAAGTTTGATGGAGGTCTAGCGAAGAAACTAAGAATTAAAAGAATAATTGAAATAGACCAAATAACGGCCCATCTCCCCCTAACCTGGTACTGACTATAATCTATTCATTATACCGAGTCTAGACATTGTGATCCCTATAGTCAGTTAATATCCAGCTGATGGCAAATTGAATCCCTTAGCAGCTGATTTATTGATACCTAATGGAGAAATATGAAACTATTATGTTTCTCCATCATCTTGTTGCCAAGTTTTCATAATTAGCAACATATTTTGCTACAAAATCTACGTAATAGCTGAGTAACCAAGCTAGTAATATATGGCAATTTACCCTCAGCTGGAAACAACATAGACTATAGTGCCTTGTAACTGAGGGAGGGCTGAAGCAGACGGGTTGTATCTTTCTACAAGTATTTACTGTTTGACGCTTTCTATATAGTATAAATGTTAGTACCATTGCTCAAGCAGGGTGGTAAAGGAAGACATAACCCTTTCTTTTTAGTTGTATTACTCAATATACACAGTTAAATTTATGCTTCACAGTTCTTATTATGAGTTTGGCAGGGATAAAATGACCAAAACAATGCAACTTCAGGTAAAATTTCCTATAATCTTTCTCACATTCATTCAATTTTTAAACGAAAATGGTCCCGGTTTCACGCCCTTCCGCTTGGGCTATAAAAGGCTAAGAGTCAGCATTCCCAGACTTGTCATAATAAATATTCAATAGTGAACCTTGGAAATCCGATCTCTGAGGATAATACAATTCGTCACAATGCTACGTCAGTATCAAAGAATGTTACACGTATTTAGGCTGAACGTAATACATTAACTCTTTCACGCTTCAAGGACACACTTTTCATGTTATTCTGGTACACGTTTGATGATTTTACTCAGCTTTGGAAAGCCATGTAGGAATCAAACAAGTTTAGTCAATCAGAAATCAGAACCTCTAACCTCTGTAACTAAAAAAGGGCTAAAGCAAATGAGTTGTCCATTTTCTCACCTATTCCCTAGCCAAGTCTTCCTATTTGGTAGACAAATTAGCTCGATTACTCTAGTCCTTTTTGAGGTTACGGGACAGGATTTCTGGCCAACATATAATGAACAGGGTATAACAGCCCGAATAAAAGAAAAACAAAACGCGTCTACGTATCCTGAAGGGGTTTAGATCGGTGTAATACCTTGGCTAACCTAACAGGACTTGGTAGGCGTGGTTGTGGGGTAACCATGACGACAGACAAGTCAAGTCATCACACATGTATGGGAACAAGTATAAGTATCACGTCATTTTATTGCTAATACATATATGCATCGTCACAGATATAAATCACAAAGCGAGAACGATATACTGTATGTTATAAATCAAAATACATAAATTACAAACGCAAAATTATAATACGCACGATATGTTATTATATATATATATATATATATATATATATATATATATATATATATATATATATATATATATATATATATATATATATATATATATAAGGGATATCACCAAAAACAAATGCATAGTATACAGAAAACACGACAAGTCAAGTGTAGGTTTAGAGTTTGGATTGGTATCTAAGGAAGCATTAACATTTCTCCATGCGTAGAGGGGTTAGATTGGTTGGGAGGTAGGTTGGAATCTCTCACGGTTATAAACTACAGTATAGTGAACAACCTTGTTCTATTGTACTTGTCATTCTCCGCCGTATTACGTCTGTCTGTCTGTATGTCTGTCTGTATCTTAAGGGTGTCACACGGACAGTGTTTGAGCGTTTGATTTTTGTTCGTATAACCGATACCTTCGATCAGTTATCGTGGTATTATCGTTGACGTTGTTTTTAATTACGTATAATATATATATATATATATATATATATATATATATATATATATATATATATATATATATATATATATATATATATATATATATATATATATATATATATATATATATATATCTATATATATATACTGTATATATAAGTACATAAACAGTAATAAAACGGCATACACAAAAACTAAATTATTATGTAATCTGCACATAAAAAACGATTACTCGCAAGACATTTTTAGAATTTGAATGTGAATAGGAATATTTCCAGTGTACGTATCACTAAACTATGTAGGCAAGGTCAATAATAAGCGAATGTCTAGACACCTATTGTACTGAGGCTATTAGACGTGAATACCTGACCAATTATAATATGCCTGAACAGGTTATGGATGCTTTTAAAGCCTTGTAGTATGCGAAAAACAATAATAAACTTACAAATAAACAAGGCAATAATATTAATACAAATAAATATGCACGTTAATAAAACAGCAAACCGGGAGTGACCTTGCTTAAAGTTGTGTAGCTCAGAGACAAATAATAATGCTATAATAATAGTAACTTACATAATTGTATTCAATAAGCTGAATAAGTAGCACATTTTAATTTTAATCCAGTTGAAACTATCGAATAATCATACAAGAACATATTATTATATTTTTTCCACCAACCAACTTCACTTCTAAACTCAATTATAAAAATAAATAAATACATACTTGCCTTTTTTTTTTACTACCAACAATATTATTATTCCATCCATCCATCCATTGCCCGACGCCGCGATCCCCGAAGGGGTGGCCACGAACGAACCGCCCCCATGCACCTCTGTCCCCAGTCAGTCGACGCCCCTCCCCCCAACCAGCACCGCCTTCGTTCATGTAGTTCCTCACTCCATCCTTCCACCTCATATTCGGTCTACCTCTCCCTCTCTGTCCCTCCACCTCGCTCTCGTACACCCTCTTAGTCATTCTCTCGCTTTCCATACGTTCCATATGGCCGAACCATCTCAAGTTGTTCCTTTTCACACTTTCCAGCACATCTACCTCCACACCACACCTCCTTCTTACTTCCTCATTAGTCTGTCTATCCCTCCATGTAACTCCGCACGCACTCCTTAAGTAATTCATTTCCACTGCTCTCACTCTTGGTCTGAGTCTCTCAACCAACGTCCATGCTTCGCTTGCGTAAGTCAGTGTCGGGTTACCACACTGTCATGCAAGGACTTCTTCACTTCCATACTGACCACCCTATTTCTTGTTACTGCTTTTAGCGTTCCTACAACCCTCTTCCCCTGTTGTACCCTCTCCCGCACTTCTTCATCCATAGTCCCATCTTTACTCAACACACTGCCCAGATACTTAAAAGAGTTGACGATCTCCATAGCCTGACCGTTCAGCTTCACCTCACACTAATATTATTATTACTGACAAAAAAAGTAAAAATAAACAAAACTATGAATAAATACATATATTAAAAAAACAGCATTCTCAGCCGCTTTTCCTGAGGTCTGTTTCTCCAAGGACGCTTCGACAGTCTAACCGTTCGTGTATGGGTCGGTCGCCTGGAGTGAACGAAAACAGTGAAGCAACAACAGAAACAATGACCCTTCAACTCCACAACACAACCACATTTAACCCCTTTTATATTCAGACGAGTGTGTGCAGCTTAAGAAGGATCTGTGGTAGTAAATAGGTTTAAGTGAGATTGTTCCAAGCCTGTTAATTGCTGGAGGCGCTTTTTTAAATAAAATAAAATCGTCTAATAATAACCAGAATAACGTCAAAAGTTAAAAGCTGTATAGCAACGTCCAACAATAGCCAAATTATAATGAAGAAACGTTTTCTCGTATCCTGGAGGGGTTAATTATACTGATTAACCCTTTGAAGATTATAACGCGCTTTGGCAGTTTATTCTGGCTATCATTAGATGTTTTTATACAATTTGGGAAGAATCTGTGGTAATTATAAGGGAAAAGACTGTCTCAATCAACCCCCTGACTTCCATATACCCTTCCTAATCTTGATAACCGTCTTATAATAGCCAGAATACAGAACAGAAATGCGTATTGGATCTTGAAAGGGTTAATTATACAGATAGGTAAGAGGATACAGTAAAATCAAAGACATAGCAATTGAGATCCATAAAAAATAACTAGTAGATTGTAAGGTAGGAATAAAACTAATCAACACAAGAAAAACAGTACAATGAACATAATACAAAGATAATAACCAGACAAAACACAAGACAAAAGAAGAAAAATACCTGACAAGTTAAACAAGAAACTGAATACAGTAGAATGATAATTAATCGCAACTCAAAGAAAATAATCAGACAAAACCCAAGACAAAACAACAAAAATACCCCGCAAGTAAAACAAGAACATTTATGTAATAGAATGATAATGACAACCCAAGAAAATAATCAGACAAAAACACAAGACAAAAGAAGAAAACTACTGTACCTCACAAGTAAAAAAAATAAAAATAAAAATTATAGAATGATAATCACGACCCAAAAAATAATTAACAAAAACACAAGCTAAAAGAACAAAACTACCTCTCCAGTAAGACACGAAAAAAATCCCCCAAAACGGGACACGAAAACCACAAGCTTACATTGACCAGCACGCAGCAAAACGACAAAAAGAAGCGAGACAAGGGAATATAACCACACAGGAACGTTCGCTACCTCCCAACAATATAAACAAAAGAACAAAAGAAAACCAAAACTCACTACCAATCAAACACCAAAACAAAAGAAACCCGAAACTCACTCGTCTACTACCTATCACACACACTAATACTACTATCACCCTCACTACTACTACTATCACCCTCACTACTACTATTACTATCACCCTCATTACTATCCTCCTACTACAGTCAATTTTGTTCCAGCTGAGGGTAAATTACCATGTTTTTATCTTTATTACTCAGCTATAAGGTAGATTTTGTAGTGAAATATGATGTTAACTATGAAAACTTGGCATTAATACGCCACACATACATAGTAGTTTCATATATTTCCATTAATTATCGAGAAATCAGCTACAAAGGGATTCAATTTACCATCAACTGGAAACAATAGAGTATAGGAGGAAACTAAAAAAAGAAAAATGATAATAAATATAAATGAGGAAATAAATACGCCCATCCCCCCTTAAGAAAACAATATAACGCCTCGCAGTAAATAAATACACCCATCCCCCCTTAAGAAAACAATATAACGCCTCGCAGTAAATAAATACGCCCATCCCCCCTTAAGAAAACAATATAACGCCTCGCAGTCAAGATATTAAAATATAAAACTACAATAATTCTAATAACATCTTCAGTAATTACCTTCTTTTAATGTATTCTGGTTACGCAAGGCAATGTTCTCAAATTCAGGAGAGGCATCTAGTACATCTAGTAGTTTAAAGAAAGTATATATTTATATAAAAACAAAAAAATTACTACTACACTATGAAACTAAGAGGTGGACAATCAATCAAAGCAGGGCCACAAACCGACCAAGGCTACCTCCAATAGGTGATCAATGGAGTATGTTTGTAGACCATAAATATAGTGTACACTGTAAACTGCTTCAATACGATGAGGATATTTTCGGTTTATTCTGAATAACACCTTTATTTTAGCCAGTTTGGGAAAATTGGAATTGGAATAGAAAAGTTATATTTAGCTATATAAATTACAGATATACATAATTTAATATTTGGTAATAGTTTACTAGTCGAGTCTTTTGAGAGTTAACTATCTTAAAAGGCACCTGACTGAGATAGGCTTAAACCCTTTTTGTCCTAAAGGTCCTGCCTAACCTGAGTGAAATCGTCCATAAGAAAAGTTAAATGTCGTTATTGTACTGAAAGGGTTAATAACACATGACAAAACATTTGCTTGTTACAAATGACAATATATAAGTTGACAAGTTTACAACCACATATGTTCATTATACATGGTCCAGTAAATAAATATGTATATATATATATATATATAGAAGATATACTAGTTTCTGACTATTAAAAGATATTGGAAGAAGTAAACATGACAGAGAGAGAGAGAGAGAGAGAGAGAGAGAGAGAGAGAGTGTGAGTGAGTGGAGTGGGGTTAAAGATATATATATATATATATATATATATATATATATATATATATATATATATATATATATATATATATATATAGAGAGAGAGAGAGAGAGAGAGTATAAATCATGCATGCGTGTTTGTGTGTGTATGAGTTTGCATTCCTGGGTTCGTTCAAGCACTCATGAACGTTGGAACTCACTAACCCAAACACATACCTCATCATATTCTTACACCAGCCTTTTAAGGGGGACCGGTTTAATTATTGGTGTATGTATTTATTTATTTATTAGTTTCCTCGCTAGACCTCCATCAGGGAAAAAAAAAAAAAAAAAAAAAAAAAAAAAAAAAACATCCCCTTAGTCCGGGAGCATTGGCCGCAAATTGTGTCTAGATAAAATCAACCTCATCCATACCATTGTGACTGAAATTTGTAAAGTTATATAGAAAGAGTATATTTTTTAGACATATAATGCAAAAATCGTAACTTCGAAATTTATCGTATTTAAAAGATATAATTGAAAACATATTTTGAACATCTTAGTTACCCCTCAAAATTTGTCTTTGATTTAAATTCCTAATTACTTGTGAATGTTGCATTTTTGTATTACAGTTTTGTAAAGATAATATTTTAGCATAACTAATTAGTTACATTTGAAGACGCTATTTTGAATGTTTTAAGATATTATTTAAATTAAATATAGAAGAAAACAGTTTGTTATTACTTATTATGGGTGACTGAAGCAGTATAATTGTAGCCTCCTGGCTCCAATCTGCAAGGCAGGTAGCGTATAATAAAGGTCTGCTGTATTTATTACCCTTTCTACTATTGCGGAGCGGTCCAATCTGCAAGGCAGGTTGTTTTGAGATTAAAAGACGTTCGACCCATTAGTTTGACGATTTTAACACCTTTTGACCCATTTCGTTGTCAATTTTAAGACCTTTCGTACCATTTAGGTGTCTATTTTTTCCTGGCGAGCGATAGCGAGCCTGTAATTTTAAGAGGAATCGGCCTATGGCCGGAACATTTTTCTACCGAAAAATGTACAAATTTATCTTGAAGGGGGGTCTAGGGGATGTTTTTTTAAAGCTTGATGGAGGTCTAGGGAGGAAACTAAAAAAAATATATATGAATAACTGAATAAATAGACCAAAAACCAGCCACTATCCCCTGAATTTAGTTGCCGATACCAGTGCGAAAGAACTTCGAAAATTTTGCGAATGTTATTCTTGCTCTTCCAAAATTGCCTTCAGTCAATGTCACATGAGTCTTTCCCGGCATTTTTATTATCAGGCAATATTGGTCAGGCAGCTTTTTACTACTACGATGATTTAAACATTCAGCCACTTCTAATAATCTACTTCCGGATATAAATGCAACGGAACCCCGAAATGGTGTCATCAAGAACAATTTGCCAATCGATAATTGCCAGAAACAGCGCTCGTGTGACTCCGAATGTAACCCTTGCAATCAGATGACGTCGATTATTATTTACTCTAGCGATCTGCACACTATATTAATTGGCTTAAGAAGGACCTCTAAGGGTATGAAAGGGTTAAATACTAGCACGACCATCTCTCTTACTTGGCCATATTCTTCCCAAATGAATCAAATCGTAGGAAGGTATAACAAATATAGTACACAAATTAACCTTTAACAACTGAGGAGGTAACTGAGATTTACTGGTTGAAACGATCTACTGGTTAAGAGGGGTCTCCGGCTTTTTAAAAATCTTTCTCTCCTTTTCTCTCTTTCTCTGACTTGTATCCATTTGGCCCCATTCAGCCAACTGTTTTAAGACGATTATCCCCATCAAGGTGTCGATTTCTTCCTGGCGAGCGATAGCGAGCCAGCATTGTATGGAGAAATCCGGCTTCGCCGGAGAAATTTTTCTATCGAAAAATGTACAAATTTAGCTTGCTGTAAAACAAAAAAATATATATGCTGGCTCACTACCGCTCGCCAGGAAAATATTGACACCTGGATGGGGGTAAACATCTTGGGCTGAATGGGGCTGAGTGGATACAAGCCAAAGAGAGAGGGAGAGAAAGAGAAAAAAAGCGAGGTGGGCTCCCTTAAGAGGGAATGGACGTCTATATTTGCTTATTTATGTATCGTTGCATTATTATTTATGTATCGTTGCATTATTATTTATGTATCTTTGCATTATTATTTATGTATCTTTGCGTTATTATTTATGTATCTTTGCATTATTATTTATGTATCTTTGCATTATTATTTATGTATCTTTGCATTATTATTTATGTATCTTTACATTATTATTTATGTATCTTTGCATTATTATTTATGTATCTTTGCATTATTATTATAGTTTTCTTCAAGCTTAGAAAAGCACACCCAAGACCCTCCATCAAAATATATTGGTACATTATTCGATAGAAAAATGTCCCGATCGAAGGCCGGTTACTACTATAAAACAGGTTCGCTATCGCTCGCCAGGAAAAAAACGACTCCTAAATTGTACGAAAGGTCTTAATATTGACAAAGAAGTGGGGCTAAAAATCTTAAGATC
>CM064507.1:36710715-36802932 GCA_032716605.1 Paralithodes platypus
TAAACACAGCTGCACACTACTAACACTAGTCCATATTAAATATTAACATCAATGAACATGTGCTAATGCTAGATTTAGTGCACATTACAAAATAGTACACAATAACACTACCATTTTGTACACGTTAATATTTACATTAACACTATTACACATTCTCAGTAGCACACTCCGAAGCAAGATAAATTGAAATACAACTAAATAAAACAAAAATAACAATAATAATAATGTTTTTGGAACCCAATGCTAAAGGGACGAAACCTAGAATAATAATGTTGTCAGTAACACACCCAGCGACCTGATGGAGGACGATGCATAATATACATACAGGTTGGGTATGTTAACAACTGGTACAATGTTGAGGGAGGGGACGGATAATATATATATATATATATATATATATATATATATATATATATATATATATATATAGAGAGAGAGAGAGAGAGAGAGAGAGAGAGAGAGAGAGAGAGAATATTATGCTAATACAAATGATATGCAATTTATATGAACTTACGGTACTGAATAGGGAAAACAATCGAGCAAAGAAATGACACAAAACTTAACAAATTATGACCCTTTGGAAAACATTAGTACGCTGGCAAGAAAAATAGACTTTAGTGACAAATATAATACTAAGGTTTGACAATATCTGAGGCACATTCTATTATTCTTCTCGGTCTCGCACATGACACCCACTGCAACATTAAGGGAGCCCACCTCGCTTTTGTTTTATCTTTCTCTCCCTCTCTCTTTGACTTGTATCCATTCGGCCCCATTCAGCCTACTGTTTTAAGACGTTTACTCCCATCCAGGTGTCAATATTTTTGTTTTACAGCAAGCTAAATTTTTTCATTTTTCGATAGAAAAATGTCTCCGGCGACGCCGGATTTCTTCATACATTGCTGGCTCGCTATCGTTCACCAGGAAGATATAGACACCTGGATAGGGATAAACGTCTTAAAACAGTTGGCTGAATGGGGCCGAATGGATACAAGCCAGGAAAAGAGAGAAAAGTAGAGAGAGATAAAAAAAGCCGGTGACCCTCCTTAATTGAATCACTGTGTCGGTTGCTAATTAATTAGTTATAATAGGACGTCAGATGCTATTAACCCTTCTGGACTATTAAGCCAGCACACTGTATGTCAAGAATAGCGTCAGGACTGGAGCCCCTTTAAGAGAACTCCAGTCCCCTTTCCTTCGGTGGTTGTACAGTCGTGAGCATATATAACTTTATACCAATTCGAATCTTTTAACCTTTAGAGACAAGCTCAGAAGCATTTGGGCAATAATAAAGCATTCTATTATCTCGTTTACGCTCGGTACGGATTTAAATGTGTCGCCATTAATGCTCTCAAATACACTGACATATATAATTTGTATACACAGGTTACTTAATCAGTTCCAGAAAACACCGACAAACCAGATCCTATTAAATATTATAGAAATTGAACCAAAGTGGACATTTATAAGGTTGATGAATCTGAGGAACGCCTGGGATTTCATATAACAATCTACGGAGTCACCCAGACAGATTTGACCTACTGAAGGAAAATCGGCAATGTTAATTGACATTTTAGTATGACACGAAATATATAACTTTAATAAAATAAACTATGGAAAAAAAAATATAAATAAAAACACACACATAACGGAGAGAATTAGCAGTTTCATACTTATGCGTTTGTTTATATATAATTTTATATATACAGTATATATACTGTATATATATATATATATATACATAAGACGTACACAAACAAAACATGAGTCACCTAATGAGGCTTATATTTTGCAACACACATAATTAATAATATATATATATATATATATACCATATATATATATATTTGTTATCGATAAGCAGAGCAATACAATACGAAATTGAAGGTCTGTATGGGACGATGTTTATCTTGCATATGGCGGAAAAAATAAAGAGGCCTATACAGTATACAAAATATGGTATTATGGCAGTTTATTTATAATTTTCTCCCTCTTTCCAGGCAACGATGTGGCGTCCTGTGGTGGTGATGGTGATAATGGTGGTGGTGGGTGTGGTGAGAGCCAGTGAGTACTATTCATTGCTGTATTTATTGCCTACCTACACTTTATTAATTTTCCTCTATATTAACCCCCCTATAGCTTTTAAATACATTACTTTATTTGTCCTATTTCAGACCTACCCCTCCCTCTCTCTCTCTCTCTCTCTCTCTCTCTCTCTCTCTCTGTTTTTCTATTTATATTTACATTCCTAAATATCTATAATTATATATCTGACTTTTTTCTTTTTAAGCAGGACCCCCCCCCCCCCTCCCAGCTTTCTCGCTCATAAATGTAGCTCTAGATTTGCACAAGCTTTATTCCCTAATTTTCAAAGTAATCTACGTAATATATTGCTGTAGCCATAGTTCCCTACAATCAGAATATCCATCAACTGAAATAGAACTTTAATAGCCCTTAAGAAACCAAGTAAAATAATGCAGAAGTAAAATCTAATATTAAATTAAGTATTTCCTTTCCAATTAATAACGTAAACATAAGTAAATCACTTATAAAATCTAAGTTAAAATACAAATACCCTATCATATCTAAACAACGAAATACTATGTAAATTAAGATACGTAAAGCACAAGTAAGCTAAATGAGTTAAGTGAACTATAAAATTAAATAAAAATTAAAATTAAACCATGGTTAGAAAACAAAATTGTAATCTGTATTTTCATAATTTCACCACAAGAAAATAATTAGTCAAACAAATCCAGAAGCTGTACTTACTATGATTTACTTTCTGCTCCACTATCGATTCACCTGAAAAAAAAAAAAACATAATTATTATCCAACTGTAATTCAGCTTCGTAGAATATTAAGCTCTAAATTGGTGTGGTGTCCCGAGTTCAAATCCCGGGAGGACCATATGCTTTCATTAGTATATTCAAGTGCATTGGGGTTTGTAATTGACGATTAATATTAAGAACGGGGTGTTACTTAATACAGTTATGTGAAAACACTTACACAGACATTACGTGCACTTTATATTATCATTAATAATAAGATATACATTTACATTGTGCAGCCATATGGTGTATATTGGTAACAAATAAGATTATACTGTTTATACGATACCGGTGTCGCAGTGGATTATATTAATGATAAACATGTCATAACCCTATTATTAGAAATCACAATTGTTTTAGATGGGTCTGCATTTTTCTTATTATCTAGTACCATGTGAATACGCATTTTGCTATAGATCAGATCTACATGTCTGCAAAATCTAATTTGTGTATCACATAAAGGAGGTGAAACAAATATTGACTCATTTACTCCTTGTGTGTGTGTGTGTGTGTGTGTGTGTGTGTGTGTGTGTGTGTGTGTGTATATACATTATATTAAACAGTATAAACAAACGGAAATTTCGAGATTAGTTTTCTAAAATAATGCTTACTAAATCAAAGTAATATTTTAATATTTTGAATGGAGGTAAAAGTAATCATTTCTAAGAGATGTACGCAAAACTATTTGAATGAGTTTTAGAAGAGCAATAGGTCCAATTGTTTAGTTTTCTCTGATGCCCGAGTTACATCCGTTTTCTTTCCCCAGACCCCGTCACCCGGCAAGTAGGCAGTTCTGACGACATTCTCTTTACAACCATCAACGACACTGAAGGTATGGTACTACAAAATTATTAACGTTTATTGTATCATCCTATCATAATTGCATGACATAAACACCATTATATTTAAGTGACAAGATAACTCAACCAGTAGGTAATTTTAACAATAGTTCTTAGCCAATATTGTTAGGTTAGGTCTTTCAGCTAGAACTGTCTTCTTTTTTTTTTTTAGTAAGATTTGGTTGTTTTTAGTCTGATTAAGATTATTAGTAATATTTGTATTATTAATATTTGTATTATTAGTACATTTCATTTATTTCAGCAACAACGATTTATTTGATCACATGTTTCTTTTTTCCAATTACAAAACCTTTTAACCAGAGGCACCACATCAAGAAATGCTATACTATTTTCGATGCAGCTCTCCAAGCCAAGAAGTTAAACAGATCGGTTATAATTAATTGGCTTACACAAGTCGTCTTAACTAGAATACAATCGTCTGGACTTAATTATATATAATATTATTATGTACTCTCCACCAACCAGCTATACTTCTAAAATCGATTAATGAAATTGACAATCACATGTGGCAGTCCGGGGATTCGAACCCAGGACGCTCACACCGAAAATAAGCACACTATCCATTGCACCACGGAGACAGTTAAAGGAGTTATTTAATGAAAAACCAGTGTTGAAGCCCTCTTGTAACATACGCAAAACTCTCTATACAATGGTGTATGGTTTCAATCTATGTAAGGAAAATATAGTCTAATATAACCTAAGTAACTTACTAACCAACCAAAACGAACGTAACCCATGTAACTAACCCATATAACTTGGTATTTAATGACACACTTTGATGAACTGTTCAACCAGATAACCTCGCATAAGAAGAATGATCTTTACAAAGTTTAATACTGCCTGAACAGTCAAGGTATTTTTGACATTGACATCCCAAATAATATCCCTAAATACCGCGGAACAGTTATTACATTGATATTATTTAGTTACATTGTATACTCAGGTCACTCGATCCAAAACAAGATTTGCGAGATAAATACAATACGAAAGAAAACGGAATCACAGGAAAACAAATGACGAGAGGGTAACAACAGGACTCTGAACACAAAACTGTTATCTTTACCTTAATTCTCTCCTTCACTACACAGGATTACGTAGGTGGGTTTGTTTGATAAATTGGATACTCTAAGAATCACAATTAGTGTGGCTGTGAATGGTCTGAGAATCTTAATTACTTAGTGTAGTTGTGAGTGACTGTATGACAAATATTACTTGTGGTGGTAGTGAGGTTCTTCTTTTAATTATATGGTCATAACGTGCGAAGGAATGTAGTGCTGACGTGAATGTATGAAACAAAGTTGTGAGTGGGAGGCTGAGAAGTAACTAGTGTGTTATAGGGTGCCTTAACCCTTTGAGTACCAGCGACGTGTGCTATATTATATTCTACCTACATTTGGACGATATTATGCAGCTTAGGAAGGATCTGTGGTAGTTAAAAGGGTTATTTGAGATAGACTGAAGCCTTATTATTGCTAGAGGTCCTTCCTAAGCTGAATAATATCGTCTACTAGTTGACAGAATATGATAAACATTACGTCCCCGGTACAGTATGGGTTAATGTGTGCATGGTGAATTATTTGGTAAACATTATGGCACAAAAAAAAAAAATTTATGGTAGATATTAGGATACCTGAATAAGAAGGTGCCCAACATAAACAAGGTATGGTAGAAAATAGGGTAACTGAATAAATGGGTAGGGTCAACTTACTTAATGTATGTTCTATTGCTTTTACCTCACGCTTTATCCCATAGCTTACCATTATGTTTACACTTCATTATTCAGCTTATATACCTCATATTAATCGATTTACTCCTCTTTATATATCGTAATCCATCAAAATACGCCTATCAGAGCACTTACGTCCCCGGGCGCCATATGGTTTCTGTCGCCACTCTCTATATGAAGGTACTCTAGTGGATACAAGTGGATTTACAAGACATGGCTCCCAGTGTCTGGTTGAGAAGTACCTATGACCCACCCAGCCAACATGATAAATGAGGTGTCATGTTCACTGCCATCCATTGTGCTTTTGTTTACGGAGGTGTATTGAGGGACAGAACTCCACTTGTATGTGTGGTGATTGCGAGTGACTTTGAGACTTAATGACTTTAGGGCATTTAGTTTCTTCAAAACGTCTGCATGTGTGTGGTGGTTATGCGAGAAATGGAACTGGTGTGGTGTTCTCCAAGTGTGTGTGGTGGTTGTGAGAGATTTAACTAGTGTGGAGTTCTCAAAGTGTGTGCGCGTGTGTGATGGCTGTGAGATAAATGTAACTGGTGTGGTGTTCTCCAAGTGTGTGTGGTGGCTGTGAGAGATATGTAACTAGTATGTTCTTCAAGTGTGTGTGGTGGACGGTACGGTACACCAGCCTGGCCAGTACCTCCCGACAGCCGACCCCTGTGAGCAGTGTATGTGTCGCCCCCCTGGGTTCGCCTGCACCCTCCTCACCTGCCCCTCCGCCCCCCAGGGATGTAAACCCATGACACTCCCTGGTCGCTGCTGCCCTGAATACCACTGTGGTGAGTCGGGCTAGCGGGACACATAACATTTATATGCAACCAGGAAGGGCAGTTCGTACATATGACAGTAAATATCAGTTAACCAAGTCAAGCTAACCTAACCAAAACTAGTGAAGTATCAAGGTAAAGCAGGATGGTATAATTATGCACATAGCTCTGGTGCTTACCTCCAGGCTTTTGACATTTAGAGCCTGTGGTGATTTGTATATCCAACCTGGTAAACCGGGGTTACTTCAAATTATACAAGTTACCAGAGTTTACATTCACCAGAGTTCACCTACAGTTACTCAATATCAACCTACCAGCACACACATTTACAGTTGGAATTTTGTGTTCGAGTCATGTGAGTGGCTTGAAATGAGGCGCAAATGCTTCTTGAAAATCATTGAACAGGTGGAAACAGTAAAGATTATATATTACATTCATGGGCCCTGGTACGATTGTCTGCTGTGGCCCATATCTAACCATCTATCAAACTATTCTGACAACAAATGTCAGACATGCGGCTGCTGTGAAAGCGCCTATGACAGATAAATATATTGGTTGAATAAGCAAGGGTGCCATTCCCAGGCCAGGATTTGAATCTGGGTGGGTAGTTTTGTTTTAAGAAACATTAACCACTTGGGCACTGCAGCACCAGTCTCTTATACCCTAACAGATTTAATTGATATCGAAATATAAAAAAATATACAAACAAAACCAACACCACTGGAGAAATAAGGTTTGTGTGTAGCAATGCCAGCAGAAAGTATATGATGTTGCAATATGTACAAATTTCCTGAACCCGGTTGCATAAAAATATACCACTCGGGACGATTATTGGCGAGATGTTTCGGTCAAGTTTCGATGAGCAACTTTTCAGGCACAAATTAATGGCTTAATTCAAAAGTTGCTACATCAGAACTGCCGGAAAAGTGTTCACGTGACTGTCTTGATACTCTCAACTTTACCCATTTTTTATACGAGGACTGACGCACTTTTCATTCTATACTGGCTATCATCAGACGATCATGCTCTACTTAGAAAGACGAATGAAAGAGGTCATAATTATACCAATCAACCCTCTGATACCTGCAGGGTCTTCCTAACCTTAATGAAATCACCTAGTGACCGCTATAAAATAATAAAGACGTAATTCTATCCTGAAAGGGTTAACTCCATCTCTATGATAACGTCATATTTACGCCTTCAGAATATCATGACTTACTCTAGGAATAATGGAACTAAACTATCTCAATTATTCGATTCCCACAAATCCTTCCTAATCCTTACAACTATTCTGTAATGGAAGCTAAAATAACAGCATGAAGAGAGTCATACGCTAATAGAGTTTAATATATTTTGGGTAACTTTACACAATCTTACCAAGGTTAGGAAGAACCTCTAGGAATGAAAAAAGGATGAAAATTAATCTTCTGACTCCAATGGCCCTAGCTCCCATTAAAACAAAAACCGAAGGAAAGAGGTCATCGACCTGAAAGGGTTTACTATTCATTGCATGCAACGGTTGGTCTATCCCAGACAAGGAGCAAAGGCTAGGTCTAATTTTAGGTCTAGTTTTCACTATCAATTTTTAAATAAATCTGCAAACTTTGAATCAAAAGTAATAAGTTCTCAAAAATGTAAACGCTTTATAGTATAAATGCACAGAAGTCTGTTAACTGTGGATATAATAAGTACCGTAAATGATGAAATAAAGATAATATTCATTGTCATCATATTCAGTAAAACTCCATATTTTTCTGATGAAATTGTAATCCCATCCTTTCAACAAGATCCCGATCCTGTCCTTTCACTTATAATTACATACAAATTCTTTATTCCTTTGATCATTATCCAAGAAAAACATAACTGGGAATAGCTCCTCAATTTCACCATCCTCCGTAATACAAATTAGGAACATAGGCCTCTACCAACATTGTCAACTTTGATCCGTTTCAAAGTCACTCTGTACCATCTTCATTTTTCCTCCATCAATGCCAATCAAATCGTGGGGCTCCCCGTTTAAGTGTGGCAAGTGAATCGAAACAATTGAGGGAGCCCTATTATCTATCTATTGTGCAGTCACTGTGCAAAATAAGAGTACTTTCTACAATACAAAAATAATAATGAATAGCTATTACTTGCTAAGTTATGTTAAAGACTTCTTTAACCCCTTATAGGCGGCGCTCGACTTAAGTCGTGCACCAATTTGCAGCAAGTTAGGAGCATTATTAAGGCTTTTAAAGGGTTAAAATCGAGTGCAAATGGCCGGGAGCGCAGCAGGCCACACGTCCGACACCCAGGGCTTACCGCCACCCACTGACTCACGCTCCTTGTGTTCTCGAGAGGACGGCAGCGTAGCCAGTAGTAAGCATAGCTGGGAAAAATATACCGCTATACGCTAAACTCCCATGTTCGTGGCATCACTGCATGAGAACCACGAGTGCTACGTAGCTCGTTCTGGTCTCATTTTGAAGCTTTAAGCGCCTAGTTTTTTGCTGAATACATTTCTTTTCATGCAGATACTTGATTGATCATTCAGGAGGGCCTGAATATGCCCAAAACACCCCGCTAAAGAAGGGTTAAACGTCGCTTAACTTCTAAGTAATAGCTTTTGTATAGCTAATACAAAGGCATATCATTATATTCAAATTGAATAACATACTCTAAATTATTTAAATTCCTTGACCTAACTTGTATAGTCTTAATACACAGTAACGTTAAGACGTCATGCCCACTGTCGCCAGAGGTCAGTTGTATAACCTGTCTTTATCTATTTATTGCCCATAGAGTCTTACCATCAAACTTGTCCAGCGTTGGCACAATTCTTAGTTTTAGATACGCTAGATATGGGAGTTTGGTATCTGTGAACTGGTATTTTGACAGCCTAGTCCGTTAATGACTAGGAGCACTAGTCATCGAAATGATGCAGACCAACACAAACAGCTAGTCAAGAGATTCGAGTATTGGGAATACTGGACAGGCTCGTAAACCAAAACACTATCTATGATTGATAAGGAGCTAAGGTCTATTACACCATTCTGACCATATAACTGATCTTGGTTGGCAGTGGATAAATACATATGAAAGCGATTTTATCAAGACTAAGAAAATACATATATTGCCTTTTGGAATTTTATTTTTCCTGTGATACTACTAATAGTGTCTGGACAGCACTAAGCTCGTCATGACCCTCACTTGACTTTCAACTAGGTTAAAACATTCTCCTTTCTTCATCCTAATATTTCTGAAACTATACTATTAAAACAAAGAAATTGCTCTAAAAATAAACCCAGTAATTGGGATTTGAACATACCACGGTTATGAGCCATATTGCAATGGTGCAAAGGGGCACATGAGCCCCTTTTCTTGATATCACCCATGACAACTATTCTTTCCATGACTCGCCTCGGACCCTTTGGATCTTGTTCCTTAGTGTTTATTCCTGACTGAATGACCTACCCATATGACAAAGAGCTTTAGCCAAGATTGTTTGTCGGGATGTGCACCCTCGGAATCTGTCGTTGCAGAACAAAATTGTTGCATGGAGTATCTACTGCAGAATATCTTCTCTATGAGTTCAGTATCCTATTAGAAAATATTTATGAACACATATGAAACCATCTTTTCATCAAATGACTGAAACCAGAAGGCGTCACAATACCCGACAGACATCGACCGCTCACCTAAGACCATACTCCCCTTTCCCCTGACCTGACTACTCCCCTGACCCCTTGACAGACTGCGAGAAGGACGGCGTGACGTACCATGAAGGCGAGACAATAACGGACCCCAATAATCTGTGCGAGATGTGTCTATGCGAGGGTGGCTGGGTGGTATGCTCAGTCACCCGCTGTCCCTGGCGCTATGACTGTGAGGGACGCTACACCCCAGGAAATTGCTGCCCCTCATATCTCCACTGTGATACACAAGGTTGGGACTCAATAACAATATACTCGCACAGCATGCGTCTCACCTCCAAACACCATTTACACCAAAAGTAATGTCTAAAACACACACATATACCACAACCACCATGAACCCGTTTGAGAAGTAAGTCTACTGGTATGAGGGTGGCTGGGTTGGGTGTTCGGCCACTCACTGTCCCTGGTGGTAAGATTGTAAGGGATGCTACACACTGGGCAACTGTTGCCCCTCATATCTCCACTGTGAAGCAGAAGGTCGTAATTCTATAGCCAGTTTTCACAGTTGTTGGTTGGAGCCAGCACCAAGACCATGCTGTCCGAAAGTAAGTATGTACAGGACCCCAACGAAAGTAAGCCGAGTCTCGTAGGCATATGGGTACATTTTAATAAGTGCATCATCATAAGCTTTTATTAGTAAACATGACTTTTCTGCTATATTTTCAGGTGATGGGAATTTTGTGAATATTTATTTCTTGAGGAAATGCTTCATTATAGAGATATGACACGGCCCCCCAATAGTGAGGAGGACGAGGAAGATCAGGGAAAATGTGGGGTAAAGACGTTAAAAACATAATATGGCCTTTGAAATAAACTTGGCTTGGGTCTTCTTGTTTTTCAATATAAATAAATCCCAAAATTGGAGAAACCGAACCAAGTTTTGTCAAAACTTGGCTTGGATTTGCAGGATTTTCAGAGTAAAAAAACTGTTTTGTTTTGCCATGGGATACACCAAGGAGGATAGAAGTAAAGAACTGAAAGCGTGAAGTCACACTGTCATTTCAACACGCATCCTAGGGATCTGGTGGCACCACTGTTGTAGGGCATACAACCAAAATACCTTGGTTGTTTCCTCATTTGATACTCCTTGATATCTACGAGCCTGGCAAGTCTGCAGTGTTACCATAGTTAGGGAACCTTCTGCATAATGAGGGGGCGTTAGATTAAAGAGGGAACATCTTTGATAGTGAATTATTATGGGTAAAAATACTTTAATTATTTAGCATAAAATAGATTCATAAAAGCAAGAGAGAAAGCAGTAAATATACATATGCAATATATAAAATGCTTATATATGATGCAAGTATAACTTAAAGCAACATAATAATAAAAAGGTAATTTTGAATTTATATTATCAGTTACATTGTATGTAGATATTTAGTTGTAAAACTATTAAAATTTGACATTTCGACGAAATACGAAGGTTAGGGTATATTTATGACACCTAGGTATATTCTTTTGGGAAGAGATCTCAGCCTGTTTGACGTTGGCAACTCTCACTCACAACAATGGTGGCGGTAGTGGAGGCTTCTCTGTGAACCTCCTCATAATGATTCCAATTTTATGATGATCTGGCCTTTACAGTAGCATTTAGATAGGTCTAAAGAATTGTCATGCTTACAGAGTCAGTGGATAACGTTGATTGTGTTATTCATAGCGTTCGTTGTACAAGGTATAGGGATTATCATAAATTACTAGGTACCTTCTCGTTCTCTTTCGCGATCGTGCTGCCATCTCTCGTGTGCGCGAATCACCATCATCAGAACTGTGACCTCGCAGTTTCCCATCCTTTCTTCTATAATCCTTGGGATACACTATGGGTTAAGGCGAGGCCACCGAGAGTACTCTCGGTGGCCTCGGTTGAGGGCCCTTACCTACTGTTACAAATTACCATCCTTATGATGGTAAAAGTCTTGGTCCGTGGAAGAGTAAATGGAAATTGTTGCCATTTGAGTTGTCCTATGCACACATTACCGAACTTTGGCCGAGTTTATACACTGGCACTACTTTTATTTTAGCCTGAAATCATTGTAACCTATCATATCCTGAAAAGGCCTAACTTATAATATAATCTTAATTCACCTACCCTAATGTAACCTAACAATTAGGTTAAGTTATTATTACATTACTGCAATTGTCCAGGTAAAGACACATTAACGCCGGTGTACAAACTTGGCCAAACTTCAGAAATATGCATCCAGTACTAGGTTGGTGTTAGGAGCACCTGAACAAGACTGAAAATCCTTATAATTCGCCCAGCACTACCACACATCATTCTTAACAAGTCCACACACATACAAACTAATCTCATCATAACTACACCACACACAATTCTTACCATAACCATAACTTATGCCGCAGTGGGCACAAAAATAACCACGCAGAATTAAACGTGTTTACAGACGCGCACAAGAGTACGGAAAAAAATAATGTGCAAGCATACTTCCCAGCATGCATCACAAATAAATACACCCTTCAGGCCTGAAATCAGTCATGCAATACTACAAATGGTAGAATTTTACTGAAGGGGCGCACATTTGACAGGTACCACCACATACTTATTAGAGCTTTAATTTAGGTTTCCACACATCCATCAACAACCCACACCATTTTCTGGTCTGATAATAGTAATAGAAACGATTTAATATAGTTTTTAATGTGGTTTTCGACGAGAATAAAGAAGCGCGTTTGGGCCGAAAATAGGGAGTCTACCGTCTCTTCCGATCGTCGGTTTGTTGACGCAACGCTCAATGTTAGTTACGTTTGCTGTCCCCCCCTGCTGGCAATATATATGATGATGACAATAAGTCTAGGTTTGGCCCCCCTCAACACATACTGTATCCCGCACCCTAATTTAAATTGAACCGCCAATATGGGAAATTAGTTAGATGCGCAAAGTAGCCCACTATAACCTCGGGCGCAATGTAAACAAACAATCGACGTTACTCCCACGAACGCAACTTTTCCACCGAGTTATCTATATATTTCGTCTAATAATATTAATATTAAAGTGTCCCCATTGTTTTTTTAGTGCTTCGTACACCAAAATAGGGTGTAGCTCGATGTTGGATGCGTGGAAACCGAAAACAAATCTGTATTAAATCCTTGATGGTACTGGTCACGTATGTGACCAATTTCACCCCAATTTGGTTTTACATAATTCAATGTGACTTTCATGGCTAACATTTACACCATTTTTAATATAGGTTTCTAATAGCCAGAGCTATCCTACTTTTTATACATGGCAGTTCCACACACATAATGAACATACCAATAAATTGTTATTAATATTGCTGTTAAATATTCATTGAAGTTTAAAGTACATTTTTATTCCAGAAAAGCAGAGTGAAGCAACTGGAGCTCAAGAGACGCAAACCAAACCACTCGTCAAGACTGCTGAAGGTTCCACTGATACACCAATTGAAGCTGCATTACAAGAAACTGTCCCTGAAACTAATGAGGCAGTGACAGAGCTGCCCGAGGTTAATCAAGCAGATGTTGTTCAAGTGGCCAATGTTAAAGTGGATGCTCAACAGGAAATTCAAACCGAGAATGAAGTATCGACGGAGGTGCCAATTGAAGCAGTAGAAGCGGAAACTCAACTTCCATATGAAGAGAAAGTTGTGGTAGAAGCTTTAGAGGCACAAACTGAGGAAATTGCTACAGTTGAAGCTTCAGAGGTGCAAACTCCAACTCCAATTGCAGAGATTGTTGAAGCTCCCGAAAGCCAAACACAAATTCAAAATATAAAACAAGCAATTGTGGAACCATCAAACGAAGTAAATATTGCCACTGAAGCTTCTGAATCAGCAACTGAAGCACAAGAAGTTCAAATTTTAGCTGAAGCTACAGAGTCTCAGACATCAGCACAAACTGAAGGACAAAATTTAAGAGAAACATCTGACACTCAAACAGAACCACCAACTGAAGAGCAAGTCCCACTTGAAGCTTCAGAAGCACAGACAGAAGTACCAAACGAGGAACTACTGACCGCAGAAGCTTTAGAAGCACAGTCTCCAGCACCAACTGAAGAACAACTGATCGTAGAAGCTTCAGAAGCACAGACTCCAGCTCCAGCTGAGGAACAACTGATCGTAGAAGCTTCGGAAGCACAGACTACAGCACCAGCTGAGGAAGAACTGCTCGTAGAAGCTTCGGAAGCACAGACTCCAGCTCCAGCTGAGGAACAACTGATCGTAGAAGCTTTGGAAGCACAGACTACAGCACCAGCTGAGGAAGAACTGATCGTAGAAGCTTCGGAAGCACAGACTCCAGCACCAGCTGAGGAACAACTGATCGTAGAAGCTTCGGAAGCACAGACTCCAGCACCAGCTGAGGAAGAACTGCTCGTAGAAGCTTCGGAAGCACAGACTCCAGCACCAGCTGAGGAAGAACTGCTTGTAGAAGCTTCAGAAGCAAGGACTCCAGCACCAGCTGAGGAAGAACTGCTCATAGAAGCTTCGGAAGCACAGACTCCAGCACCAGCTGAGGAAGAACTGCTTGTAGAAGCTTCAGAAGCAAGGACTCCAGCACCAGCTGAGGAAGAACTGCTCGTAGAAGCTTCGGAAGCACAGACTCCAGCACCAGCTGAGGAAGAACTGCTCGTAGAAGCTTCAGAAGCACAGACTCCAGCACCAGCTGAGGAAGAACTGCTTGTAGAAGCTTCAGAAGCACAGACACCAGCACCAGCTGAAGAAGAACTGCTCGTAGAAGCTTCAGAAGCACAGACTCCAGCACCAGCTGAGGAAGAAAATACAGCAGAAGCTTCAAAGGCCCAGACTCCAGCACAACAACAAGCTGAAGATATTTTTTCAGATCCCCTGACTGAAGAAACTAGTGAAACCTCAGCTGTATACAAAGCTTCAGAAACAATTACGCTCATAGCAGAAGCATCAGAAACTCAGACTGCAACACCAATTGAAGCTTCGGAAGCACAAACTGAAATTCCGGTTGAAAAAAATGCTGTTGATACTCTATCTGTGCAGACTGAAGGACCAGTTGAAGCTTCAGAATCCTGCACTGAAGCACAAGTCGAGGAAATTGCTGTAAAAGCATCTGTTGATGAATCCTTTCAAACTGAAGCTGCAGAAGCACATACCGATGCACCAATTGAAATTATCCCAGCTTCAGAAGTAGAGACTGTAAACCAAAATGAACAATTTGCTTATGAAGATTCAGAAGCACGAAGAGAGATTTTAACGGATGAAACAGTTGATTTGAAAGCTTCAGAATCAGAGGCTCCCGTATTAACCGATATTGAAATTGTAACAGAAGCTTCAGATTCTAATACAGATGCATCAATTACAGATCAGTTTGTACCTAAAGACTCTGGAGTAGAGACTCCAGCACTAGGTGAAGCCGACACTGTAACTGAAGCAACAGAACTTCAGACTGTTGAGGAAAAAAACCTCTCTGAAGCTACTATAGCTCAATCTGATGGTGCAAGTGAACTCCAAGACACTACTATTGTTGAAACTGAAACTCCCTCTCCACCTAATGATCCTAGCTCGATTACCAATGAAACCCCCAAGCAAGCGGAGGTGAAGGATGCATCTCTTGACCAGGATACCCTTAGTGAAATCGTGACTGAGTTGGGTATTGTTGCAACAGAGAGTCCCTTCCCAGTTGCCGAGGCAAGCGAATCTGTTCAAGAGCCAGAATCTATCACCCAAAATGAAAGTCAAAATAGTGATACAGTAGCCGTGACTACTCTTGATCAGGAAATTACTGGGGATTTAGTGTCGTCAGATACAGCTCCAACAAATACTCAAGATGCTGCTACAAGTGAGCCCGTAGGTTCAGTGGTGGTCAGTGTAAATGGTGAAACTTACACAGAATTCTCAAAGGCTGATGTTCCTCAAAATGTCGAGGAAGTGGGCACTGACCAAAAACCAAAGAAATCTGCTGGGAACAATGACGAGGAATATTGGCTGAAAATGAACCAACCCGCAAATGAACCCGAAGTAATTGAGGACCAATTTGAGGAAGTTGCCGAGAAATATGGGTTGAAGCCAGTTAACAAAATTGTGGATTTGGAGGAAGGAGCACAGCTGCAGCTAACTCAAGATAGCACCTCCACAAATCAACTCAGCGGTTTAGATCGGGTGGCACGCTACATTGAAGGGTTTTTCTGAAAACTGTAGACCGAAACTGAATATTAAGTCCTTATGAAGGACCTCTATTATAACTATGGTATTTGAAAAATATATTTTTATCAAATGTTTGCAGCTTCACTTTTATATACACAGAAAATTAGAACTGCATATACTGAAGGACTGTCCTTGGTGGTTCAAAATTTAGTGATTTACGGAAGGATTACGAAGCTAAATCAGTTGAATTACCAGGGAGCTCCCGTGGTTTGGGCATTGTGGCAGGGTTGGTTTTGTGAACGGCTGCATCTGACTTGGCTTAATTACCATAATGAAGATTAATAGTAGTCTAGAATCGTAATCTTTTAAGGACCTCTTGCCAGAACATGTAAAGTGTCATTGGTTCTGTTTCTGAGCAACATACTAACCAATTGTAAGCCCAGATCACAATTGTACGAAGTTGAACCATGTTGTTGGGTAAGTGAACAAATACAAGCCTGAGTGAACATAGTGCAATGTTAAATTGAAACAAACTTGAAAATAGACAAATAATTTGGGTTAGTTAATTTCTTTCATCCAAAATTGCATGCAAGTGGATATAAAGCAATTGAGTGTTAGCACAGTCGTCTGCACAAGTAACTGGTACACATAAAACGACAGCTAGATATACCTGGCTCAAAGCAAGGTTTCAAAATATAGTTAAATAAAATAGATACCACTTATGACTACAGCCGATTGTACCCTAGCATAATTTTGACCGTGTCATTGCAGCTGCCAAGACTTGCCCTGCCCAACATGGTTATTTATTTGTATCTTATAAGATTCTCCCAAGGCCAGAGTGATCTACTCCAAGAGTAGACAGGTTTTCTCTGGGTCTCTTGTTAGTTGTATTACTTTGTTTAGAATACTCTTAAGTTTATTACCTGAATCTTACTTCTAACTTGATGCTCAAAGCTTTACTTATTTCAATTAACTATATACATGGTCTGTTTCTCAGTGTTGCTTAGTGTGTGGGCGGAGAGACTGTCATACAGTGTACAAACCCTATAGTTTAAAGATGGATTAACTGTTATAATATGGGTGTCACAGTACCAGTGTTAGTGTCGAATTATATTAGTGAATCTTCTAAAACAAATTTAATTGTCAAGTCAAGATTGACTTTAATTCTAATAGTAGTCATTAAAGCAAGTCTAAATCTGAACCCAGAAACAAATTCGAAGCTATAGTTGCATGTGACACTCAATAATTAAGAAGTCAACTGATCCGTATTGTAACAATATGGCGACATTTGATCCATCTGTTTACCATAGGGTTTGTAATGAGGTGGTGTGTTTGTGAGGGTTTGAGGGTGCCGGGGGGAAGAGAAACCATTAAATGACGGCAAATTAGATGAACCCAATAAAATTATATATAAAACATTTACTGGTGGAGTTTTAATGCAACAAAGCGAAGATAATTGACAGCAAGCAAATCAAATTACTAATATATAATAATTGCAAAAGAAATAACAAACTAATCAAATACGGTAAAAGCTTATCTGATAATGAAGGGAGTATATGAATATAAGTGGGGATTTCTTTGAGCTAAATTAAAAGTATATCACTCCAATAACAGATAATGATAACACCCTAATAATTACAGTATTATATAACTTGTGTGAGCAACTTTTAAACAACTGGTACAATATAAAAGTTGTTAAGCATTATTAAAGGTACGGCCATGGAAATTAATACTGGCCCAGTTTGAAGCCTTATTATTGTTGTACACAGCAGGACATACTGCTAATTTGGCCAAAGTTTAATCCTTTACATTGCATATTGAAAATGTTTAGTTTATGAAATTGGTTACCCAAGTGCTAACTGAATAAAAATAAATGCCAACCATCATGTACAATCGTGGTCAGGAATTTTTGGACATTTGGAAGTACACTTACGATACACTATAGCCTACCTTTTTTCCAGCTGATGGTATATTGCAAAGTTCCCATCAAAATGTCAGTTATTTTGACAATTTTGTGGTGAAATATGGTGTTGATTACATAAACCTAGTCTTCATATGATGCAGAGACCTACTAGTTTCATATTTTTCCATTAGCTGCAATGGGATTATATTTCCCAACAGCTGAAAAAAACACTACATTGATAAACTACCTGAGCCACATAGACTATATTAATTACTGGAATTCACAATTTATCACTCACTATAGTTTATCATTAGATTTAAAGTATTCATGACCACGAGTGTACTGTACAGTTTTCAAAATATTAACCTGGTACACTCTGATGCTTTAGTCTCTACCCCACTCATAAGAATTCCTAGACCCTCTATATTTTTCTTTATGCAATTATTACCATTTGGATTGATTTTTGGATAGACATATTTCAAAAAATATTATATATATATATATATTTTAGTAGATATAAAGAAAGTTACATAAATTAGTTTTCATATATATACTTCTGTAATTCGAAATAAGTGAAGTCCACTATTATTTATCAGTGGGCTAGAGACTATGCCATCAGTGTTCAAACACGGATTGTATTTCACCACTATTAACCCCTCTTTGGCGGCGCCCGACTTAAGGCGGTCAAGAGAACCAAGGACTAAAGAGTGGGGCCCGACCTAAGTCCAGTGCGATATTGAGCACATAATTGGCTCTGACAGAGAGTCCGAGCGGTGGGAGGAGCGCGGGTTGGCTCTGACCGTTCGGCACGGCTCCCGTACCGCGACTGGTCCCACCTCCACACTCATCCACATCCACTGCTTCCCTAGACAGGGAAATATGTAAGGAAATTACCGTATTTTAGGGATTTTTCCTTCGTGTTGCACGATCCTTGCAAGACAACCCGTGGTCGTAGAAGGATGGTTCAGGTGTCATTGGAAAGCTCAATTAACGCCCTTTCACGGATACATAATTGTATTACGCTCTGGCTCTTCTTTATGCATGAAAAAGAGCATGGAATGAAGCTCGTTTAGGGTAAATCTGCCTGCTTGGCAGGTAGTAGAAGTTACAAACCTAGCCGCTCGTTGAGTGTTAAAGGCCAATTCAGTTTTGTAAATCAATGGTCTTGTCCACTTGTAAAGTGTTAACAAAAATCTCACTGAAAGTAGGAAGAGATTTTGCATTTCTCTACAGATATTATCACGGCAAATGATCTGAGGAACTTTCTTCAAATGTGCCACCCCTCCACATCTTTCCCAGCAGAACTAGGGCAGCTGGAAACTTACATGAATTCACACTCCTCCACAATGGAAAACTTCCGTTTATCAAAAATCCTTTAACCACAGAACTTTTACTCTCTGGAATTAACAATTACTTGGGAGGCAAAAGGGTCTCCCAGATGGAATGGAATTGATAAAATCTAGGCACAATGGCCAAGCACTGGGACCTGAAGAGATCATTCAGTGATACATCTAAAAACATCAAAATATCAATAGAGGAATAGCAAAAGTAAAAAACACAGAGGAATTAAATATCACAAAAAATACCGCAATCCAATAAATATGATCGGAGCATAAACCATCTGCATTGTGGCCAAGAATTTCAGACAGGGAATAAAAAGTAAAACCTACGGAGCATCTGGCAAATGAGTAAGTACAACAAGAGGTTAGAATGTGGCTTACGGACAGGACGTCGTCACACGCAGCACACATCGGAGGGTTATCATTATGCAATGTGTATCTCCCAGATGGAAACAGATTAGCAATTTAATTTTAATGATATCCTTGGCGTCGGAGGGGGAGTTAAGGACCCGGGTCGTCTCGTGGCTTTTCTTTTCGACTTTTCTTTGTTTTTCCTCATTCCCGGCTGGATCTGGATGTCGCCTGCGGGGGTTACCTCTCTTCTGATGTTATTTGGCACATTGAGGGCTAGGTATCGTACCACTAGCAAGTTAGCAATGCCAGGTAACGACTCGTACGCAAGTTGATGTTGAGCAGATGGATGAGCATTGGGCTTCAACTTCCTTCGGTCTTTTCCACTTACTGGAGTCGTACTCAGCGTCTCCATCTCATCTCAAAACCAGACTGGCTAGTATCAAACATAGCGACTTGACCAACACACCTATCAGAATTGCTGGTCTCGAACACAATGGGCTGACCAAAACACTTTTCACTTTCTCGTCTTTGGACCAAGGCTCCAGTATTGAACTATGAAACCATCCTGTCTTTAGATCAAGATGGGCTAGTGTCGTACCTAGCTGGCTTATTTTGGTCCATTCGGCTGGAATAGACTCTCCTGGGTAGTCTTAGTCCTTTCCCACAGGGGGATAGAGGGGCATGGCGGATGGTGGTTTGCATTTCTGGGCCCTCTGTCAGCACTTCGGGAAATGGTCAGGTCACATGGGGACATCTGCACGGATGAAGGGTGAGCTTATCCTCCGGTCCAGGCGTTTTTGTGTCCTCCTGACCTGGTGTTGTAGGTGGTGCTGATGGCAGCTATTTTTCGTGGGCATAACAAAGAGTAGTGAAGAAAAGTAAGAGAAGAGCAGATGAGGAATTTGGAAGGAATCTAAGTATAAAATGAAGGGAGTGTAAGAAACTGTTCTGGAAAGAGGTCAAGAAAGTTAGGGAGGGTAGCAAGGGAAATAGTAAGGATGTGAAAGATAAGAATGGGCTAGTGATAGCCGAGAAGCAAGAGAGAATAGAAAGATGGAGGGAATACTTTAACGAATTGCTAAATGTAAGGAATGAAGCACCAGCAAACATAGTTGGATGGGGTATGGGAAGGAGAAGAAGAAAAGTAGTGGAGGTGGGGATCAGGAAGTTACGTTCCCGTCTATTTTGACTTGTTTCTGTTATTTTCCCCCCTGCTGGCAATATATATGATGATGACAATAAGTCATCGGGGGGGGGGGCCTCAACTTATTATATTGTATCTGACAGCAGTCAAAATAGACGGGAATGTGATCGCGAGCATACAAGTAATGTTAACTCTCTCACGTTCTTGACGCAATTTTGAGCCTATTAGGGATACTTTAAAGCCTTTATTACCATCAGGGGTATTTAGAAACCTTTAGTTTAGTTACTTTAACCTCTGCAGTTGTCTTTGAGTTAGCTGTGGGCAGAGAACTAATTTTGGAGAGGTAATTATAAGAGTGAGAGAACTCTATTTCTTATTGCTAATCTGGCAACCTCTGCGTCATATGGTCGTGAGAGGGTTAACAAAGCAGGCAATACGCCCGAATACTACATCTTTACCCAGGAATCTTCAGGACGCATATAGGATATAATCTATGGCAAATACGTTTTTTCATAGTACTTCATATGGAAGAGAAAAATAATAAATTTTACAAGGTTACTGATGCAATACAGAAATTCAAACCCTAAATATACTTAAATTGAAGAATTTCTTACAAGTACATACATGATTCTTATGAAATTATGAAATCATAGGAATGCACAAAATAGTTATGTTTATTTTAGTTTGACAGATCTACAAGAAAAAATAACCAGCAGTATATCGTAAATTCTTTTAAGGACTAATTTAAGCAAAGCAATTAAATATTCAGTATAAAAACTTACTAACAAAATGAAAGAAATACCTTATATAATAGCAATCAACAATAATTACAATTAAATAATTATTAATTCACATAACTTAAAATCTGGTTACAATTGAACACTAATTAATATGACAATTTACAAATTGTCCACCTTTCACAAATAGTAATAGATAAACAATCATACAAAATTATATGATGGATAACTTTACTCAAAGATTTATCTTGCAAACTGTGTCTATATTGAAGGCTTCGACGGAGAGAATAACCAAAGTCAGAGGCAAACATTTACAAGGAGAGGGAGGATGGCGTACTACTAGCTGGACGAGTCGTCACAGTGAAGTGTGAAACTGTAAGTAAACTAGTTAAAATGGGACTTCAGAGGCGATCAACCCTTCTGAATTATTAAGCCAGTACACTGCACGTCAAGAATAGCGTAAGGACTGGAGCCCCTTTTCCAGAACTCCAGCCTCTTGTGACACCGAATGAGCGACGCCCTTTGAATAACCTCCCAGTAAACTAGAAATACACACGAGCTGATGCAAGGTGAAGGTTGAACTCTCACTCCAGACTCTAATCAACACTGGGGAAATATAAATTATATAATTTTGGGTTTACAAATACACACAAACACACACACACATATATATATATATATATATATATGTGAGTAAAAACATATACTCATGAACCTCGCGTGTTTTGATGTGTGTGTATGTGTATCTATATATATATTATTAAACGGCAAGATGGTATTTGTACAAAACTACAAGTGAGAAAGGCTAGGTTAGCGAATATAGGGCCCCACCTCTTATACATTCAAATTTGACGAACTCTACTAAAAAGAATAAAGTCTTTAACACATTTCATAAACAGCACTTGAGTTATATTCAGTTGTGTAGACTATTTTTCCTACGAAGATAAAAATACAGACTTCAACTAACACTTCCTCTCTAGTTACGGACAGACGGTATTCCGGTACACACCTGAATAAAGTTTTACATTTAAAAACAAAAAAAATCAGATGCGTCAGAGCAGTTTAATTTTAAAACTTTATAAAATTCAAGGGAAGAGGAGGCACGACTGATGCTGGCTACTGAACTGTTGCCAGTGCTACCAACTGTTCCAAATCTTGATCCAAAGAAGATTGAATGGGAAATTGTTACATAGTATTATGGCTGTCCAATACGCTAATCCCGGAACTTTGAACAAGCTCATCAATTTTAGCAAGACAATCCTGGTAGCATATCGTGGCCTGAAAAGCCCTAATTTGTATATAATCCCACTTCACCTACCATAATCTAAATTAGCTTAAGTTTTGAACTCTAGTGTACAAACTTTCCCAAACTTCGGAAATACGAGTCAAATAGTAAGCTGGTGTTGGGAACACCCGAACAAGAATGAAAAACCTTATGATTCGTCTAGCAGACGAATCATTACCACACCTCATTCTTACCAAATCAATAATTTAACTTGCCCATACGTCACGCTCTTCTGGCCATAACCACACATACCAAATTCTCGCTATAAACCACAGCTTATGAATTGATCGATAGAAAACATGGCACCAAAACAAGGTCATATGGCGCTGGACAAGCTATTTGGGGGAAAATCTAAAACTTCAAAACATCCGAACGAATACCAGACATCAATGTAAATGCAATGCAATAATGAAGCTTCGTGCAAAAATCTCCAGGGGTAGCACTCCCCTCCAAGCACTGAAGATAGACAGCAAGTAGCGTCCGTTCTGTAGTGCCGCAATACCTACCTCCGACGTAAAGCCGGTATCACACTAGAGCTTTTATAGTCAACATTCTATAATCAAAAAAAATCTGTCATCATTTCTGGGATATTTTGCCCTGGTATCAGAAACTAGACTGATGATAGATGAACTTAGGCAAAATAAATATGTTAAAGGTTGACCTCATAAGCTACCAGACCATTGTTGAGGATAAATGTTGAGTGAAAAAGCGCTCGTGTGATACCGGCGTAAGTCACCCAAAACCACAAAAAAAAAACCGGGTACGAAAGTATTGCAGTGAACCATTGACGCACATACACACACTAAACACAGCAATAGCCACGCAGAGCACAGATAAAAACGGTAAATATTTTCCACCATGCGCCACTTAGAAATCCACCAAGGTCTGAATTCAATCTTGTAATATTACAAATAGCCCGGTTACCCAAGGGGAGACTGACCGTTTGTTTGGTCTATTAATTAATTTATTCATATTTTTTTTTTTTTAGTTTCCTCCCTAGACCTCCAACAAGCTTAGAAAAACACCCCCTAGACCCCCCTTCAAGATAAATTTATAAATTTTTCTGTAGAAAAATTTCCTGGCCGAAGGCCGGTTCCTCTTAAAATTGCAGGCGACATTATCGCTCGCCAGGAAATAATCGACACCTAAATAGCACGAAAGGTCTTAAAATTGACAACGAAATGGGGCGAAAGGTATTAAAATCGCCAAACTAATGGGGCGAACGTCTTATAATCTCAAAACTAGTGGGGCTAAACATCAGGGAGAAGGGGGTCCAGAAAAACGGTCTGCCTCCCCTTAATTAAAACAAGGATATAAACAATGTATAAAAGATCTTTGTTGATTTGGAAGCTACAATCATACCCATTATTATACGTGTAGAATACAAAATCCCTTTAATTTCCAATATTTCTTGTGAACCTGATTATTAACCCTTTCACGAACGTGTGGACGCAGGGGTTGCCGATTAGCAATCAGAAAGGTAGTAGTAGCACTAACATTCAGCGCCTCCTATAAAAAGCGCTTAAGTCGGTATCACACGAGCGCGTTTTCCCTCAACATGTATCCTCAACACTGGTCTGGCAGCTCATGAGGTCAACACTTACAATATTTCGGTTACCTAAATTCATCTACTGTCAGTCTAGTTACCGATACCAGTGCAAAATACTCCAAAAATGTTGCAAGACAAAATTTGATTATCGAATGTTGACTATAAAAGCTCTCGTGTGATACCGGCTTTACACAATAACAAAATAGTTACCCATCCTACTTAAAGTACGGTAAATTTGTGGGTGCGTTTTGAAGTTTTTAGTTTTTAACAAAATTGATGTTCCTCAAAATGTCGTGGAAGTGGACACTGACGAAAAACCCAAGAAATCTGCTGGGAACAATGATGAGGAATATTGGCTGAAAATGAACAGATCCGCAAATGTAATAGTTAAGGGGACCGACCCGCATTTTGTATATAATTTTCTCCCTTTCTCTGGCTTGTATCCATTCAGTCCCATTCATCCTACTGTTTTAAGACGTTTACCCCCATTCAGGTGTCAATATTTTCCTGGCGAGCTGTAGCGACCCAGCATATATATATTTTTGCTTTGACAGCAAGCTAAATTTGTACATTTTTCGATAGAAAAATGTCTCTGGCGAAGCCAGATTCCTCCATACAATGCGGGCTCGCTTTCGCTCGCCAGGAATAAATCGACACCTGGATGGGGATAAACGTCTTAAAACAGTTGGCTGAATGTGGCCGAATGGATACATGCCAGGGAAAGAGCGAAAAGGAGGATAAAAAAAAAAAAAAAAAAAAAAACGGTGACCTCCCTTAAGGGGAGGTATTTAGTTTGTTCTCTAGACCTCCATCAAGCTTAAAATTACACCCCCTTGAGTCCCTTTCAAGATAAATTTGTACATTTTTCGGTAGACAAATTTCCCGGCCGAAGGCCGGTTACTCTTAAATTACAGGCTCGCTATCGCTCGCCAGCATAAAATAAACACCTGAATTGCACGAAAGGTCTTAATATGGGGTGAAAGTTCTTAAAATCGCTAAACTAATGGGGGCAAACGTTTTATAATATCAAAAGCAATGGGGCTAAACATGAGGGAGAAAGGGGTCCAGAAAAAAATCCCTCAAGTGGATATCTCCCCTTAAGGACACATGAGCAAATTGGTGAGAAATACGGGACGAAGACAAAGTTGCGGAAGGAGCACCACCACCGCAGCGGATTCAGGATACCATCTCCACATACTTAAGGGGGGATAGGTCGTTGTTATGGGCCCTCTTATCCCTCATGTTTAGCCCCATTAGTTTTTAGATTTTAAGACGTTAGGTCCACTAGTTTGGCAATTTTAAGACCTTTCGTCCAATTTCGTTGTCAATTTTAAGACCTTTCGTCCAATTTCGTTGTCAATTTTAAGACCTATCGTGCCATTTAGGTGTCGATTTTTTCATGGCGAGCGATAGCGAGCCAGTAATTATAAGAGGAACCGACTTTCGGCCGGGAAATTTTTCTACCGAAAAATGTACAAATATATCTTGAGGGGGGGGGGGGTGTTTTTATAAGTTTGATGGATGTCTAGCTAGGAAACTAAACAATATGGGGATAAATGAATTAATAGGCCAAAAAGGTAGCCACTGTCCCCTTAAAGTCATAGATAGGGTGGCACGCTATAATGGATTTTGTTTTAAAAGACTGTACACAGCTATCGCTCACCAGGAAAAAAATCGACATCTAAATGGTACGAGAAAGGTCTTAAAATTGACAAAAATGGGGCAAAAGTCTTAAAATCGCCAAAGTACTGGGTGCGAACATCTTAAAATCTCAAAACTATTGGGGCTAAACAAGTGGGAGAAGGGTGTCCAGAAAAATAACCTCCCCCTGATAGACTATATAGTTTAAGGGGAGATTTCCACTTGAGGGATTTTTTTCTTGACTCCTTTCTCCCAAATGTTTAGCCCCATTGGTTTTCAAATTTTAAGACGTTTGCCCCATTATTTTGACGATTTTAAGAACTTTCGACCCATTTCTGTCAATTTTAAAACCTGTCGTGCCATTTAGGTGTCGATTTTATCCTGGCGAGCGATAGCGAGCCTGTAATTTAAGAGGAACGGCTTTCAGCCGGGACATTTTTCTACCGAAAAATGTACAAATTTATCTTGAAAGGGGCTCAAGGGGGTGTAATTTTAAGCTTGATGGAGGTCTAGGGAACAAACTGAATACCTCCCCTTAATTCCACCCTGCCATCATTATTATTGCTGTATTAACTCATTTGCTCTGTTTGGCGATTATTATACGATTCTACTCATTCAGGTATCGAATTTATCCTGGCGAGCGGTAGCGAGCCTGCAACTTGGAAGAATTGTTTCTACCGAAAAATGTGTAAATTTAGCCTGAAGGGGGCTTTGGAGCATTAATTATAACTCAAATGGGATGTAGGTGGCATAGTAAAAAGAAAAACAGAAAAAAACAAGTATCTGTGTTAGTAAAAGGGCTCGATCGTCCCTTGATTTTGGCCCTGTCACTCTTTCAACTATGGGGGAGGCACTCGCTATAGGCAATTCTGCCTTTTGCCTCCCTCAATCGCATAGAAAAAAAAAAAAAAAAAAAAGTAGTGTAGAGTGTGTGGTAGAAGGTCGGCTGACACATGAGAAAAACAACACACACACACACAAACACTGGTCCCTTCTTTGGTGGACGATGGCTGTTACACACTATACTCTGTTTCTTCTCAACTGGCGGTAAATTGCAAGATTATTTTGAAGATGCTGTAGTGAATTATTATGTTTTTTCCACCAACCAACTTCACCTCTAAACTCAATTAATTAACCCTTTCAGACTCATATGACGCAGAGGTTGCCAGATTCTTATGTTTTTTCCCACCAAGCAACTTCACCTCTAAACTCAATTAATGAAATCAACAAATACATGTGGCACTCCAAGGACTCAACCTAGGGTACTCACATCGAAACTCCGCGCACTTATGCATTCCGCTATCAATATGGTGCTAATTGTGTAGACTTGGTCTAAATATGATGCAGAGACATAGTAGTGTAGTTTCATATTTGTCCATTAAGGGGAGGCAGACCGTTTTTCTGGACCCCCTTTTCCCTAATGCTTAGCCCCACTAGTTTTGAGATTATAAGACGTTCGGCCCATTAGTTTGGCGATTTTAACACCTTTCGCCCCATTTCGTTGTCAATTTTAAGACCTTTCGTGCCATTTAGGTGTCGATTATTTCCTGGCGAGCGATAGCGAGCCTGCAATTTTAAGAGGAACCGGCCTCCGGCCGGAACATTTTTCTACCGAAAAATGTACAAATTTATCTTGAAGAGGGGTCTAGGCCCTAGGGGGTGTTTTTCTAAGCTTGATGGAGGTCTACAGAGGAAACTAAAAAATTATATGAATAAATAAATTAATAAACCAAACAAACGGTCAGTCTCCCCTTAAGTATTGATAAATTAGCTGCTAAGGGATTCAATTTACCGTCAGCTGGAAAGAAACAGAGTATAGTTCCACCCTGCTATCATTACTAGGGCTATATTAACGGTATACAAACCGTGGGTGGTCTTTTGGAACTCCCCTTATTTCGTCCCATTAGTCTGACGATTTTAAGATGTTTCGATCTTGTCCTGGTGAGTGGTAGCTATGGTAGCTTGTAATTTAGGAGAAACCGGCATTTTTTGGAGGGGGTCTAGGTGGCAAAGTAAATAATAATAATAATAATAATAATAATAATAATAATAATAATAATAATAATAATAATAATAATATACGGTAAGTAATATTAAATAAGTAAATATATAAATATTGCGCTGATAATACTGAAGATACTTGTATCACACCGCCTTGCTACGATTATTAGTTATATTAACCCTTTGAAGATTTTAACACATTTTGACAGTTTATTCTGGCTATCATTAGACGATTTTATTCAGTTTAAGACGGATCTGTGGAAATTATAAGACTAAAGCCTGTCTCAATTAACCCTCTGACTTCCATAGACCCTTCCTAATCTGAATAAAATCGTCTAATAATAGCCGGAAAACAGGACAGAAATGCGTATTGGATCTTGAAAGGGTTAATATTTTAATATTTTATGTAAACTGCTTAAGATAGTGTATCAAAAGTGATTTAATTATCTCCATATGAGCATTTCATCTGTTCCATATTAAATGTCTTCAATGGTGCGAGTATTATATACTTTAGGAATACAATGTTTAGCCGTAGTGCTGTATACACGAGAACACTTTAGTTACTCCGCGGGATACGCTTTCTATCGTACCATAGTTTTCTTTGATGCTCGTTGGCACCTCCTATTGTATTTTCTAGTTCAGTAACCTCGATGACGTATACAGACTAATAACACACCTAACAAAGCCAGTCCAACAGCTTCCTCTCTCTCCAACACCCCTTCTCCCTTCTCTACTCTTCAGACAAATAGGAAAGTAGAATGTAGATACGAGGTGCCGTTGTAAAGGCTTATCCCTCAACACCTTCACCAGCAACCTCGTTTCTTCCAAATGAACGATTAATATATACTAAATAGCAAAATAAAAGGTTTTATACCAAAAAATGTACACATATATCTCAAAGGGGGGTCTTGAGGATATTTTATTTTCTAAAGTTTGATGGAGGTCTAGGGAGCAACTAATAACCTCCCCTTAAGGGAGCCCAACTCGCTTTTGTATCTTTCTCTCCCTCTCTTTTTGACTTTTATTCATTCGGCCCCATTCAGCCTACTGTTTTAAGACGTTTACCCCCATCCAGGTGTCAATATTTTTCTGGCGAGCGGTAGCGGCCCAGCATATATACAATATACTGTATATTTTTGTTTTTGACAGCAAGCTAAATTTGTACATTTTTCGATAGAAAAATATCTCCGGCGAAGCCGGATTTCTCCATACAATGCTGGCTCGCTATCGCTCGCCAGGAAGAAATGGATACCTGGATGGGGATAAACGTCTTAAAACAGTTGGCTGAATGGGGCCGAATGGGTACAAGCCAGGGAAAGAGAGAAAAGGAGAGAAAGATAAAAAAAAAGCCGGTGCCCCCCCTTAACCGTATACCAGCCAATGTGTACCAAAGGAGGAGGGGCCAGTTTTTGTGTCTCCCGTGTCAGCCGGTCACACACTTTCCTTTCGGTGCCACGGAAAAACTGGCACGCTCATTGGCACTCCCCCCCCCCCCCCCCCACCCCAACACACACACACTCATTGGCACTCTCCCCCCCCCCCAACACACACACACTCATTGGCACTCCCCCCCCAACACACACACACTCATTGGCACTCTCCCCCCCCCCCCCCCCACACACACACACTCATTGGCACTCCCCCCCCCCCAACACACACACTCATTGGCACTCTTCCCCCCCCCCCCCCCCCCCCAACACACACTCATTGGCACTCTTCCCCCCCCCCCCCCCCCCCACACACACACACACTCATTGGCACTCTTCCCCCCCCCCCCCCCCACACACTCATTGGCACTCTTCCCCCCCCCCCCAACACACACACACACACACTCATTGGCACTCTTTCCCCCCCCCCCCCCAACACACACACACACTCATTGGCACTCTTCCCCCCCCCCCCCCCCCCCAACACACACACACACACACTCATTGGCACTCTTCCCCCCCCCCCCCAACACACACACACACTCATTGGCACTCTTCTCCCCCCCCCCCCCCCAACACACACACACTCATTGGCACTCTTCCCCCCTCCCCAACATACACACACACTCATTGGCACTCTCTCCCCCCCCCCCCCCCACACACACACACTCACACACACTCATTGGCACTCCCCCCACACACAAATATTTATGAGTGGGCTAGAGACTATGACATCCGAGTGTACACTACTATTTGGCAAACTTGAACCAGTGAGGGACCCCCTTCTCCCACATGTTCAGTCCCAATAGTTTTGAGATTTTAAGATGTTCGCCCCATTACTTTGGCGATTTTAAGACTTTTGCCCCATTTTTGTCAATTTTAAGATCTTTCTCGTACCATTTAGGTGTCGATTTTTTTTCCTGGTGAGCGATAGCGAGCCTCTAATTTAAGAGGGCCCGTGTGTCTAAAGTTAACCCATACAGAACCGTTGACAGCCTCTTCATTACATTATGGCAACTATTAGACGATTTTATTCAACTTAAGGACGTCTACCAAATTAAAAGGCTACAGTACCGGTGACAGCCTTTTCATTATATTCTGGCAACTATTAGACGATTGTATTCAACTTAAGGAGGATGTCTACCAAATTTAAAAGGCTACAGGCTATCTCGATTAATCCTTTTGGCTACTATTCATCTTTCCTAAGTTTCGTAAAATCGTCTAAATGCAGTAGAAATGAAGACAAAAAGACGTCACCGGTACTGAAAGGGTAAATGTGTCACTGTATCACGCCAGCATGTCAGAATTGACCACTTGCGAATTTCGTTCTACTGTATAAGGAAGTTGGAGCTGTAGACATCGATGTTTAGCAGAATTACCAGCTATAATACGGTTGTAGTACATTCATATATACATAAAACCCAAGTCAACATACTCCTTAGCCACCAGAAACCTACAATATTATTGCTTTTATATTCAATATCGACGTCAACAGCTCCAACTTCCTTATAGAACGAAACTCGCGAGTGGTCAATTGTTCAGTAAAATATGTACCACTTTTGATCAACATTAACCCTTTCAGTACCGGTGACGTTTATTTGTCTTCAGTTCAGCTGCATTTAGACGATTTTCTGAAACTTATGAAGGATATATAGTAGCTAAAAGGATTAATCGAGATAGCCTGTAGCCTTTAAATTTGGTAGACGTCCTTTTTAAGTTTATTGTACAGTCATTTTGGATAGGCATTTTGGGACACTTATTGGAGACACAGATATAATACAATGGCAAACTATTGTATCCTTCTCAGTGCCGGTACCGTCCTTTTAACTTTATGCTGGCTACTATTACAGATTAACAAGGGCTTCTAGTAATTAATAGGCTTCAAACTATCGCACTCAACCTTTTTACTACCTCAGATCCTTCAACAATTCCAATATATAAGCTACTAAGATATATAGATACTTACTGACAAATGTTATCAAACTTAAAATAACATTCCTAAAAAGTACAGGTAGATAATCAAATAAATTATAACTTCTCTCTCGGATGATACAGTCGTGAGCACTAAGCTACCTGAGATACCTGACTATAATTGACCCGTTCAGTACCAGCGACGTTTTTTTTGTTTATTTTATTTTTTTCCACTTGCGAGTTTCAGTCTATAAGGAAGTTCGGCCTGTAAACATCGATATTAAATACAGTAATTATGTAGTTTTCTGATGGATAAATAGTATGTTGAATTTGGTTTTATGTATTTATGTATTCATAAAATTACTAAAACCGTATTATAGGTGGTTATTCTGCTCAATATTGATGTCTACAACTCCAACTTCCTTATAGAGTGAAACGCGCAAGTAGTCAATTGCTAGAGACCCTTTATAGATAGAATATAATCGTCTAATATTAGCCAGAATAAAGTGAAAAGGGCGGCACCGGTAGTGAATGGGTTAAGTACTGTATGTGAGGGTGACATAGCGACATCATCAGTCTAAATTATGTGGTGTGCATAACCACCTGCAAGTTTCATTAGTCAACGTACCTATTAACATCTCAAATAATATATCATCTCGTGTAGCTTGGAGAAAGTAATCAAGCCTTGTGAATTAGTACACGTATTAAACATTACACACACGCACATACTCTCTCTCTCTCTCTCTCTCAGACATACCCACCACACAAACACACACACACACACACACACACACACACACACACACACACACACACACACACACACACACATAAACGCAATTAAACATAACCAAATTCCTCGATTGGTAAATAACGACGAAGGAATGACGCATATGTACAGTACACCACGATAGCTTATTTCAGCTTGGTAAGGTGGTGTGTTTCATGGAGAGTGCTTTTGGGATGTTATTTACTTAACTGTGTTCATACATGTATTCTGTAACAAGAATAACCAAGCATGCAAGCATTCTGATCGGTTGATACCATGAAAGTCTGGCAATGTAATTTTCAATTAAAACCTCCTTACAAGTACATATACAGTACAGGACATACACATCCAAAAACAACAACAAAGTTCACACATACATATACAGTACATACCACAACAAATTTCACAAATACATAATGTACATACACATACAACAACAAAGCTCACACATACAGTACATATATAGTACATAAACCACAACAACAACAGCCACAAAATTCACAAATATATACCGGTATACATTACATACAATAACAACAACAACAACAACAACAACAACAAATCTCACACATACACACAAGAAGCAAATGATGGACCCCAAGCAGAAAAAGGTTTAAGGCTCACTTTTTGGTCGATTTTTTTCATATATATTTTTTTGTTTCTAGTTTCCTCCCTAGACCTCCATCAAACTTAAAAATATAACCCCAGGATCCTCCTTCAAGATATATATGTATTTGTACATTTTTCGGTAGAAAAATGTCCCGGCCGAAGGCCAGTTCTTCCTAAACTACAAGCTCGCTATAGCTCGCCAGGAAAAAAATCGACACCTAAACGACACAAAATGTCTTAATATGACAAAGAAAAGGGGAGAAAGGTCTTAAAATTGCCAAACTAATGGAATGAACCTTTTAAAATTTGAAAACTAAAGGGGCTATACATGAGGGAGAAGGTTGTCCAGAAAAACTACCCATCTCCCTTAATCACATCCTGAGGTTTAATTAGAGGAGGACTCCTGACGAAGCTACCGAAGAAGAAGTAGTGGACAGGTAGCATCATTAACCTGTCTCACCTGTTCCTTTCCCCCGTCAAGTAGACTCAAGTTGGGAGTCTTCTTTTTATAACATGATATACCGGGTGGACTCGGAATGTATACCCTATAATGGAAGTATGCGAGTCTACTCAATCAATCAATCACTCAATCAACTAAATCCAATGTCACCTCAATTATTCAATCAATCAATCAATGTCAACTCAACCCCATACCAAATCCATCCTATATCAACCTGATCCTTGAGCAACACAAATGATTGGCCTTGTAACTTTATCCTCTGTCAAGTCAACTCCCCTGTATCAACCAACTCAACCATCTGTCAACTCAATCCTCAACTCAACTATCTATCAATTCAGACCCAGCAACTTAACCTCTTGAGGATTATGATACAATTTGAGTTTATTCTGGCTATCATTACACGATTGTATTCATATTAGTAAGGGTATATGGAAGTCAGACCGTCTTTGCCCTGTTGATGCCCACAGATACTTCCTAAGCTGTATAAAATCGTCCAATGGTAGTCAGCATATACCGTCAAAAACGCGTCATGATCCTCAAGGCGTTAACCCTGTCAACTCAACCTTTGAATACATTTTGCTGGTTGGAAATATCAAGGTTAGGTTAGGCCGGGTCAAATAAAAATAAAGTAGACGTGCCGTTTTTCCAAAAATCAAAACGGCATACCCAACTCTGCTATGGGTCACCATCTTCACTACTAGTCACTATCACCATTACTATCATCACTACTACTACACTCACCATTAGGACCAATTTTCTTTCTAATTTACATCAACGACATAGATGAGGGTCTCACCTGTACAATCTCAAAATTTGCTGACGATACAAAAATTGCAAATAGCGTACTCTCAAAAGAACAAGTTGACGATATGCAACACAATCTAGATAAATTGTCATGTTGGGCCCAAATTTGGCAAATGAGTTTCAATGCGGATAAATGTAAAGTACTACATATCGGATACCTAAATGAGAAAGCAAACTATTCGATGAATGGCACTCAGCTTAAGAATGTAAACAGAGAAACCGATCTGGGAGTAACAATATCGAGTAACCTAAAACCGAGTCAACAATGTTCAGAAGTTGTTAAGAAGGCAAACAAAATAATTGGCTTTATAGGCAGGTCATTTGAGCATAAATCCAAAGAAGTTATCCTAACCCTTTACAATTCCTTAGTCCGCCCTCTTCTGGAATACTGCGTTCAATCCTGGTGCCCTTATTACCAAAAAGATATAAACAAGCTAGAACGAGTTCAACGTAGAGTTACCAAAATTATACCTAGCCTAAAGAACAAACCATACGAAGAGCGTCTTAGAGAATTAAATCTATTTCCTTTAACCCAGCGCAGATTAAGAGGTGACTTAATTCAAGTGTTCAAAATCATCAAAGGCATCGACAATATGAATTGTAGTAAGTACTTCACTATCGACCAATCTAATTACATGCGGGGAAACGGTTGCAAAATTATTGGTAAATCTTTTAACTCACACGAATCTAAGAATTTCTTCTTCAATCGAGTTGTCAACTTGTGGAATGGGCTTCCCCGAGACGTTATAGACTGCAGCACCGTTGATTCATTTAAACTCCGCATAGACAAATATCTCGCATCAAACCCGCGACTGACTGCGTTTGTAAATGAATAACTTTATTTTATCCCCCCCTCAGTTACTAACCCATCTGTCCCCTACTAACTTCCTAATCCTGCCACGGACATTAGTTCTAGGGCAGTAGTTCCTTTCCAATGTTCCCTTACCCACTCGAAACCACTGTTTGGACACTTGATCCTCAGTGTTTTGGAGGACAAGCAGCCTAGAAGGGTCACTAGACCTGTTGTTGCTTGATTTCAGTTGTACTCCTTTGTACCATCATCACTACTACTCTCATCATCATCACTATTACTTTCATCACTACAACTTTCACCATCATTACTACTACTCACCATCATCACTAATACTGTCACCATCGTCACTACCATCATCACTACTGTCATCATTTTCACTACAAATATCATCATTACTTGTCACCATCATCACTACTACTAGTACTGTCACCATCATATCTACTACTGTCATCATCATCAGTTTCACTACTGTCATCGTCATCACTACAACTACAACCATCATCACTACTATTATCACCATCATCACTATTATCACCATCATCCCCACTATTACTACCATCACTTCTAATGTCAACTAAACTAACTTAACCTAGCAAATGCGGAGCTAGTTGTTTTTGCCCCCAGAACAATGGCGTTCTGTGTGTGCGCCCCTACGGGACACACACACACACACACACAGAACGTCATCATCATTACTGGGGGGAGGGGGGGGACAAAACTATGTTTTTTACCTAAAATCACAACTATTGCACAAATTTAAAAAAACTTTTTTTAATTACCGTCGCATTCACGCACCGCATATTCGTGTGAAGTTTGGTGAAAATCCGTCGAACGGTCTAGGAGGAGTTTTCGGACAGACAGACAGACAGACATTTCGGCCCGGCATGTACCACTATACGGGGAGTGATACCACTCTGCTTATGCAGAGTTGATAAACAAGTAAAGACGGTTCCATGTCAGTTGAACCAGTGCCACTTTAACCATATTTTGGACCTAAGATCATAACTATTGCACAAATTCATTTTTTTTTTTTTTAATTACCGTCGCAGTCACGCACCGAAGGTTCGTGTGAAGTTTGGTGAAAATCCGTCAAACGGTCTAGGAGGAGTTCTCGGACGGACGGACAGACAGACAGACGGACAGACAGACATTTAGGTTAGCATGTACCACTATACGGGGGGCGATACCACTCTGCTTACGCAGAGTTGATGAACACGAATAACATACAATTTAATTATGGCTACGTTATGCATGCTCTCTCTCCTAAACTTTGATTTATTAACTACAAAGAACTACGAACAGCAACTATTAAACCTAGTTACATTACCGTATGTATTGACTCTCTCTCTCTCTCTCTCTCTCACTCACACTCACTGACTCTCTCTCTCTCTCTCTCTCTCTCTCTCTCTCTCACCTCCTTGCCATCATTTCTGCTCAGTCACCGGCCAACCAACCGCGCCCTTTTTCTTGTTAAGCCATCTTCCTAGTAATTATGCTTTTTCACTAAGTCTTCCCCCTTTCACTTTAAAGTTTCCTGTAACTAGTTGGCATAAAGTGCGAGTCACATTAGAATGGGGAAATAAGATGGGACACACTAAAAATAAAAATAAAAATAAAGAAAAAAATCTATCTATCTATCTATCTGTGTCTGTCTGTCTGTCTGTGTCTGTCTGTCTGTCTGTCTATCAATCTTTCTATCTATATATCTATATGTCTGTCTGTCAGTGTGTGTCTATCTATCTATCTGTCTGTCTGTCTGTCTATCTATTGTTTATTCTATATTTGTCTTGTGTTTCTCCTCTGCACAATTTCTTCACTCAGTATAATGGATCATCGGCGTCATATTTTACGACCAACCTACTCACAGATGTCATAATTTACGGCGAGGTGAGAAGCACAACACACCAATGAATTAAAGGGGGAGGGTTGTTTTTTCTGACTCTTCTTCTCCCTTATGTTTAGCTTCAATAGTTTTGAGGTTTTAAGACGTCCAGCCCACTAGTTTGGAGATTGGAGACCAACTATCCAATCAATCAAACAACCAACTAACCAATCAATCAACCAACCAACCAACTAATCAGCCAACCAACCAACCCACCAATCAACCATCTAATCAGCCAACCAACCATCCAGCCAACTAACCAATCAACCAACCAACCAACTAATAAGCCAACCAACCAACCCACCAATCAACCATCTAATCAGCCAACCAACCATCCAGCCAACTAACCAATCAACCAACCAACCAGCCAACTAACCAACCAACCAACCCACCAATCAACCATCTAATCAGCCAACCAACTATCCAGCCAACTAACCAATCAACCAACCAACTAACCAACCATCCAGCCAACCAACCCACCAATCAACCATCTAATCAGCCAACCAACCATCCAGCCAACTAACCAATCAACCAACCAACCAACTAATAAGCCAACCAACCAACCCACCAATCAACCATCTAATCAGCCAACCAACCATCCAGCCAACTAACCAATCAACCAACCAACCAGCCAACTAACCAACCAACCAACCCACCAATCAACCATCTAATCAGCCAACCAACTATCCAGCCAACTAACCAATCAACCAACCAACTAACCAACCATCCAGCCAACCAACCCACCAATCAACCATCTAATCAGACAACCAACCATCCAGCCAACTAACCAATCAACCAACCATCCAGCCAACCAACCCACCAATCAACCATCTAACCAACCAACCAACCAACCATCCAGCCAACCAACCAACCAACTAACCAACCATCCAGCCAACCAACCCACCAATCAACCATCTAATCAGCCAACCAACCAACCAACTAACCAACCAACCAACCCACCAATCAACCATCTAATCAGCCAACCAACCATCCAGCCAACTAACCAATCAACCAACCAACTAACCAACCAACCAACCAGCCAGCCAACCAACCAACCAAGCCCCCTCTCCCCCGTACCAACCAAGCTCCCCCCTCCTCTCTCACCCACCCACCCCTCCTTTCCCTACCAACCAAGCAACCAACCCCCCCTGCCCAGACTTTTACTCGAACCCCCCCCCCCCCCCCGCCTGCACACTGACCTGCCCCCAATAGTTGACCTGCTTGTGAGGGGAGGACAAAAAACTAGATATATTTCCAAGCGGTAGATAATGGTAACTTTCCCTCCGTGCGCTGTTCGTTAGTTATAGGGCAGGTTGTTGTTGGTACGTGCTCCTCTCAAGGCCGTACCACGCCGCCACGGTTAATACTCTGTTAACCAGCGTTTTGACACTTTAAGAGGGGTCATCTGTTTGTTTTCTTTTTCTCTCCATTTCTCTGGCTTGTATCCATTCGGCCCCATTCAGCCAAGTGTTTCAAGACGCTTAGCCCCATCCAGGTGTCAATTTCTTCCTGGCGAGCGATAGCGAGCCAGCATTGTATGGAGAAATCCGGCTTCGCCGGAGACATTTTTCTATCGAAAAATTTACAAATTTAGCCTGCTGTCAAAAAACAAAAATATATATATGCTGGGTCGCTACCGCTCGACAGGAAAATATTGACACCTGGATGGGATTAAACGTTTTAAAACAGTAGGCTGAATGGGGCCGAATGGCACGAAATGTCTTTAAATTGACAAAGAAATGAGGCGAAAGGTCTTAAAATCGACAAACGACTGGAACGAACGCACTAATATGCTAAACATGAGGGAAAAGGGGGTCCAGGATAAGCGAATACCTCCCCAATAGTTGAAAGTTCACATTACCCCTCTTGAGGCAGTCCACGTAAAGAATCCGACTCACACGATGAAGAACTCTAGGGGATGACACCTGGCTTCGTTTTGCTTTGGCTACCATTGGACGATTTATTATTATTATTATTATTATTATTATTATTATTATTATTATTAGTAGTAGTAGTAGTAGTAGTACTAGTAGTAGTCGTAGTAGTAGTACTTTTAGTTTCCTACCTAAACCTCCATCAAATTAGAAATAAATACAATACCAATAAAAATTAAGAATACCCCTAAGAACCTCCCCCCCCCCCTCGCTCGAGATATATTTGTGCATGTTTCGGTAGAAAAACTCACCCGGTTCCTCCTAATTTGGAGACTCATTATCGCTCGCTACGAAAAAATCGACACCTAAATGGCACGAAAGGCTAACCAAGAGGGAGATGGGGGTCCAGAAAAATCCAAATCCTCCCCTCACCCTCACTTCTTTTACACAAACTCACGTACAATTTGGTGCAGGTAAATTTGAAACCATTTCTTCCGATTTAACCCCTTCTGTACCGGCAACGTCGGGACACTCAGAAATCCTTGTATGGTATTCTGGAATATGGATCCTACAACTAGGTATGAATTGAAAATATATTCGCCTAGTGGGTTTCCCTTCTCCCTAACATAAATAGGATAGAAGGCTGAGTGTCTTTTAGACTGCCGTGGTGTAGTTGATTAAAGCGTCGGCTATCGTCCTGATGGTCGACGGTTCGATCCCCACTGAGAGATTAGAAACATATATATATATATATATATATATATATATATATATATATATATATATATATATATATATATATATATGTGTGTGTGTGTGTGTGTGTGGATAGATAGACATTAGCTAAACTGACAGACATAATAGTAGGACTGTGTAAAAATGAACTAAATTCCTAAATCTAGAAAAAGTGAACCATAAACATATATATCTATTTAATAAGACTGAGAAGGGGAAGGAATAAACAGCTGGAGACTATGAACCAAGCAGGGTTAAGAAATAGATGATATGTACAGACCGAGTGAAAGGCGTTCTCAAATTCGGAAGTGGTTGAAATGAAAATCTAATTGCTGGCGTTAAGTTGAAAATGCAAGTAATAACTACCCTTAAGGGGAGGCAGACCGTTTTTCTGGACCCCTTCTTCCTAATGTTTAGCCCCACTAATTTTCAGCTTATAAGACGTTCGGCCCATTAGTTTGGCGATTTTAACGCCTTTCGCCCCATTTCGTTGTAAATTTTAAGACATTTCGTGCCATTTAGGTGTCGATTATTTCCTGGCGAGCGATAGCGAGCCTGCAATTTTATGAGGAACCAGCCTTTGGCAGGAACATTTTTCTACCGAAAAATTTACAAATTCATCTTGAAAGGGGGTCATGGGGTGTTTTTCTAAGCTTGATGGAGGTCTAGGGAGGAAACTAAAAAATATATATATGAATACATTAATGAATAGCCCAAACAAACGGCCAGTCTCCCCTTAATATCAATATGGACAAGCAAATCTTTATATTTAGGGCCCCATGTAAGTGGAGGTAAAGTTGTTCAAAGCAGGCATAATATATTTTGTGCACTGTAAAATATATATGTAAAGTTAGAAGTTCTCATAGATGCTAGTCTCTAACCCACTCATTACATGTTCGTGGATTTACCTATTTATAATAATGAAAGTATATCTCTGGACACGAATTCATGAATCTATGCCACACATCAACTACAAAATGATACGAAAATGTTTGATTAAGGGGAGATTTCCACTTGAGGGACTTTTTTCTTGACCCCTTTCTCCCTCATGTCTAGCCCCATTGCTTTTGAGATTTTAAGACGTTTGCCCCATTAGTTTGGTGATTTTTAAGAATTTCCGCCCCATTCTGTCAATTTTAAGACCTTTCGTGCCATTTAGGTGTCGATTTTATCCTGGCGAGCGATAGCGAGCCTGTAATTTAAGAGTAATCGGCCTTCGGCCGGGACATTTTTCTACCGAAAAATGTACAAATTTATCTTGAAAGGGGGTCAAGGGGGTGAAATTTTAAGATTGCTGGAGGAGTAGGAAACAAACTAGAAACCTCCCCTTAATGCGATCACAGAATAATGTTATTTATATTCCACTCTTTATGATCAGTTACAAAAAAGTCTACGTGATATGGTCTGGCTAATCTCAAATTTAGTCTCTATATTCGGGCTCAAACTACAAACTATTACAATTTTATTCCTGACCCAACAATATTTTTTAGGCTGAGAAGTAAAGAGTTGCAAAACAAATATTGTGGTTTAAATTTAAAATGTGATAGTACTGTGTCATGGGCTGTGTCAAAGCAAAACAAGTAATTGAGAAAAATACATACCTGGAAGATACTAGAAAGTTTAAGGGGAGACTGGCAGTTTGTTTGGTCTATTAATTCATTTATTCATATATTTTTTTAGTTTCTTCCCAAGACCTCCATCAAGCTTAGAAAAACACCCCCTAGACTAAGATAAATTTTGTAAATTTTTCGGTAGAAAAATGTCCCGGCCGAAGGCCGGTTCCTGTTAAATTTGCAGGCTCGCTATCGCTCGCCAGGAAATAATCGACACCTAAATGGCACGAAGTCTTAGAATTGACAACGAAATGGGGTGAAAGGTGTTAAAATCGCCAAACTAATGGGCCGAACGTCTTATAATTTCAAAACTAAAGGGGTTAAACATTAGGGAGAAGGGGGTCCAGAAAAACGGTCTGCCTCCCCTTAAGTTGAAAATCTGTACTGTATTATTTACCGCGTTTCACAAATACCAACACAATTTTCAAACATTTATTCAAGTATTTTTAAAGTGTTTAACCCCTTCTGTACCGGCCACGTCTTTCTAACTTTATTCTGGCTACTATTAGACGATTATATTCACTTTAAAAAGGACCTCCAACATTTAACAGGCTTCGAACTATCTCACTTAACCATTTTTATTACCTCAGATCCTTCTTAAGGGGGGTGACCTGCTTTTTGTTATTTCTGTCCTTTTCTCTCTTTCTCTGGCTTGTATCCATTCGGCCCCATTCAACCAACTATTTTAAGACGTTTATCTCCATCTAGGTGTCGATTTCTTCCTGGCGAGCGATAGCGAGCCAGCATTATATGAAGAAATCCGGCTTCGCCGGAGAAATTTTTCTATCGAAAAATTTACAAATTTAGCCTGCTGTCAAATAAAAATAAAAAATATGCTGGCACGCTACCGCTCACCAGTAAACAATTGACACCTGGATGGGGATAAACGTCTTAAAACAGTAGGCTGAATGGGGCCAAATGAATACAAGGCAGAGAAAGATAGAAAAGGACAGAACAAAAACCGGTCACCCCCCTTAAACTGCACACAATGGTCTAAATACAGCTAGAATATATAGTTACCAAGACGTAGGCGGTACAGAAGGGGTTAACTTAAATTCCATGTTCTTTCACTTGCACAAGAAGTAATGTTTTGGAAAATGTAAATGCGTATCATCTTGAGTTGCAAAGACATTATTCCCTGACATGACGTTGACTCCCTTGCCTTGTTATACGGAGGCTATCATTACATGTTTTATTCAGTTTAGAAAGGCATTGCAAGAGTCAGAGTTTCAGACCGTTTTTAAGGGGAGGTTTTTAGTTTGGTCTCTAGATATCCATCAAGCTTAAGATTACACCCCCTTGAGCCCCTTTCAAGATAAATTTGTACATTTTTCGGTAGAAAAATTTCCCGGCTGAAAGCCGGTTCCTCTTAAATTACAGGCTCGCTATCGCTCGCCAGGATAAAATCGACACCTAAATTGCACGAAAGGTCTTAAAATTGACGGAAATGGGGCGAAAGTTCTTAAAATCGCCAAACTAATGGGGCGACTGCCTTAAAATCTCAAAAGCAATGGGGCTAAAATGAGGGAGAAAGGGGTCCAGAAAGAAATCCTCCAGGTGGAAATCTCCCCTTAAGTCTTTGATTTCCTTAGCGTTCTCCAAAGTTGAATACAAGCGTCTAACTGTGTTGGTGGTGTAATGGTTTAGATGTTTATGTTCTAGGTGTGGTGTCCCGAGTTCGAATCCCGGGAGGACCATATGCTTTCATTAGTTTATTCAAGTACATTGGGGTTTGCAATGGATGACTAATGTTATGAACGGGGTGTTACTTATTAACTAGAATGGAATCCATATGACGCCATCTTAGTGAAGATTTGGCCTAATAGACAAACCATATAATACTTGTTTATTTTGTTCCAACTCTACCTCCGGACGTAGGCTGAAGGGGGATGGGCGTATTTATTTGCTAATATATATATATATATATATATATATATATATATATATATATATATATATATACTGTATATTCGTTTTTGTTATTTTTGTTTAAGGGGGGTGACCTGCTTTTTGTTATTTCTGTCCTTTTCTCTCTTTCTCTGGCTTGTATCCATTCGGCCCCATTCAGCCAACTATTTTAAGACGTTTATCCCCATCTAGGTGTCGATTTCTTCCTGGCGAGCGATAGCGAGCCAGCATTATATGAAGAAATCCGGCTTCGCCGGAGAAATTTTTCTATCGAAAAATGTACAAATTTAGCCTGCTGTCAAATGAAAATAAAAAATATGCTGGCTCGCTACCGCTCACCAGTAAAAAATTTACACCTGGATGGGGATAAACGTCTTAAAACAGTAGGCTGAATGGGGCCAAATGGATACAAGCCAGAGAAAGATAGAAAAGGAGAGAACAAAAACAGGTCACCCCCCTTAAATAAAACACCCGCCCAAGACCCTCCTTCACCACTTTAAAGCCAGTTGTTACAAAACATTTTATGAATGGATGATGCCTTTAAGAAAATTTACCTTTTGTGTTTTGTCTTTATTTCTTGTTCTTGATTCATGCCTTATCTCAAAAACAAAAACAGAAGAAATATAAACAAAGCACGTTACTTACCTTGAGCAGTGGCCGTTGTCAGAGCTGTGCAACTGCCTGAAAAGATGAATGGTATAATATTTAACAAAACAATTATGTGATGTCATATTTAGAAACATTAGGTGGGAAGAAGTAAATCAAGAAATGGAGGAAATAGACTGGGAAGATTTAATGGATAACCTGACACCAGCAGCATTGTCTAGTCTTAATAACAGAAACCATGACCCAAATTTGTAGCCACCATATACCTGCAAGACAAACAAAACGAAGAAGCAAACAAGATCGGGAAAGGAGGAGGCTGTACAGAAGAAAAAAATTACTCACACAAAGACGCACACATCAAAATCTACAAGATAGGCAAAAGGTCGAAATAGATAGAGAAATTGTGGAAATTAAACAAAGGCTAAGAATATCATATGAACTACAACATATGGAAGAGGAGAGGAAAGCTATTGCAGGTATAAAGGAAAATTCCAAATACTTCCTTTCATACGCCAAACAAAAGGCTAAAACAACATCAAACATCGGCCCACTGAGCAAAGGGGACGGCTCTTTCACAGGGGACAAAAAGGAAATGAGCGAACTCTTAAGCAGGCAGTATGAAATGGCATTCAGTGAGCCTGATGAAACAAAAGTCATCAGAGACCAAAATATATTTTTCATGGAAACCTCCCCCACGGAAACCCCTCAGATGCTGGATATTGATTTCGGTCCAAAAGACATAGAAGAGGCCATTTCCAACATGCCATCCCACTCGGCACCAGGCCCGGACTCATGGAATTCGATCCTAATGAAGAAATGTAAGGAAAACCTCTCAAAACCCCTGGCTATAATGTGGAGAAGGAGTCTAGACACTGGTGACATACCAGATAGCTTGAAAAACGCAATAATTGCCCCACTGCATAAAGGAGGGAGTAAAGCACTACCAAAAAACTACCGCCCGGTAGCTCTAACCTCTCACATCATTAAAGTTTTCGAGCGAGTCCTGCTAAGCAAAATTTCAACATTCATGGAGACAAATGAACTACACAACACCGGTCAACATGGGTTCAGAGCGGGAAGATCATGTCTCTCACAACTTTTGGAACACTATGACAAAATTCTTAAAGCGCTAGAAGAAAAGAAAAACGTGGATGTCATTTACACCGATTTTGCTAAGGCATTTGATAAATGTGACCATGGTATAATAGCCCACAAACTGAAAGCAAAAGGTATAACTGGGAAAATCGGACGGTGGATATACAATTTCCTCGTAAACAGAAAACAATTAGTAGCAGTAAACCAAGTCACATCTGAGCCTTCGGATGTCAAAAGCTCAGTGCCCCAAGGAACAGTGCTAGCGCCCCTTCTGTTCCTCATACTAATTTGCGACATAGATACCAACACCAGACACAGTACGGTGTTGTCTTTTGCTGATGACACAAAATTAAGCAAGATAGTAAACACACAAGAGGACACGGGCCGACTGCAGGAAGACATGAATGTAGTGTTCCAGTGGACCAGGGAAAACAACATGCAATTCAATGAGGAAAAATTCCAATTAATAATACGGTACGGAGATAATAATGGTGTTAAAGAAATTACAAATTACTTAACAGAATCTAACCACATAATAGAACGGAAAGACAGTGTGAAAGACCTTGGGGTATTAATGTCTGAAAATATGGGTTTCAAAGTACATAACCAGGTCAAAGTGGCGGCTGCGAAACGTCTAACGGGTTGGATTCTGCGTACTTTTAAAACACGCCGTGAATTGCCTATGATAACGCTCTTCAAATCTCTAGTGCTACCGCGGCTTGAATACTGTAGCGTATTAACATCCCCATACAAAGCAGGTGAAATAAATAACGTAGAGAGTGTACAAAGAAATTTCACTTGCATAGGTAAGGGGAGGTGTGGTGAAGTGGTCTTGCCACTGGCCTGGTAATCCAAAGGTCCCGGGTTCAAATCCCGATGTATCAATGGGAAGATATTATTGGGATGGAATTTGTGCTGTACCTGGTATCAGTGCATTACCACAAGCCCACCGAAACGTCAATAAAATACCCTCATTGTTCCCTGATTAAATAGCACTGTATGAATATTCCCATATTCAAAATATGCTATAGGGGTGCAATGCCTGGTGAGTTATCTGCTCAACAGGTGGCGTTGTGTGTGTGTAAGTGTGAGAGTCCGAGTGTAGGGGGTGGGACAGTGAAGCACGGGAACGAGGTGGCTTCAGAGATGGGGTCGTTTCGGGCCATGAGTGAGCACCGTGCCTCATGTGAAGGCAAGATGGCAGGTGCTCGTTGTACTCTACGTGCTTCACATGTCTCACTCCCTAGACTGGAACAAGACCTCACGGGCTTCACTGTTCATTGTAAAGCGGTGAATGTTAAGGCTCTCAGCCTATGCCCGAGAGGAAGTAAGTTGGAATATAGAAAAAAAAAAAAAAAAAAAAAAAAAAAAAAATATAAGTTCGATAAAACATCTACACTATTGGGAGCGTTTAAGAGCACTGAATCTGTACTCACTGGAACGTAGAAGAGAACGTTACCTAATAATATACACGTGGAAAATCGCAGAGGGTTTAGTACCAAACCTACATACTCCGATAGTCATGAAATTCAGTGATAGGAGAGGCTGGGAATGCAAAATCCCCCGGATAAATAACAGGGGTGCTATGGGCTCTCTGCGAGAGGGCTGGTTATCACACAGAGGCCCACGTCTCTTCAACAAACTCCCACGGCGAGTAAGAGACATGAGGGACATCTCGTTAGACAACTTCAAGAGAGCCCTAGATGTCGAACTGCAAAAAGTGCCAGACGAGCCCATCCTCGCAAGGGAGCGAGCTGTCGCTTCAAACAGTCTACTGCACCAAATCACCACCCATAACGAGGGGCGTCGCGCTCCTTGGTGCCGCTAGAAGAGTGGCGAACACATCAAAAAGGTATCAAAAGGTAAGGTATTCCCTTCAGCTACATCAAGTAAGTAAGTGTGTTTCCTCAATGGAGTGAAGTTTATTTTACTCTAGCTAATATTAGATAGTCATATTCGGCTTAGGAAGGCCCTTTATTAAGCAATAGGGCAAAAAGCAATCATAAATAACTCTTTGGAACCAACAGGTCCTTCTTAAACTGTTTTGCGTTATATAATGAGTCATACTGAATATCGCGTCATCGCACTGAAAAGCGTAAGTGATGCAATTGACCACTTGCGAGTTTCAGGCTATAAGGAAGTTGGAGCCGTGAACATCGATGTTAAACAGATATGCAATAAGAATGTACGTTTCTGATGGATAAATGGTATGTTGAATTGGGTGTTATGTATCTATAAATGTACTACGACCGTATTTTAGCTGTAAATTCTGTTAAATATCGTTGTCTACCGCTCCAACTTCCTTATAGAACGAAACTCGCAAGTCGGCCATTGTCATTAGTTGAAAGTCCACATTACCCTCTTGAGAAAGTCAACGTAAAGAATCCGACTCACAGGATCAAGAACTCTAGGGGATGACACCTGGCTTCGTTTTGTTTTGGCTACCATTGGACGATTTATTATTATTTTCATTATTATTATTATTGTTGTTATTATTATTATTATTATTATTATTATTATTATTATTATTAGTAGTAGTAGTAGTACTAGTAGTAGTCGTAGTAGTAGTACTTTTAGTTTCCTACCTAAACCTCCATCAAATTAGAAATATTACAATACAAATAAAAATGAAGATTACCCCCTTAGAACCCCCCCCCCCCCACACACACTGTCGAGATATATGTGTGCATATTTTCGGTCGAAAAACTCAGCCGGTTCCTCCTAATTTGGAGGCTCATTATCGCTCGCTACGAAAAAATCGACACTTAAATGGCACGAAAAGCTAACCATGAGGGAGATGGGGGTCCAGAAAAATCCAAAACCTGCCCTCATCCTCACTTCTTTAACACAAACTCACGTACAATTTGGTGCAGGTAAATTTGAAACCATTTCTTCCGATTTAACCCCTTCTGTACCGGCAACGTCTTGTTTACTTTATTCTGGCTACTATTAGACGATTTTATTCATTTTAAATAGAGCCTCCAGCAATAACAGGCTTCGAACTATCTCACTTGACTTTAACTTATATATTTTCTAGATCTCAAGTGACGGCGTCTTTTCCGTGGATTGACCTCCCAATCTACCAAGATTGGAAGCCAAAGCGTCACATTTTTCCCTTGCCCCTCAACTTTCTCTTCATAATTGCGGAGGGGCACAGGGCCCTGGGTGGGGCTTTGGTTTCCCGGGCGTTTCCGCACCCTCCTCAGCTCCCCGCCATGGAGTGGCTTCGGTCACCCAGGCTTTATTGTGGTCGGCAGGGAGGGTTCTGTGGGGGCGCTCGGTTATGGCCTTGGAATTGCTCGGGGCCTTGGGGCTGTTCGGCCAGGCAGCTTGGGGAACAACAACAACAACATTTTTTACTACCACAGATCCTTCTTAAACTGCGCATAGTCGTCTAAATATAGCTGGAATAAACTTAAAAAGACGCCCAGTACAGAAGGGGTTAAGTCTACCGTGATAGCTCCTTTCCCAGACAGCTTGCATGGACTGGACACAATTTCAAGGAAGTGTGCAGACTTACCCTTTCAAGGAAGTGTGCAGACTTACCCTTTTTCTAACTTATTGCAAGAGAGGATTACTTGGAAATCCTGCAGCGTAATGAGAGGTAAACCGAGTGGAAAACTAGAGTGATACATGAGGAAATCGTCAGCTTACATAACCCATTCAGTAACAGTGACGTCCTTTTCATCATATTCTGGTCACTATTAGGCGATTATATTTAGCGTAGGAAGGATCTGTGGTAGCTCAAAGGATTAAATGAGTCTGTAGCCTTTAAAAAAAAAAAAAAAAAAAATCCTTCAAGATAAATTTGTACATTTTTCATTGTGCATGAATTGAAATACATTCTTCAAGTAGGATTTCCCTTCTCCTTAATATAAATAGGAAAAGGTTAAGATTCCTTTAACACGCCGTGGCGTAGTGGGTTAAAAGCTTGGAGTATATAAACATTTTTGGCTCACGTGTATTTGTGAGATAAACTTGATTATATATATATATATATATATATATATATATATATTTATATATATATATATGTATATATACATATATATATATATATTTATATATATATATAGCATATATAATATATATATATATATATATATATATATATATATATACACACACATACAAGCCTTAAAAAGCAAATACACAGTATATATACAGTAATTGTTTTTTATAAAAACACAAACAGTTTCTGTTGAGAAACTTTATACGTTTTTGGCGCGTTGCATTTAAGGGGAGGTATTTAGTTTGTTCCCTACTTTTTCATCAAGCTTAAAATTACAACCTCTAGACCCCCTTTCAAGATAAATTTGTACATTTTTCGGTAGAAAAATGTCCCGGGCGGAGGCCGGTTGCTCTTAAATTACAGGCTCGCTATCGCTCGCCAGGAAAAATTCGACACCTTAACGGCACGAAAGGTCTTAAAATTGACAGAAATGGGGCAAAATGTCTTAAAATATTCAAACTACTAGGGCGAAGGTCTAAAAATCTCAAAAGCAATGGGGCTAAACATGAGGGAGAAAGGTGTCCAGAAAAAAATCCCTCAAGTGGAAATCTCCCCTTAATACACTCATGTTTTTATTAAATCGTGTTTAAAAATGAAACAATCTGAAGTTCCATGTGTTTTGGTAAACGCTCTATTGTTTTGTCATATTGTCAACGAGAAAATATACTTAGATGCAAAATTCGTGGATATATTATTAAAACTATGATTTCATGAGGATGATATTATCCATTTTAAAACAACATAAATAATGAATATCTTTACAAGAAAACATAAGGTGTTTAGAATAGAACACGTGTTGCATTTATAAACGCCTAAATCCGTTTTATAAGCGTAACAAACACTTAAACACATTTTTCTGTTTATACAAAAACACCCTCATTTTACTGTGTACGAAAGATCAAAACCATTCTCCATCCACCCCCCACACTCACTCACTCACTCACACTCACACTCTCTCTCTCTCTCTCTCTGGGAACAAGCAGAACAACTTAGTAAGCCTATGATTGATGCCCCCTTTCATCACCTGATGGGGGGGGGGGGGGGGGGGGGGCTGGATGATGGGAGAAAGTGCGGGACAGATAATAATGCACATGACCCTCTATGGACGACGTGTATGAGGTACCCAGGTAAAAAAAGGAAATTGGTAGCCGGCAAAAAAAAGGAAATTGGTAGCTAGTATGAAAAAGGGACTACATACACGCAAACACAAGCGAATGCAGGTGGATAAACACACACACACTCACACACTCATATATACACACACACGCACACACACACATACACACACACACACCTCCCCGTGGCGTAACGGATAGCGCGTCTGGCTCACAACCAGAAGGTCCCGAGTTCGAGACCCGGGCAGGGAAGAGACATTTGGGCAAGTCTCTTAACGGTGTAGCCTCTGTTCACCTAGCAGTATAAATAGGAACCTGGTATAAGTGGACGAAGTTGTGACGTCCCATCTGGGGTTGGTGATCGGTTACAAGGTGAGATGGGTATCGTACTGGTCAACCTAAGCCTTCGGGTGAGACTGGTACCGTAGTGAGAATGGTAACGTACAGATTAACCCTAAGCCTTCGTTTCCAAATGTCGCCAATTGGCTAAAATACAGACTACACACACATCCACAGCCATTCCAACGATACATAAACACTTAACATGCATTTCACGCAATACATTCCCAGTTAAGGAGGCGCGATAATAATGAGCTTAGCTCGCATTGCGTGGATTCCCCTTGACGAACAAGTGAGTGAATAACATACACACACACACACACACACACACACACACACACACACACACACACACACACACACACACACACATTATCTCTATATATTTCATATACAGTATTTACACATACGCATACACACATGCATACACACAAATGTGCAAATGCAACAAACCCACTGTTATTAAAAAATATATACACACACACACAGCAGTAATTTTATTTCCCTGACGGAGACAAGAAAGATCTGAAAGCAGAGGAGAAAGCTAAAATGAAAAAAGGTAGCCAATAAAAAATAAATATATATCTACTGTATACAAAGACAAGGACGGAGGCGGAACATATAAATTGTAAGTCAGGAAGAAAAATAAAATAAACCGATAATATAATTATGTAATTTGGGTAAAGAAACTTAAAGGGGGCGGGGCGGGGGGGGGGGGGGGGGGGTTGTCTGGAACCCCTTCTCCCTCATGCTTAGCCCTATTCCTTTTGAGATTTTATGACATTTGCCAAATTTGTTTGGCGATTTTAAGATCTTTTTTTGCCATTTAGGTGTCAATTTTTTCCTGGCGAGCGACAGCGATCCTGCAATTTAGGAGGAGGCGGCCTTTGTTCTGGACATTTTCAAACCGAAAAAATCGCAAATTTATCTCGTAGGGGGGTCTTGGCCCTCTTGGGGCTATTTATTTGTTAAGCTTCACTACTACTACTAAGTCTCTCTCTCTCCAAATGGGGGCTGAATGAAAGTAGGGATTAGCCAAATGACGTTGTGCAGTGAGACAAAAAACATGCACCCGTCCAACTCCTTCCGCGATCTGAGAGAGAGAGAGAGAGAGAGAGAGAGAGAGAGAGAGAGAGAGAGAGAGAGAGAGAGAGAGAGAGAGAGAGAGAGAGAGAGAGAGAGAGAGAGAGAGAGAGAGAGAGAGAGAGAGAGAGAGAGAGAGAGAGAGAGAGAGAGAGAGAGAGAGAGAGAGAGAGAGAGAGAGAGAGAGAGAGAGAGAGAGAGAGCGAGCAGAAGAAAGATCTTTTATATACATTACTTATAAATAGTAGCATGGCCATAATAACTATCACATTGATTCATGTGAAACATTAATACAAGAGCATATAGCAGAACTTTACAACACAAAACAAACTTGAAATACAACAAACACACACGCAAAATACAACAAACACACACGCAAAATACAACAAACACACACGCAAAATACAACAAACACACACGCAAAATACAACAAACACACACGCAAAATACAACAAACACACACGCAAAATACAACAAACACACGCAAAATACAACAAACACACACGCAAAATACAACAAACACACACGCAAAATACACCAAACACACACGCAAAATACAACAAACACACACGCAAAATACAACAAACACACACGCAAAATACAACAAACACACACGCAAAATACAACAAACACACGCAAAATACAACAAACACACACGCAAAATACAACAAACACACGCAAAATACAACAAACACACACGCAAAATACAACAAACACACACGCAAAATACAACAAACACACACGCAAAATACAACAAACACACACGCAAAAGAATCTTGCACACTTTATCGCAAACTAATAAGACACAAAAAACTTGCAAAAAATCAACACAACTTAATTTTCCTTTCTAAGTGAACAAAAAACAGTTAGACATAATGGAAAAGCACAAATCAAAGCAAAACATTAAAAAAAGGCATTTAACAGTGATACATAGGCCTTAATTCCATCATCCATCAAAAACACACCTCAACATTTGATTTCTAAGTGAACAAAAGGCAGTTAGGGGGAAAGCTACAAATCAAAGTAAAAGAAACATGTAAAAAAAAGGAGTTGAACAGTGATAAATAGGCCTTAATTTCACCATCGACCTAACAACACACCTCAACTTTTTTTCCCAAGTGAACAAAAGGCAGTTAGGAGTAATGGAAGGCTACAACTCAAAGCAAACGAATGTGTAAAAAAAAAAGGGGCGACAACTAGTGTTAAGGGGAGGTTTCTAGTTTGTTTCCTACTCCTCCAATATTCTTAAAATTTCACCCCCTTGACCCCCTTTCAAGATAAATTTGTACATTTTTCGGTAGAAAAATGTCCCGGCTGAAAGCCGGTTCCTCTTAAATTTCAGGCTCGCTATCGCTCGCCAGGATAAAATCGACACCTAAATGGCACGAAAGGTCTTAAAATTGACAGAAATGGGTTGAAAGTTCTTAAAATCGTCAAAATAATGGGGCAAACGTCTTAAAATTAGAAAAACAATGGGGCTAAACATGAGGGAGAAAGGAGTCCAGAAAAAAATCACTCAAGTGGAAATCTCCCCTTAACAAGACCTTAATACCAACATCGATCTGGGTAAGAAGTGAAAGGGTGAAGTCATCGTTCCAGAAGGCCCAAAGGAGACGGGGGGGGGGGGGGGGGTAAAAATATAAAGGTTGTTTCTAGGTATTAGCAAGGCAAGAAATGACACGCGATAATATGCGTCAAAAGTGAAAGTGGGCGATAATTGTAAAGCACACACACATAAACACACACACACAAAGAAACATACAAGGGACTGCATGGAGTTCTTGAAAGAGGCTCCAGTCCTGACGCTATTCTTGACTTACAGCGTGCTGGCTTAATAATTCTGAAGGGTTGATAGCCTCTGAAGTCCTATTTTAACTATACTAGAAATACCCCCCCCCCCCCCCCCCCGCCACACACACACACATAAACAGGCCGGTGGAGATGTTTGGGCAAGCTCCTCACACCCCTTGCTTCTGTTGGTCTTATCGATTAAGGGGAGGTTTTTAGTGTGTTTCCTAGACTTCCATCAAGCTTGAAATTACACCCCCATGACCCCCTTTCAAGATAAATTTGTAAATTTTTCGGTAGAAAAATGTCCCGGCCGGGGTTCCTCTTAAATTACAGGCTCGCTATCGCTCGCCAGGAAAAAATGACACCTAAATGGGACGAAAGGTCTTAAATGTGACATAAATGGGGTGAAAGTTCTTAAAATCGCCAAACTAATGGAGCGAACGTCTTAAAATCTCAAAAGCAATGGGGCTAAACATGAGGGAGAAAGGGGTAAAGAAAAAATACCCTCAAGTGGAAATCTCCCCTTAACAGTGTGACAGGGTATAAAGGGTTTCGTTCCTCGTCCCTGAAATTCTACTACTACTATTACTAAAACACACACACACACACACACTACACATTTACACATATACATTCACCAGAAGATAATAATAAGGTGCAAATTCCTTCTGATAAATGTGTAAATCGCGTAACACCACATATAAAATCAAATATGTTCAGTCGAAGCTAGGAATATTTGTACAATTATTGGAGGCATAAATTTATTTTTCTGGCAGGGTATTTTGAAAGACAAAGTCAACAATAGTGAATTACTGCCACCTACTGTAGATACACGAAGAAATACAAACACACATTTTACTCTGGATAACACAAGGCGATTTTACTATTCTTAAGGGGAGGTTTTTAGTTAGTTCCCTAGACCTCCATCAAGCTTAAAATGACACCCTCTAGGCCTCCTTTCAAGATAAATGCGTAAATTTCCCGGCCAAAGGCCGGTTCCTCTTTCTTAAATTACAGGCTCGCTATTGCTCGCCAGGAAAAAAACGACACCTAAATTGCATGAAAGGTCTGAAAATTGACAGAAATTGGGCGAAAGTTCTTAATTATGGGGCGAACGTCTTAAAATATCAAAAGCAATGGGGCTAAATATGAGGGAAAAAGGGGTCCAGAAAAAAATCCCTCAAGTGGAAATCTCCCCTTAAAAGAACCTCGGAGAATAAAAAATGCTTACTACCTCAATCAACCCTTTAAAACCCACAGTTGGCTCCGAAACTGCACTATATCGTCAAGGAACAACTAAAATAAAATGTAAAATAGACGTCATCTTACGCAAAAGGTTAAGGGGGCCCACCTCGTTTTTTTTTCTCCCCCTCTCTCTCTGGCTTGTATCCATTCCGCCTACTGTTTTAAGACGTTTATTCCCATCCAGGTGTCGATTTTTTCCTGGCGATCAGTTGCGAGCCAGCATATTTAAAACAAAAATTGACAGCAGGCTAAATTTGTACATTTTTCGATAGAAAAATTTCTCCGGCGAAGTCGGATTTCTCCATAAAATGATGGCTCGCTATTGCTCGCCAGGAGGAAATCCACACCTAGATGGGGATAAACGTCTTAAAACAGTACTCTGAATGGGACTGAATGAATGCAAGGCAGAGAAAGAGAGAAGAGGAGATAACAAAAGCAGGTCACCACCCTTAAAGGTGCCATAATATCTCTACTTATTTCCTCCACTGTGTCCAGGATTAGGAAAAGGCCACCGATGTCAAAGGTTTACTATCCCTCAGACACACCCATCATCCCCCCCCCCCCCCCCCCCCAAACACACGCACACACCCCGGGCACCCATTTCCTATTTCATGGGTTGGTGGGAAAGTACGCGTTTTATGACATTATTATTATTATACCAGAGCACATTCACTTCCAACTGTCGGGGGGGGGGAGCGAGCAAGGTAGTCTTGCAGCAGGGCTAAGGGGAGACGGTCGTTTTTCTGGTCCCCTTTCTCCCTCGTGTTTAGTGTCCCAGTATGTTTCAGATTTTTAGACGTTCGGCTCATTTGTTTGGCGATTTAAAGACCTTTCGTCTCATTTCATTATAAATGTTAAGACCTATCGTGCCATTTAGGTGTCGATTTTTTCCTAGCGAGCGATAGCGAGCCTGTAATTATAAGAGTAACCGGCCTTCGGCCGGGACATGTTTCTACCGAAAAATGTACAAATTTATCTTGAGGGGGGTTCTAGGGGATGTTTTTTTAAGTTTGAGGGATATCTAGCGAGGAAACTAAGAATTTATGAATGAATGAATTTATAGGCCAAAAAAGCAGTCAGTGTCCCCTTAACTAGAAATAAATGATTACATAAGACAAGATGCTAACAATATAAAATTATCTAATCTTGGAGAACATATTATTCGAACGTCTCATTGCAATTCATATGACGAAATTGCAACTATATTTGATTGTTGCTGACACGATGTACGAGTTCCCTCAACAAGTTCCATTCCTCTCCGAGATATATTTACGACAGTCAAAATAGCATTATTGAATTAGGAGAGTTCCTTGCTATTCATTAGTTAATTTAACTTCTTATGTAACTTCTAAATGCCATACTACCCTCTAAATTAAATCATACTATTTTTACTGGCATACATTACTTTCATTGATTCCACTAATTGGGTTTATTTGTAAATTAATTGGTGGGTTGGTGAAAAAAAATATGAATAAACAAAAAATGTCAGAAAGGAACGGAACTTGTGCGGGGAACTGTACAATGTGTAAACAGATAAATTACCTAGATAGGAATGTCGTAGCATAATAGAGTTATATAATTATAAGGTGATGTTAGTGAAGATAACAGGAAAAGTGCTGAGCAACGTGTTAAGGGGGATCACCGGCTTTTTGTATCTTTCTCTCCCTTTCTCTCTTTCCCTGGCTTGTATCCATTCAGCCCCATTCAGCCAACTGTTTTAAGACGTTTATCCCCATCCAGGTGTCGATATCTTCCTGGTGAGCGATAGCGAGCCAGCATTGTATGGAGAAATCCGGCTTTGCCGGAGAAATTATTCTATCGAAAAATGTACAAAATTAGCTTGCTGTCAAAACAAAAATATATATATATGCTGGCTTGCTACCGCTCGCCAGGAAAATATTGAAACCTGGATGGGGGTAAACGTCTTAAAACAGTAGGCTGAATGGGGCCGAATGAATACAAGACAAAGAGAGAGGGAGAGAAAGAGAAAAAAAAGCGAGGTGGGCTCCCTAAATAGTAATCTCTAATCTCCTCCATTCTTATTCGTTCTTCAGTGCAAGCTCCAACTCCTTGGGGAGTGTTGTTGATGAAGGTGGGTGTGTGTGTATATGTGTGTGTGTGTGTGTGTGTGTATGTATTGGGTGTATGTATTGTGTGTGTGTGTGTGTATGTGTGTTGTGTGTGTGTGTTCAACCCAAGAGCACAAACATATCGTGAGCGAGGACACAAGGCGGCATACTTGAGAAACGAAAGTGAGAAAAAACGCGCTTATGAAGAAAGAATTTTGAACAGGGATCAAGGAAGCTTTACTCCTCTGGTCTTCTCATCGTCGGGAGGTATGGGACCTTCTGCAAGTGTCTTCTATGCCAGATTAGCTGAACAAATATCGGAGAAAAAGCGCCAGCATAGAAGCCAAGTCATAACTTGGATGAGATGCCGGCTCTCTTTCTCTCTTCTCAGGTCTGCACTCCTATGTCTCAGGGGTACAAGGTCCTCCCCGCTACAGAGGACAAGAGTGAGAGACTTGGACTTTGAAATGGTCGTGGCGGAGGGACGAATTGGGGAACAACTAGGTTGATTGTAGGGAGGTACTGGTACAATAAGATAAACTACAATGTAACTAGAATAAGATAGATTGTACACCACTTTGTAACTGTCACCTTAATAAAAAAAAAAAAAAAAAAAAAAAAAAAAGAGGAAACATGCTTACATTACTGAAATGTTTGTGGACATGCAGTAATGCAAGTAATGGTCACTCTTCTGTAAATCTATAATGGCTTACTTAAGAATGGGAAAGGGGTGGGACCTTTTTTTTTTTTTTTTTTTTTTTTTATAATTAACAATACAATGCAGTATATAACAATAATAATCCACAAGGTTCAAAACAATACTCTTTAACACTCTCTGGTCCGACGTCTTGTGATCAATCATATTTTGTTTAATTGGCATTCTGGATTTTGTTTGCTTTAACAATTTTCGAGTAATGTATTTTAGTTTGTCCCCTATGCTAATAAAAAGGACTTCCCATGACTTCCATCAAACTAAAATATACCCACACAAACTCCCTTCAAGCTAAATTTGTACATCTTTCGAAAGAAATAATTTCTGACATACGGCGGATTACTTCCAATTTACAGGCTCGTTATCGGATACCCAGACAAAAATCAACACTTGGATAGGGTGAAGCGTCTTCTTAACGCCAAACTAATGGGGTGAAACGTCATAAAATCTCCAAACTAACGGAGCTAAACAGGCTTCCCTCGTAACAAATAGGGTTAAAGTAAAGTAAATGTCTTGATTGCACACACACACATGTTCAGAAGCATACCAACGTGCTAATTAACATGCTAAGGTACGCTTCTATTTACGCGTACTGACTTGCATACCGGTACTTGTAAACCAATAGCCAAACTACCACAACAACAAAACACGTAAGCACAAACACACGCACATGTACCGTATACTGTATAACCGACAGGAGTTCCAGCTGCGACACAGTAATTACACTATTTCATCCATGTTTGTAAACAATAAATACGCGTAAATATTAACATACCAATGTAATGTGGTCACTTGTACTACTTATTATTATCACCGTGTTATATAAACCATGGTGGGTATACACATTAATGTGGCCAACTGTACTTATTATTATTACCGTGTTATATAAGCCATGGTGGGTATACACATTAATGTGGCCAACTGTACTTATTATTATTACCGTGTTATATAAGCCATGGTGGGTATCCACATTAATGTGGCCAACTGTACTTATTATTATCACCGTGTTATATAAACCATGGAGGGTATCCACATTAATGTGGCCACCTGTACTTATTATTATCACCGTGTTATATAAACCATGGAGGGTATACACATTAATGGGGCCAACTGTACTAATTATTATTATCACCGTGTTATATAAACCATGGAGGGTATGCACATTAATGGTGCCAACTACACTTATTATCATCATCGTGTTCTCATGAGGCCACATTCACCTCACTTTCTAATATCGTATTCTTGACCATTCTTCCTCGTCATTCTATATATGCAGTATATATACAGTATCTGTGTTTTATATATCAGATTCCTTTCACCTATCCATTATTCTTGTATGCGACACAGGGCATAAATATAGTATAGTCTAAAATAAATAAATAAACAAGTTAATAAATGTCGGTAATGTCGTCTGCTTCATCCTCACTTACCCATTATTCTTATATACGACACAGGGCATACATTTAGGATAGTCTAAAACAAAACAAAGTAAATAAATAAATAAATAAATGTCGTATCGTCGTCGGCTTTACCCAGTCATCCCTTCGTCATTATATTCGTTCTGTATTCCAATGCCTCTCACTTTCCCAACATGCCTTTACAACACGCAGGGCACTATACTGCACCCCCCCCCCCCCTCCCCCCCCCAATAAAAAGAAACAAATACTAATATTAATAATCTATAGGTACCGGGTAATAATAATCTATAGGTACCGGGTAATAATAATCTATAGGTACCGGGTAATAATAATCTATAGGTACCGGGTAATAATAATCTATAGGTACCGGGTAATAATAATCTATAGGTACCGGGTAATAATAATCTAAATGTACCGGTAATAATAATCTAAATGTACCGGTAATAATAATCTAAATGTACCGGTAATAATAATCTAAATGTACCGGTAATAATAATCTAAATGTACCGGTAATAATAATCTATAGGTACCGGGTAATAATAATCTATAGGTACCGGGTAATAATAATCTATAGGTACCGGGTAATAATAATCTATAGGTACCGGGTAATTTAAATGTGCAGTGTGTCCACACTCATCATTATTGGTTCTATATTTCATTGCCTCTCACTTCCCCAATTTACCGTTTAAGGGGCCAGTGGCTGCCTTTTTGGCCTATCAATTAATTTATTAATTTATTATATAGTTTCCTCACTAGATATCCCTCAAACTTAGAAAGACATCCCCTAGACACCCCCTTAAGATAAATTTGTACATTTTTCGGTAGCAAAATGTCCCGGCCGAAGGCCGATTTCCCTTATAATTACTGGCTCTCTATCGCTCGCCAGGAAAAAATCGACACCTAAATGGCACGATGTCTTAAAAATGACAACGAAATGGGACGAAAGGAATTAAAATCGCCAAACTAATGGGGCAAGCATCTTAAAATCTGAAAACTAATGGGGCTAAACATGAGGACGAAGAAGGACCAAAAAACCGGCCCATCCCCCCTTAACCGTGAAGTGTAATTTATTTAAAAAAAAAAAAAAAAAAAAAAAAAAAAAAAAAATATATATATATATATATATATATATATATATATATATATATATATATATATATATATATATATATATATATATATATATACCGTATATACAGTATATATATATATATATATATATATATATATATATATATATATATATATATATAATAAAACAAATGGTGGGGGTGGGGGGTAAAAAAACCCCAAAAAGTTATATAAGCGTGATCCCATATTCATAACCAATCCTTTTCATGACTGTTCTACACTCCCGATCCCTCTCACTTCCTCCCTACGCAGGGAATATACTTTAGTTGATGAACATTCCGTCGGTAATTGAGGAGTGTAAGATTGATACAAGATCAGCTATGGCGTGACCCAGATTGAATGTTAGATTACTTTATTATCAGTATTATTATTATTATTTCACAAACTCGACTCGGCGTGTTATACGGGGTCACCGGCTTTTTTGTCTTTCTCTCCTTTTCTCTCTTTCCCTAGCTTGTATCCATTCGGCCCCACTCAGCCAACTGTTTTAAAACGTTTATCCCCATCCAGGTGTCGATTTCTTCCTGGCGAGCGATAGCGAGCCACCATTGTATGAAGAAATCCAGCTTTGCCGGAGAAATTTTTCTATCGAAAAATGTACAAATTTAGCTTGCTGTCACAACAAAAAATATATATATGGTGGCTCGCTACCGCTCGCCAGGAAAACATTGACACCTGGATGGGGGTAAACGTCTTAAAACGGTAGGCTGAATGGGGCCGAATGGATACAAGCCAACGAGAGAGGGAGAGAAAACAGCGAGGTGGGCTCCCTTAAATATACTGATGGAGACGTAGTTGCTCTTGTAAATAAAGTTGGCATACCCGCTCCCAATAGAGAGCTCGAGTGACAATGACGGTCTGTCAGGTTATCACCAGCTTTGTTTCGTCCTCCCCGATTACATCTGTGAAAGCGAACGATCAAACAGCTTTCACAGAGAGGATGATGCATGTCATTAAGTTTTCTTATTATTCAATTCAATTCATATTTCTGTATTCACATTAAAACTGTACATTGTAATGCAACACTCAGACACACAAATCACACACAATAAATATGCATAGTATATTAGACAATATTTAAAACATATTTCAATTAAATTCATTAATCCAGATAATCTTTCTGTACATAGTTGGTTTATGATAAAAACACTGTCTTCCCTAGATAAAAGGCCATCACCTTTATCCCTCATGCCACACAATTGTTTAATGTGTTCATCTAATCGTGTATCGTTCTCTTGTTTAGTGCATATAGATTCCCATTTCCTAATAACATTCTTCTCAGACATATTATATATTGCAGTTAAGTGCCTTACGTTACCGCCTATAACTGAAAAAGGGCCTAGTTTAGCCATATTATATATGGTATGGATACAGGATTAGGTGAATTCTGAGCATTTGTTAGATATTGCATCGTTCTTTTAGCAAACCACAATTCAGGAGACATAACACACACACACACACACACACATATATATATATATATATATGTGCGTGTGTGTGTATGTGTGTGTGTGTGTGTGTGTGTGTGTGTGTGTGTGTGTGTGTGTGTGTGTGTGTGTGTGACCGTAAGACCTAGGAAGGATTATAACTTGTATTTAATATATTTAATACATTCCTGTCAAGGCAATAACAATGACTTAACTTTCAGTTGGAGTGCATCTCAAACTATCGAAACAAAGGCAAATTGTGAAATATACGATTTCCTATCAGTCTACGTGAAAACATAAACGAATCAAAATGCAATACAGTTTGCATGATGCGGAACGGGTACAATATTAAGTAGGTATATTAACGAATATATAGTGTGCACTACGGGCAATTCACGAATACATTAATTAGCTGGTTGGACAACCATGTATGACTTTTCACCTCATATACCCCCCCCCCCCCATCCCCTCCCCCCCAACAAAAAATAAAATACAAATACAATATGAAAAACAAAAAAGAAACAAAATAATAATAAAATAGATTAAATAAATAAATAAATATATATATATATATATATATATATATATATATATATATATATATATATATACTGTATATAAATACAAAACAAAACAGAATTAAAAACATCGTAATTCATATATAAAAAAATAGTTATTAAAGCAGACTCAAGAGGCAGAGTTGACCATAAAGCCACCATGTTAGAGATAATCCACACTTGCCTCAGCGGTGAAGGTTCACCGGGGCCGGTGAAAGCAACTGCTCAACTTACACCCCCGGGGAACTATCATTATTCTATATGACCCGCCTCTGATTATGTATACACCCCGGGGGGTTCTGAACTTCCTTCTCCCTTATGTTTAGCCCCTGTAGTTTTGACATGTTAAGACGTTCACCGCATTAGTTTGGCGATTTTCAAACCTTTCACCTCGTTTCTGTGTGCGCTCAGTGTCAATTTTAAGACCATTCATGCCATTTAGGTGTGGATTTAATACTGGTGAGCGAAAGAGAGCCTGTAATTTAGGTGGAATCATTCTCCGGCTGGGATTTTATTTGTATTTTGTTACCGAATACTGTGCACATTTATTTCGTAGAGGGTTCTTGGGGGGTTTATTACTTTTGTTTAAGTTTAATGGTGGTCTAGGGAGCAAACTTTGGGGGAAATACACTTAACTATAGTAATGGAATACAAAGTAACCGACTTGACCTATTGATTGGTTGTTAAATGTTTATATTGTGTTTCCCATTTCTATCTATGCCTACACATCGGCAAAGCAGCATAATTAATATTGGTGTGTACCCCGTGTAAACCTTGGCAACTGTATAAAAGGGAACACGACACAGGCCTAGCCTTTCATTTACTCACTACATACGAGTACATATAATTCCACTCTCATGTTCTTCATGTATACTTATTGTTTATTGTTTGTTAGTTTGTTACATACATACGTTAAGAACATAAGAACATAAGATCGCGGGAAGCTGCATAAGGCCATGCGGCCCACACGAGGCAGCTCCCATTCACACCCAGCCCACATAATCCATATGGGAATCCAACTTACGCTTAAAGCTTTCAACTGGTCCTGAGCTAATCACTGTTCTGGGCAGTCCTTTCCACATGTTAACAACTCTATTCCCAAACCAGTGCTTTCCTATATCTTTCCGAAATCTAAGCTTATCTAACTCTACGTTGAAGTAGATTAAGTTAGTTTGAACTAGGTTGAATATTATAGGTATGTACGTACAGCTTAGGACACATAACATGGCCTAAGGTTTTAGCTTCAAGCTAAATTTGTGCGTTTTTCGATAGTAAAATGTCCTGCCGAAGGGAGATTTCTTTTAAATTATAGGCCCGCTATCGCTCGCCCAGAAATTAACACCTGAATGGGGTGAAGCGTCTTACTATCGTCAAGGTAATGGGGTGAAACATCTTAAAATCTCCAAACTAATAGAGCGGAACAACGGGAGTCCAAAAAAGACCCACCCTCGGGCAAAATAGGGTTATGGATGTGATATGCTGGCTGCTTGTATTAATTTAGGAACGACATAAATGACATTGATGAGAGTTGTTATTGCACTAACTAGTCGACTGTTATATCGTGATTGCTTGACCATTACTTGCATAAGGCATGAAAGCTTATGCAATGGTCTGCATGATGTACTTGTCGTCAATTATGAATGTGAGCCCAATTGTTTTGTTTTAATTATCAGAAAGTTAATTGACAATAACTATAGGTATGAATGTATAACCTGTTTTGTCAGCTTTCTCATATGATTAAGGGGAGGTTTTTAGTTTGGTCTCTAGATATCCATCAAGCTTAAGATTACACCCCCTTGAGCCCCTTTCAAGATAAATTTGTACATTTTTCGGTAGAAAAATGTCCCGGCTGAAAGCCGGTTTCTCTTAAATTACAGGCTCGCTATCGCTTGCCAGGATAAAATCGACACCTAAATGACACGAAAGGTCTTAAAATTGACAGAAATGGGTTGAAAGTTCTTAAAATCATCAAAATAATGGGGCAAACGTCTTAAAATTAGAAACACAATGGGGCTAAACATGAGGAAGAAAGGAGTCAAGAAAAAAATCCCTCAAGTGGAAATCTCCCCTTAACTAGAGAGGCACTTGGTAGAGCGCATACCTCCGCCTACACTGGCTGGTTATTTACCATCAATATTATAGGCCAAATTTCTTCAGGATCTAGCTTCCGGATCGCCTCCTAAATTGAATCACTTCTTGCTTGGCAAATATCCTATCTGCCCACCAAATTTTGAGAAAATCGGTTCATATTTTATCCTCCCTGCCCCCCACATTTCGTGAAAACCTCTGGATCCCATCCTAAATTAAATCACTCCGTCTTTGGCGCATATTCTATCTGCCCACCAAATTTCGTGAATATTGGTTCATAATATGGTGTGATATATTGTTTACAGGAAAGTAAACAAACAGACAAACAAATGGAAGCGAAAAGATAGCCTCCGTCTAACTTCGTTAGCGGAGGTAGCAATGGCTATGCTAACTATAATACAAATGTACAGCTGATTGTGGATCTTGGAAAATTATTGCAATGGTCTAAAAATACGTGCAATACTGTTTTGTTTTCCTCTCCCTTTAAACTATTAACGAAACCCTTGGGTGTATGGCACGTGCCTGTTACAAATAATTATAATTATGTATAAAAGCTAATCTGCTCCACTGAAAGCTAACAGGACATGGTGAACCCTTTTTCGAAGTGGAGCCGTAAACATCACTATTCAGCAGAGATACAATAATCATGTGAGTTTGTGATAAATAGGACTTTTGCTGAATGTAATTTAATGTATTTGCATATGCACTACAACCGCTTTTATCTGGCAATTCTGTTAAATATGTCTACAGCTCCAACTTTCTTATATCCGAATTTCGCAATATATTTCATATTTTAGTATATTTTTTAAAATAAAGAAAGCAAGTTAAGCAGAACATTTACCGTAAAAGTATCTGTAAAACAATGCAAGGGATGCAAAAATGTCTTCGAAAATTTAAGGGGGTAAATTCATCTGGAATCAATGACTTATTAATCATGTTTATACATATATTTTGAATACTATCCAACTGTCTCGGTGTCATCAAAACATATCCATCCCACAAAGGTGAGTTACACTCTATCTGTGAAGGCACATGACTTTTGTAAATATAGCTAGCTGCTCGTCACTGAATAATTCATAAGCTCGAAAAAAGTTAATTTTCTTTGTGTCAAATCAACGCAAACTTGTAATGCAGTATAAAAATGAATATATAAACAATTAATCAATCAAAAATGAACTAGTTAATTAATTTGATGGTTAAAATCCAATATTACTTTTACTATTCTATATTTCTCCAGCCATTATATGCTCATAAACAGTTAAAATACCATACGTCTCTGTGGTAGGCTGACGAGTGGGCAATTGTACGTGCAGAAATGAATGCATGGGAGCTCGTGCGTGGGGGAGTCTGAAAGTGAGCACGTAATCTGAGTGTAGGTTATGGTTATAGTGGGAATAGTTGAGAGACAGAGAGAGAGAGAGTACGAATGCCAAACTTTGAAGACGGTTGTTGAGGTAATTAGGACCCTCGGTGAAGCAGTTATGTGATGCAATTTAGATATGAATAATTGAACCATTAACACAGACATTAGAGGTGCTTTGATTTTGAGATTACATGTTGGAAGATTCATAGCTAAAACATTTTACCGAGCTGCATCATTTGTATTTTTGTGTGTCAGAAGGAGACAAAAGGCAATGAGTGACAGTTGAAAGAGTGACAAAGAGCCCTATTCAAGGTACATTTACAGACAAATGTTCGAGAGCTCTTGCGATTTCCTTTATGCAAACATATCCATTTAGATTGATGTTCAGATCAAATCAGCTATATATTAATTAAAATGTAAACCTTGCAAACTAAACAAACCAAAACTTGGACAAAAACAATATAAAGGCAAAATAACTGATCAAAATCGCTATGTGGAAACAACGCTTACTAAAATAAAATTTATGAAATAAAAGAACACAATCCACCACATGGGTGTACATTACTACATGAGCAAGGTAATCTGTTTCCCAAGCACTGAATTATGTAAAAATTAATATTTAGCTGATGTGATTTGAACATCAATCTAAATTAATATATTTGCATACATAAATTCGCAAGCGCTCACGAACATTTGTCTGTAGCTGTACATTGGAGTTAAAATATCTGGAAACACGGAGCTTGAAGCAGCTTAAGTCATAGGACGAGGGAAAGGTAGATTGAGGGAGATAGTTCCAGAGTTTACTTCTTGCATCATACGTTTAAATATACGACACTATAATATATCTTAGTACATTGGGCGGGTGCCCAACCCCGAAAGGAGTTGAAATAGGGGAGCTATCCCCCCGCCAAAGGCGGCTTTCTAGGGCCTTTCCTAGCTGATGCTGAGAGGATTGGGTTCTAGTCATGTGGTGATGGGCTGGTCTATCCGAGTGAGAACTGAGCGATCTCTGCCATGCCAGCTTACTCTGACTGTTCCTTTTACTTATATATCTTCTAGATCTCAAGTGGCGGCGTCTTTTACGTGGATTGACCTCCCTACTGCCAACCTAGAAGTTGGCAGATTGGGAGCCAAAGCGTCACATTTTTCCCTTACCCCTCAACTTTCCCTTCATAATTGCTGAGGGGCACAGGGCCTTGGGTGGGGCTTTGGTTTCCCGGGCGTTTCCGCACCTTCCTCAGCTCCCTGCCTTGGAGTGGCTTCGGTCACCCGGGCTTTGTTAGTGGTAAGCAGGGAGGATTTTGTGGGGGCGCTCGTTTATGGCCTTGGCCTTGCTCGAGACCTTGGGGCTGTTCGGCCAGACAGCCTGGGGAACAACAACAACAACATTGTACACTATAAATATATCCTAAAGCATGGAAGGCATTACAAGCGCATTAAATAAATACAGTTACTCGCATGAGTTCTCCCTTCTTATCGACTTGATATTATGTGTGGAAATACAAATAGTATATTTCAGTATCCCGCATACTTTACTATAAAATAAGTGTTTCGTCATATGACTAAACTACCGCATAGTAAACTACACTCGTAATTCAATCTCACACGCCTTACTAATTCCACGTATAAAACAGATTACATCCGGCTGTGTATAGGAAACACTTGCAGTTAATGGAGGGATTAAGCTGTATTGTAATGTCAGTTTGATAATGGAATATGCCAGTTTCAGCAAGTGTGTGGGTAGTCTGGCGGTTTGTGTAGGGAGAGACGGTTTGTGTATCAAAGAACTGCTCAAACCGTCAAACCACTCACACACCCAAAGACCTGCACAAACCGCCAAACCACTCACACACTTAAAGACCTGCACAAACCGCCAAACCACTCACACACTTAAAGACCTGCACAAACCGCCAAACCACTCACACACTTAAAGACCTGCACAAACCGTCAAACCACTCACACACTTAAAGACCTGCACAAACCGCCAAACCACACACACACTCCCAAAATAGGTCGATGGGCCAGATCCCGAAGTTACACGAAGCGGTCCATACAAAATGTCAGCATATTATCCAATAAAAGGCTATTATTTTATATGGGAACCCCGAACTAACATCACAATGATAAGCAGATTGGCTAGTTTGCTAATAACTGCTTTAATGAGACCGATTTTCACCCTAGCCCATGGAGTACAATGGGTCATCTGACGGTGCACATATGTTTCACAGACTTGTACCAAACGTCACACCACACAAGTCAGTTCGAGCGCGCGTATAATTTGTTCAGTATACAAGGTCCATGGTCGACCACTGAGTCTGGTAGACCAACTTCGAACCTGCTTCTCTCAATGGGAATGCATAGCAATTGTTATAAAACATATATATATATATAAATAAAACGTTTGTAGTATACACACAAGTACATTGAACTAAATTAACCTTTTCTATCCATACCAAATCCATATAATATTTGCATTTCTATTACATATTCATGCTTATAGCTTGAACTTTCAGAATAACCTAAACTCGCAAATGTCTAACATTATTTGCTTATGTTACTGTCAATAGGAGTGCACTAGGATACATGTACACATTTATTTGTTAGCAACCGTACACTAGGTAAAAGGAAAGTCAACCAAAGAAGGCGGTGTGGTCATTGGGGGTATTCGTATCAAGCAAAAAAATATGTCACAAAAAGTAGAGACAAAAACATGATTGGTGAGCCTACTGTCATGAGAGAGAAGGGAGGGAGTAAGTCAGGAGGAAAAGAATAACAAACAAAAAAACAGCTGACCATTTATTTGTTTATACAGAGAGAGAGAGAGAGAGAGAGAGAGAGAGAGAGAGAGAGAGAGAGAGAGAGAGAGAGAGAGAGAGAGAGAGTAAATAAATAAATATATATATATATATATATATATATTATACACACATACTGTATACTATAATGCAGTTGTCTAAGTCCTAGTGAAGTTTAGTCTTTTACATTCAATTTCATACAATGACTTGTTTAATACATTCTGAGAAAAGATCTCCAACAGCCGACGATGAATCTATGTAAGTTAATAGGGCAAAAGACTGTCTCAATTAACCCTCGGACTCCCCCATATAATATTCATACTGGATAAAATCGTCCAATGTTAACACCTAAACACCCGTAAAAAATGCCTTCATTCAATAATTATGAATTTCACACCTTGATTTCCAGAGTTTTCGAGCTGAACAAAATCACATAAAAGGTATCTAATATACCATTATAAGAAGAGTCCTTGGTTTGACAGTGTAACGACTGCACTATACCCTATTCCAAGTAAGTAGGCCAAAACTCTTGAACATTAACCCCCATAGTTCACAAACAACTAGAGTAAGCGATCAAATATTTCTACAATTTGGGAAGAGTCAGATGGGAATAGGTGTGGACATTTCCAGCACATTTGTTCTAGCCCTTCTTGAGTTACAGAAGTTAGGGTTCACGATTTCTAGACTACTTATTTGGAACAGGGTATAGTATAACATAGAAGCTACTGTATTCACTAAATAACTTTTAGTTTATCTATTGTTATATTCATCTATACTCTGTTCACTAGAGGTAGGCCAAACATTTTGACACTTAACTTCTGTAACTCAAAAAAGGACTGGTGTAATCAAGTTCATTTTTCTACCAATTGGGAAGAGTCAGCTAGGGAATAGGTGTAGAAATTTACATCCCATTTGCTTTAGCCCTTTTTGAGTTACAGAGGATAGAGGTCACGCGTTTTGGCCTACCTATAATAAACAGGGTATAGCAATTGACCACTTGCGAGTTTCAGGCTATAAGGAAGTTGGAGCCCTAAACATCAATATTAAATGGAAATGCAATAATAATGTAAGTTTCTGAAGGGTAGAAGGTATGATGAATTTGGTTTTATGTATATATAAATGTACTACGACCGTATTTTAGCGGGTAAATTTGCTAAATATCGATGTCTACTGCTCCAACTTCCTTATAACCCGAAACTCGCAAGTGGTCAATACATCAGTTCGTATGCTTGTAACCTCTCCCAGCGTACAGTCGCACTAATAAGTGATGACTCGGCACCAAGTATGTTTTGATCAATAATTTGTATCAGCCATATCTAAGCTTCATTTCTTCATATCGAGTGAAATATACAAAATGTTCCTACACTTACCCACCCTATTCAACATCTGACAGACATTAATACAGCACATAGCAAGCCAAACGTAATGACAACTGGGACATGACTTATTAGCGCGACCTACAGGTGCCCAGACGTCCACCTGTTCCAGAGCTACTTTTAAGGGGAGCTGGGTCGTTTGTCTGGTATTCTTTCTCCCTCGTGTTTTAAGCCCTATTATTTTGTTTTAGATTATAAGACATTCGACCCATTAGTTTGGCGATTTTAACACCTTTCGTCCCATTCGTTTGTCAATTTTAAGACATTCCGTGCCACTTAGGTGTCGATTTTTCACAGAAATTTTAAGAGGAATCGGCCTTCGCCCGGGACATTTTTCTACCGAAAAATTTACAAATTTATCTTGAAAGGGGGTCTAGAGTGTGTTTTTCTAAGCTTGATAGAGGTCTAGCAAGGAAACTAAGACATACAGGAATAAATACATTTATAGACAAAAAAAAAAAAACCCACAAAAACAGCCCATCTCCCCTCAATTATGTTATCTTATATATATATATATATATATATATATATATATATATATATATATATATATATATATATATATATATATATATATCGGAATGAAAAGTTCAAACATTGATTACAAACATATCAAAATAATAGGTTAAGGCTGTATACCTGTATATAGCTTGCCATTATATATTCAAGAATATTCACAATACCATAAAACAAAATATGTGTGTAAGAGTTGTACGTGTCGATATATTGATACGAGAGATATCCATGCAGGAATCAATGTACTGTATATATATGTTGTGCGGTTGTGCGTGATGCAAATGCTGCATCATGTTGTTCTTTATATCGACCATTGTACAGTCGGCCTAATAAGTGATGTCTCGGCACCAACTATATTTTGATAAATAATTGGTATCAGCAATATTTACACACGATTTCTGCTTTTTGAGTGAGATATACAAACATATTCCTACACTTACCCACCCTATTCAACATCTGACAGATATTAATACAGCACAGAGCGAGCCAAACGTAATGACAGCCGAGACATGACTTATTAGCGCGATTGTACGTCACTCACTTTTTTATAGCCTTTCCCATTATCATGCTTCATGCAGAGTTGCAGGTTGTATCACAGAGTTGTTTACTAAACTAAAATCAAAATCATTCTCCACAACCTACACGAAGTAATTCATAAGATGGAAGGCTTGAACTTATATACATTGTGTATCCTCTCTACTTTAAGATGCCACTCCTAAACTCAACAAAAATATTCAATTGACGGAATTTGAACGTCCATGGATTGTAAATACACACACACACACACACACACACACACACACACACACACACACACACACCGCGATTATGCCACGCTTTGACAGGTTATTCCGGCTATCATTAGACGATTCAATACAGCTTAGGATTATTCTTATCGCTCGTCTAGAAAATCATCGACACCTGAATGGAGTAAACCGTGTTATTATCGCAAAACTAATGGAGCAAAACAGGAGAGGTAAAGACAAAAAAATAATAAATAAATATATAAATCAATCAATAGGGTAAACATTACAATTGCCAGCACTCCAATCGTACAATCACATAATTAAGGTTTGATCATTACTTATGGCTACGTTTAAATCTCCACCTACCAACAACCCAAGATTAAGATCAATTTGGGACTGGAACTTAATCCTTCTAGCAGGTAGTATTAAGTGTTTACCCCTTCAATACGAATACGGCATTTTCACTATATTCTGGTAAACAATAGACGATTTCAGTAAGATTAGAAGGATCATTTAGGAATTAAAGAAGTAAAATATAGCTCGAATAACCTCTTGTCACAGATTTATTCTTAAACTAGTCAGGTATTTGACTAAGCTGAGAAATGGTAAAACCAAATTAAATGTTATATAAAAACTAGCTAATAGTATACACTTCATAAAATTATACATACACACACACACACACATTTACCCAGTTAAACCCCCCCCCCCCTCTCTCTCTCTGTCTGTCTGTCTGTCTGTCTCTCTCTCTCTCTCTCTCTCTAACACACAATCTGGCTCTTTATCGCTACCTTCCCTTTCTCTCCACGTCACTCCTCACCACCACCACCACCACCACCACCACCACCACCACCAGTCCTCACCCAAAAAACTGGTCGTCGTCAGCCCCTTAAAAGGGAAGATGGGTCGTTTTTCTGGCCCACCTTCTTTCTCATGTTTAGCGCTATTAGTTTTGATATAATAAGACGGTTGGTCCATTAGTTTGACGATTTTATCACCTTTCACACAATTTTGTTATAAATTTTAAGGCCTTTCGTGCCATTTAGGTGTCGATTTTATCCTGGCAAGCGACAGCGAGCCTGTCATTTTATGAGGAACTGGCCTTCGGCTGGGACATATTTCTACCGAAAAATTTACAAATTTATCTTGAAGGGGGGTCTAGGGGGTGTTTTTGTTTAAGTTTGATGGAGGTCTAGCGAGGAAACTAAAAAATCAATGAATATATAAAATACGTAATAGACCCCAAAACTAGCCACTCTCCCCTTAAGTTTCACCGCCTCACGACATCCTTCCCCCGGTATATTGTTCCGGGAGAGGATGGCTGCAGGAGCGGGTATGGGGAAACAAAGCCACTCCAACAGCTTCCTCTCTCTCCAACACCCCTTTTCTCCTCTCACCACTCTTCGAAAAGTAGAGACGAGGTGCCGATGTAAAGGCTTATCCCTCCATGACCTGACCTGCGATTTTAACTGTGTTGGTGGTGTAATGGTTTAGATGCTTATTGTAATGCCCTCGAAAATATTCCACCGCTGCCACCAATGAAATGCTGGGTGTGAAGGGAATTCATGGTCTCCTGAAAACTCCCCAGGCCCACTTAGGGCCAACCTTTCCTGGTGCCTGGCGCGGGGCTCGAACCTCTGAAGGGAGTTTAACCCTCCTAAAAACATACAGCTACGATACCTTACGACCTTAAAGAGGCTAGGGACTAGCCTAGTTAAAGAAGGATGTAATGTAATGCCCTCGAAAATATCCCGCAACCCCAATAATGTACTACCTGCGTTGACGTCAGGTATAGTGTAAAATAGTCGTTGATGGGAAGTCCAATAAACTCATCACATGAATCACCACGAGACTATCACCTGGTTCTTACAAATCGGACTAAGGTTACTATACTTTTGTACGTCCGTGGTAGTACAGTGGATTAGCGCACGGGCCTGGTTGACCTACGGGGTACATGGTCACTAATCAGGGTTCGAACCCCACCCAAGGCATCTCAAAACCTGTGGGTTTTTAGGAGGGTTAAACTCCCTTCAGAGGTTCGAGCCCCGCGCCAGGCACCAGGAAAGGTTGACCCTAAGTGGGCCTGGGGAGTTTTCAGGAGACCATGAATTCCCTTCACACCCAGCATTTCACTTATGTTCTGGGTGTGGTGTCCCGAGTTCAAATCCCGGGAGGACCATATGCTTTCATCAGTGTATTCAAGTACATTGGTGTTTGTAATTGGTTATTAATGTTAAGAACGGGGTGTTACTTATTTGTACCGCCTGCCTGTAGATTTGGTGACATAAAACTCAACCAGTAGACCATTTCAACCCGTAATTGTCAACCAGTATATTCTCCCGGGAAAGGATGTCTGCAGGTGTGTGTGTGTGTGTGTGTGTGTGTGTGTGTGTGTGTGTGTGTGTGTGTGTGTGTGTGTGTGTGTGTGTGTGTGTGTGTGTGTGTGTGTGAGAGAGAGAGAGAGAGAGAGAGAGCGAGTACAAAGGAGTACAAAGGAGTACAAAGGAAATCAAGCAACAATAGGACTAGTGACCCTGCTAGGCTGCTTGTCCTCCAAAACACTGAGGATCAAGTGTCCAAACAGTGGTTTAGAGTGGGTAAGGGAACATTGGAAAGGGAACTACTGCCCTGGAACTAATGTCCGTGGCAGGATTAGGAAGTTAGTAGGAGACAGATGGGTTAGTAACTGAGGGGGGGATAAAATAAAGTTATTCATTTACAAACGCAGTCAGTCGCGGGTTTGATGCGAGATATTTGTCTAAGCGGAATTTAAATGAATCAACGGTGCTGCAGTCTATAACGTCTCGGGGAAGCCCATTCCACAAGTTGACAACTCGATTGAAGAAGAAATTCTTAGATTCGTGTGAGTTAAAAGATTTACCAATAATTTTGCAACCGTTTCCCCGCGTGTAATTAGATTGGTCGATAGTGAAGTACTTACTACAGTTCATATTGTCGATGCCTTTAATGATTTTGAACACTTGAATTAAGTCACCTCTTAATCTGCGCTGGGTTAAAGGAAGTACATTTAATTCTCTAAGACGCTCTTCTTATGGTTTGTTCTTTAGGCTAGGTATCATTTTGGCAACTCTACGTTGAACTCGTTCTAGCTTGTTTATATCTTTTTGGTAATAAGGGCACCAGGATTGAACGCAGTATTCCAGAAGAGGGCGGACTAAGGAATTGTAAAGGGTTAGGATAACTTCTTTGGATTTATGCTCAAATGACCTGCCTATAAAGCCAATTATTTTGTTTGCCTTCTTAACAACTTCTGAACATTGTTGACTCGGTTTTAGGTTACTCGATATTGTTACTCCCAGATCGGTTTCTCTGTTTACATTCTTAAGCTGAGTGCCATTCATCGAATAGTTTGCTTTCTCATTTAGGTATCCGATATGTAGTACTTTACATTTATCCGCATTGAAACTCATTTGCCAAATTTGGGCCCAACATGACAATTTATCTAGATTGTGTTGCATATCGTCAACTTGTTCTTTTGAGAGTACGCTATTTGTAATTTTTGTATCGTCAGCAAATTTTGAGATTGTACAGGTGAGACCCTCATCTATGTCGTTGATGTAAATTAGAAAGAGAATTGGTCCTAGTACCGATCCCTGGGGTACCCCGCTACTTACATTGGTCCATTTAGATGCCTTACCGTTTATGACTAGTCTTTGCTTTCTGTCGCTGAGCCAATTTTCTATGCATTTAAACACACCGTCTTGTATTCCATACAAGAGAGAGAGAGAGAGAGAGAGAGAGAGAGAGAGAGAGAGAGAGAGAACGAGAGAGAGCAAGTGCGAGAGAGAGGGAGAGGGAGAGCGAGAGCGAGAGCGAGAGAGAGAGAGAGATATTAGAATGAACAGGAAGGTAAACATTATGAAGAAACATCATGACATAACAGAATGTAAGAATGATATGCAGGCAAGGTGAGAGGCAAGATGCAAGGAGGGTAATAAGGCTCGATGAAGCAAGACAGGTAATGCTAGCTGTGTATACGTATTGGCATTCTTCTGGTCAAGTATATAACTTTTGTTCACACTCGATGAAGCAAGATAGGAAAGGCTGTCTTGATAGCGTAATGGTTAGTGCGCGGAAATTTGGTGTGAGTATCCTAGGTTCGAATCCATGGAGTACCGCATGTATTCATTAGTTTCATTGATTTCATTAATTAGGTTGATTTGTAAGTTAATTGGTGGGTTGGTGATAATATGAAATTATTTTAATTACTGAATCAAAATAAAATTATATCAATAACCAATTGACAATATTTTAATAAAGAATAACATTGGAGTGGGCCAGTGACCAAAATACTTCTGATTGGATGTAAAGACACTCCCTGGACCTTCGATGTTGGGCAAAAAATAAATACAAACTAGAGATTGCTTTTCAAGTATAATGTATACAGTAAATGACATTGTGTTTTTCGTTTAATAATACATAACTAGATTTTCAAACCAATCCTGGTTATCATAGCTGTATAAGACATTTCTGATATGTGTCATTATTTTGTCTGGAGAGGAAAGAAGTGAGAGTCTAGGCACAAATCTAAACAAAAAAATGCTGAAGAGGGTAGTTGGTTTTCATACCCAACCACTGAACCCTGATGGCAACATTCAGGCTGACAGGTGCCACATTCACTCACACACACACTCTCTCTATCACACACACACACACACACAAACACAGGTGCTACATTCACCCACACACACTGGTACCACATTATCTCCCACTCGTATACAGATGCCACAGACACACAGGTGCCACATTCTCTCTCTCTCTATCTCACACACACACACACACACACACACACACACACACACACACACACACACACACATTCACTCACAGGCCACCATTCTCAAATTATAGTCCATTTTTTCACCTGTCGGAGAATGTCATTCCTTGGCAGCTGATTTCTCGATACACAAAGGAAACATATGGAACTACTACGCCTCTGAATCACATTAACCCATTCAGTACCGATAGCGTTCTTTTCAGTATATTCCGGCAATCATTAGGCGATTTTATTCAGCTTAGGATGGACGTGTAACAATTAAGAGGCTACAGAACATCCCAATTAACCCTTTCAACCACCAAGGATCCTTCCTAAGCTGCATTAACTCGTCTATATACAGCTGAAATAAGACAACAGATATCCCCGACAGTGAAAGGGTTAAAGGAGAGTAATTAAACCTTGGAGGATTATGACGCATTTTGACAGTTTATTCACATTCACGCTATCGATTGTAAAAAAAAAAAAAAAAAAAAAAAAAAAAAAAAAGACACACACACATATACCTGAATAGGGTGAAGCGTCATATAATCGCCAAACTAATGGGGTTAACCCTTGCATTGCGATGAAGCCTTATTTCCATTATTAAAAGACGAGGAGGTGGGGGGGGGGGGGGGGGGTTCTGGGCTCCCTTCTTCCTTATGCTTAGCCCCATTAGCTTTGAGATTGTATGACTTCCATTCGCCCCATTAGTTTGCTAATTTAAAGACTTTTAGCACTATCTAGGTGTCATTTGTTTTCTTGGTGAGCGATAGCGAATCTGCAAAATTAAGTAGGATGCGACCTTCAGAAAGCGCATTTTTTCAACGAAAAATGCACACATTTATCTCAAAGATGGGTTTTGGGGGAATTATGTTTAAAGCTTGATGGAGGTCTAGAGAGGAAACTAACAAAATAAAAATAAAATAAAATAAATAAATAAATAAATATACAAATAAATATAAGTATCCCCTCAGTAAACCTTAAAAATAGACTACTTCCTCCCACATTTCACAACTCAAGTGCTAGGGTTTTATCTATGTTATGGTTGGAGCACATTTTCAGTTGTTAAAAAATAAATATTAAATAAATAAATAAATAAATAAATAAATAAATAAATAAATAAATAAATAAATAAATAAATAAATGAAATTAATGAATACATAAATAAGAATCAATAAATACCTAACTAAACTTGTGCTATATGTAAGATCATGTAAAAAAAAAGTATGCTTAGTTATTACATTACACAATTTCCATATATGCTGTACTGTATGCATGGGCTCTATAATGTATATGTATTACAATTCTGAGCCAATACACATTTGTTTGGGAGAAAGGTATCCTGACCAGGATTCGAACCCACTCACTCCAGGTGATTTAGAGAGTTTGGCACTGTAACCACTCGGCCATGAGCGGATATAAGGGAAGCAACCTTAGTTCTTATTTCAAGAACCAGGTTATAGTCTCGTGGAGGAGTATGGCTTCGTACACGTGACGAGTTTTTGTTTACTTCAACTATGACTATAATACACATCCCCCCCCACCCCACCTCCCCCCAACTCGGCTAAGTGCTACGATTTTAATAATTATATCTGTTCATGGTCGAGTGGTTACGGTGCCCAACTCTCCCAAATAAACCCGGAATGAGTGGGTTCGAATCCTGGTCAGGATACCTCTCTTCCCATCTATCCGGCAATATCATTTATCACTTTTGTTTGTATGATTGTTTCTATGTTTGAAGACAAATACAGCAGCAATGTCAACCCAACAACTATTCTGGAACACCCGATTCGAACCAAGGACAATAGGGTTACTATTTATAAGGTGTGACCACTCAGCCACACACCTCTCACGGGAAGATGAAGAAAGTTATTATCAGGAATGTGAAGCAAAAATCGAGATGACTGAGTAACCGGAGGAAGAGAAAGATAAAACACAATACTAATATGAAAGAATGAAAGTGAGCACTGCCAGAAAGTAGCAGGCAAAAAAAAGTGAAAACATGAGTAGGACAGGGTTGGTAAGCAAGTCGCGCAAGGTAAGTGGCGGGGGGGGGGGGAAGGGGGGGGGGGGGGGGGGAAGAGGGGGAAGTGTGTGGGGCTGGGAAGGGAAGTGTGTGGGGCCGGGGAGGGGAAGTGTGTGGGGGCTGGGAGGGGGAAGTGTGTGTGGAGGCTGGGAAGGGAAGTGTGTGGGGGGCTGGGAGGGGAAGTGTGTGGGGGCTGGGAGGGGAAGTGTGTGGGGGCTGGGAGGGGAAGTGTGTGGGGGCTGGGAGGGGAAGTGTGTGGGGGCTGGGAGGGGAAGTGTGGGGGCTGGGAAGGGAAGTGTGTGGGGGCTGGGAGGGGAAGTGTGTGGGAGCTGGGAGGGGAAGTTTGTGGGGGGGGCACTAGAGGGAGGGGGAGAAGTCAAATATAAAGATAATAACCTTTTCAGTACGGTGACGCCATTCTTGAACATTTCATTTTACCTATCGCTGGAAGCTTTCGTACAATAGAGGCGCTCACGTTAACCCCTTGAACATTCCTTTTAACAGTATATTCTGGCCATCATTAGACGATATTAGTTATTATCCATTAATTTTCAGATTTTATGACGTTCGGCTCATTAGTTTGGTGATTGTAAGACCTTTCACCCAGTTTGTGTTGTCAGTTTTAAGACTTTTTGCGACATTTAGGTGTCAATTTCTTCCTGGCAAGCGATAGCGAGCCTGTAAATTAAGAGGAACAGGCCTTCGGCCGGGGCATTTTTCTATCGTACAAATTTATCTTAAAGGAGGGTCTTGTGGTGTTAAGTTTCTTAGCTTGATGGAGGTCTTGGGAGGAAACTAAAGAAATTATACAAAAATATATAAATGAGCAAATAAATACGCCCATCCCCCCATAAGTAGGTCAGAAATCTTACCCTCTAACCTCTTCGAACACAAAAAATACTTCCACAATTGAGCTGACAATTCTACCAAGTGGGAAGAATCGACCAGGCAACAGGTGTGGTGGAAATGTACAGTTGCCCACATAAGTTCTGTTCCTCGTCGTGATCTTAGGTATGAAAGTTTAATAGTATGAATGAACTGCGAGTGTGGTTTCAGTTGCCTAATCAGATGAGCATAAGAAACTACACTCGTAATTCAATCAAGCGCATTATATTCCCTTGTATACGATCACGGAGAGGAACAACACTTATGTGGCCAACTGTACATTTAGTTCGCTCGAACCATTTATTAGTTGCAAGAGGTTAGGGGGTCATGACTTCAGGTCTATAATTAATGAATAGACTACACTAGCGATACTAATTTAGCTAACCTAATCAATCCTACCATTATCTAAATTATCGTAATTTGATATCACCCACTCAAACCGATCCTGAACTAACCTAACCAAACCTTCTGGCCCCCCTTCTCCATCGTGTTTAGCCTCATTGTTTTTTGTTTAGATTTTAAGACGTTCGGCTTATTATTTTGGCGATTTTAACACCTTTCGCTCCATTTCGTTGTCAATTTAAAAACCTTTCGTGCCATTTAGGTGTCGATTTTTTTTCCTGGCGAGCGATAGCGAGCCTGTAATTATAAGAGGAACCGGCATTCGGCCGGGACATTTTTATACCGAAAAATGTACAAATTTATCTTGAAGGGGGGTCTAGGGGTATTTTTCTAAGTTTGATGGAGGTCTAGCGAGAAAACTAAAACTATATATGAATACATTAATTAATAGAAAAATAAAAAAAATCCACTAGCCCCTAAATATGAGGAGCTGAGTTAACCAAAGAGTGAATTGGTATAGCACCAAATTACGGTATATCCACTGTTGTAAGTACAGTAGTCACTCCCAAAAGACATGTCATACTTCCATAATATTAAACTTACTCATCTATCTAGATACAGAAAACAAACAAAGTCCGTAAGGGGAGATGGGTCGTTTTTCTAGATCCCCTTCTCCCTCATGTTTAGCCAAATTAGTTTTCAGATATTAAGATGTTTGTCCCATTAGTTTGTCGATTTGAAGACATTCCGCCCCATTTTCTTGTCAATATTATGACCTTTCATGCTATTTAGGTGTCGATTTTTTTGTATGGCGAACGATAATGAGCCTGTAATTTTGGAAGAACCGGCCATCGGTCAGGACATTTTTCTACCGAAAAATGTACAAATTAATCTATAAGGGGGATCTAATGGATGTTTTTTTTTTAAAGTTTAATGGAGGTCTAGGGAGGAAACTAGAAAAATAAAAATGTAAATAAAAATATCGACCATAAAAGTGAACCATTAAGATACATGACACAAAGACTCTAACTTTATTTATCTCTAGTTCAAAGTCAAAAATAGTCTTTAAGATAGATGAAACAAAGCCTCCCCACTCACGCTTTGTTGAGTTTAGTCTAGGAGATATTATAGTGTCAGCAGAGGATATTCATGTTGAAATTGCAAATGTGGGACATGATTCTCTTGAAAGTGGCAGTACTCCCATGCACAGGCATGCACAGGCAGGCACACACACACACACACACACAGACATAGAGAGAGAGAGAGAGAGAGAGAGAGAGAGAGAGAGAGAGAGAGAGTGAGAGTGAGAGAGATTTGCAGTTATTTGCATTCACTATGAAGGACGGGTCAGAGTGAGGTCAAATGAATACAATTATAATCAGCAATTATAAATTGTAAGTATGTACAGTACAGCATACTACTGTATGTATGTACAGTATGTATGTATATGTGTTACGTATGAATGTATACTACTGAAAAAATTACCTCGTATGTTACTGACTCGTGAAATATCGTGGTCTATCAGTCTGTCTCTTTTTGTCTATCTTTCTCTCTCTCTCTCTCTCTCTCTCTCTCTCTCTCTCTCTCTCTCTCTCCAACATGGAAGAGCATATTCAAAAGCTGTTACCGCAACTCTCTCTAGTGTTGGTTATGCGTAAGAGATGCACAAAGGGCCGTATTTTCGAACATATATTATTCTTAAAAACTGAGAGAGAGAGAGAGAGAGAGAGAGAGAGAGAGAGAGAGAGAGAGAGAATACAAAGGAGTACAAAGGAAATCAAGCAACAACAGTCTAGTGACCCCTCTAGGCTGTTTGTCCTCCAAACAGTGGTTTAGAGTGGGTAATGGAAAATTGGAAAGGGAAACTACTGCCCTGGAGCTAATGTCCGTGGCAGGATTAGGATGTTAGTAGGGGAGAGATGGGTTAGAGAAAGAGAGAGAACAGAAAACTAGGGAAGAGAAAAGATAGACAAAAAAGAGACAGACAGATAGAGAGAGCAAGCGAGCAGAACCTATAAGGGCAGTGAAGAGAAAGCCAAGCATAACTTTAAACAGGTACCACAGGCAGAGGGCGGCAGGGATCACCTCACACTGAAAGGGAAAGCCGGGGTGCTGAAGGTGGGTGGGTAAGACCGTAGAGTTTATACTGATTATCGCCCCGTTAAGGGGAGGCAGACCGTTTTTCTGGACCCGCTTCTCCCTAATGTTTAGCCCCATTAGTTTTGAGATTATAAGACATTCGGCCCATTAGTTTGGCGATTTTAACACCTTTCGCCCCATTTCGTTGTAAATTTTAAGACCTTTCGTGCCATTTAGGTGTTGATTATTTCCTGGCGAGCGATAGCGAGCCTGCAAGTTTAAGAAGAATCGGCATTCGGCCGGGAAATTTGTCTACCGAAAAATGTACAAATTTATCTTTAAGGGGGTGTTACTTGATGGAAGTCTAGGGAGGAAACTAAAAAAATATATGAGTAAATTAATTAATAGACCAAACAAACGGCCAGTCTCCCCTTAACCCTTTGAGTACCAGCGACGTGTCATGTTTCATTCTAGTTATTAGTAGACCATATTATGCAGCTTAGAAAGGATCTGTGCTAGCTAAAAGGGTGGGTTTCGATAGTCTGAAGCCTTATTATTCCTAGAGATCTTTCCTAAGCTGAATAAAATTGTCTAATAGTTGCCAGAATATGATGAAGAGGACGTCCCTGGTACTGAATAGGTTAATCCTTTCAAGAAGACGATCACGGATGAAGGATTTATAGCAAGTCAAAGGAATGAACTTAATATGACTGAAACCTACGATAAAAACAAACCCAAACTAAAGCAAACATACTTTTCAGGACGATGATTGTACTCCTCTGATTGCCAGTGGCCTAACCTATGTCGAATGAAGTAGTTTAACTCTTTGAGGATCATACCCCAGTTTGACAGTTTATTGTAGCTATCATGCAACGATTTTATAAGATCTAAAAAACATATGTGGTATCAAAAGAGTAAATACTGTTTCAATTAACCTTCCCACTTCCATATACCCTGAATAAAATCGTCTAACAATAGCCAGAATAAACTGTCAAAACGCGTCATGAGCCTCGAGGGGTTAATATTATACAAAGTAAAATAAAAGTAAAATACTAGTATTGACATAAATAAAACATACTATCATAGGTAAAGGCATACTAGTACAAGGATGATAATTCTAAACCTCAATTACGTGTTAATAAACAGCTTACACATATACAGGAGAAGGTAAAATATTGAACAAGATAAGTGGCATAGGCTATATAATTTGTATGTATTAGTGTCTAAAAGCTAATAGCAAATGCAAGCCTTTCCTTTGCCTTTCAGTTTGTATTATTTTTCAGGAGGGAGGAAGTTCAGAAATGTACGAAGTTAAATGATAACTTGTGGCAATTGATTATTAGCATAAGAATGGAATGATTTCACTATGATAAAGCCAATTTGTGTTGTACTTTAGTTCCCTACTGATCATTGTATGTAAATAAGAAGAACATTAGAGAGTTAGAGGGATCTATACTGTGTTTCTTTTCAACTGACGGTAAATTGCAAAGTTCCCATCAAGATTCCTCAGTTAATTTGAAGACTTTGTAGTGAAATGTGGTGCAAAGTTTATAAACTTGGTCTTAATATGATAAAAAGACATAGTAGTTTCATATTTTTCCACTAAGTATGGAGAAATTAGCTGCCAAGAGATTCATTATATCGTCAGCTGAAAAGAAACCGAGTACAGCACTTAAGGGGAGGTTTTTAGTTTGGTCCCTAGATATCCTTCAAGCTTAAGATTACACCCCCTTGAGCCCCTTTCAAGATAAATTTGTAAATTTTTCGGTAGACAAATGTCCCGGCTGAAAGCCGGTTCCTCTTAAATTACAGGCTCGCTATCGCTCGCCAGGATAAAATCGACACCTAAATGGCACGAAAGGTCTTAAAATTGACAGAAATGGGTTGAAAGTTCTTAAAATCGTCAAAATAATGGGGCAAACGTCTTAAAATTCGAAAAACAATGGGGCTAAACATGAGGGAGAAAGGAGCCAAGAAAAAAATCCCTCAAGTGGAAATCTCCCCTTAACGCTTGCTACCAGGAAGTCCTTTCTAAGCTGAAGGAATTTGCATGCAGGTAGTCAGAATAAAACCAAATTGTAGTAAAATGGTTGTTGTTGTTGTTGTTGTTCCCCAAGCTGCCTGGCCGAACAGCCCCAAGGCCCCGAGCAAGGCCAAGGCCATAACCGAGCGCCCCCACAGAACCCTCCCTGCCTACCACAATAAAGCCTGGGTGACCGAAGCCACTCCATGGCGGGGAGCGGAGGAGGGTGCGGAAACGCCCGGGAAACCAAAGCCCCACCCAGGGCCCTGTGCCCCTCAGCAATTATGAAGAGAAAGTTGAGGGGCAAAGGAAAAATGTGACGCTTTGGTTTCCAATCTTGGTAGATTGGGAGGTCAATCCACGGAAAAGACGCCGTCACTTGAGATCTAGGAAAGACATAAGTAAAAGGAACAGTCGGAGTAAGCTATGGGTATGGCAGAGATCGCTCAGTTCTCACTCTGATAGACCAGCCCATCACCAGTAAGTATGTTTTTGACAAGGCGGGAAGGTAGATAATGTCCAAGAGCACATCCCGTGTTTGACCATTTGTGCATATGGCTATAACACATCTCAGCTGATTGATTCTCTACGTTATATACAATACCTTTCTGATGTTCCTTATGTTTATGAATCTGTTACATGTATACAGATATAAAATAGGTTGGAGTAAATTGGAGTAGGTTAGATCAGCGTAAGTCAGGTTAAGTTGAGCACAAGGTAAAGCCTATCTATCTATCTATTGCCGGACGCCGTGGTCTTACAAGAGGTGGCCACGAACGAAACGGCCCCATGCACCTCTGTCCCCAGTCAGTCGACGCCCCTCCTCCCATCCAGCACCGCCTTCACTCATATACTTCTTAACTCCATCCTTCCACCTCTCACTCGGTCTACATCTCCCTCTATGTCCTCTCGCCTCACTCTTGTACATTCTCTCGATTCCCACACGTTGCACATGGCCGAACCCTCTCACAGTGTTCCTCTTCCTTCTGCTACTCAACAAGTAAGCGCTCGAAGCATTTCCCCAATCTATATTTCCCTCATTCTATGACTTAAGCTGCTTCAAGCTCCGTGTGTCCAGCCATATTGACTCTAACGTACCTTGAATTTGGCTCTCTGTCATTATTTCATTTTTTGTTTTTGTATTATTATATATTTTTTGGGGGGACGCTTGTTACAGGCAGCTTTGCCTTTTGTTTCCTTCATATACATAACACAAAATTATGTTGGTAATACTGTTGCCTGTTGTGACCGTAAATATTTACGAATATGTACGAAATCGTTTGCATAAAATATGTTGGTGTTGACACAGAGCAGAGACCCTATTACACACTACAGAGGCATTATCATTACTTGGTGAATCGATAATGAGACATGCAATTTGAAATGCGTGCCGTTTCGCTTGTAACGGAGTTTATAGTTCTGAAAAGGACGTTTATATAAATAATCTAATATTCATTTACTTTCAAAATTAAAATACAATAGATTCCACAATAGGTTTGCCAGTCCACCGTAGTTAATTACTCAGTACTGAATATAATGTTGTTTTCTAAATCCATAATAACTGAGTTTGCTTATATCAGACAAACATAACCAATGAACAGGCAGAGCCGATTCAAGACATCGCAACTTTCATGGATGAGCAACAAAAGAGAGAGAGAGAGAGAGAGAGAGAGAGAGAGAGAGAGAGAGAGAGAGAGAGAGAGAGAGAGAGAGAGAGAGAGAGAGAGAGAGGAGAGAGAGAGAGAGAGAGCGAGAGAGAGCGAGAGAGAGATAGAGAGAGAGCGAGAGAGAGAGAGAGAGAGAGAGAGAGAGAGAGAGAGAGAGAGAGAGAGGGGGGGGGGGGGGGGCACAGAGGTGGTTGCGTGTAAAAGACTGACTGACTAGCAAACTAGGTTGGGTCCATTTCAGCTTGCAATCACTTTTCAGGGCGAACCAGCGACGGAGGGAACTTTTGAAAGCACAGTGCCCCAGAAGTAGTGACCGGCAGTAGTGGAGGGCTAGTGAGTGGGATAATGTGTGTGTGTGTGTGTGGGGGGGGGGGGATAAGTGAATGAGTGTGACGATAGTGATGGCGTTGGTGATGATGGTGTTGGTGGTGCTGAAGGGGTGCGAGTGAGTGTGGTGGTGTGGGATACGAGTGAGTGTGAGAGTGCGTGTGGTGGTGGTGGTGAAAGGAGAGTGAGTGTGGTTGTGATGGGATACAAGTGAGTGTGAGAATGAGTGTGGTGGTGGTGGTATGAGAGTGAGTGTATGAGTAAGTGTGTGGATGAGGAGGAGGATGTGAGTATGGCAGGTGGTGGTGGGGTGCGAGTGAGTATGCGAGTGTGTGAGTAACTTGAGCAGTTTAACCCCTTCTGTACCGGCAACGTGTTTCCAAATTTATTCTAGCTATATTTAGACGATGTTGTGCAGTTCAAGAAGGATCTGTGGTAGTAAAAAGTAAAGTGAGATTATTCGAGGCCTAATAAATGCAGGAGGCCCTTTATAAGCTGAATAAAATGGTGTAAAAGTAGCCAGAATAAAGTTAAAAAGACATCGCCGGTACAGAAGGGGTTAAAGAATGAACACTAACACTACATCAATGGGAAAGGGTGTAGGAGACTGAACATTGGTGGTGCTGATGGTGGTGATGTTAGTGTTGGTAGTGTGGTGTTGTAAAAGTAAGTTGGGGATGATTAAAGGAAGAATACTAACACTGCAGTCATGGGTGGGGGAGTGAGAGCGAACGTTGCAGGTGGTGATAGTGGTGTTGGTGGAGTGCGAATGAGTGTGTGAGTAAGTAGGTAAGAGGGTGATAGTGGTGTTGGTGGAGTGCGAATGAGTGTGTGGGTAAGTAGGTATGAGTGTGATAGTGGTGTTGGTGGAGTGCGAATGAGTGTGTGGGTAAGTAGGTAAGAGGGTGATAGTGGTGTTGGTGGAGTAGGAATGAGTGTGTGGGTAAGTAGGTAAGAGGGTGATAGTGGAGTTGGTGGAGTAGGAATGAGTGTGTGGGTAAGTAGGTAAGAGGGTGATAGTGGTGTTGGTGGAGTAGGAATGAGTGTGTGGGTAAGTAGGTAAGAGGGTGATAGTGGTGTTGGTGGAGTAGTAGGAATGAGTGTGTGGGTAAGTAGGTAAGAGGGTGATAGTGGTGTTGGTGGAGTAGGAATGAGTGTGTGGGTAAGTAGGTAAGAGGGTGATAGTGGTGTTGGTGGAGTAGGAATGAGTGTGTGGGTAAGTAGGTAAGAGGGTGATAGTGGTGTTGGTGGAGTAGGAATGAGTGTGTGGGTAAGTAGGTAAGAGGGTGATAGTGGTGTTGGTGGAGTAGGAATGAGTGTGTGGGTAAGTAGGTAAGAGGGTGATAGTGGTGTTGGTGGAGTAGGAATGAGTGTGTGGGTAAGTAGGTAAGAGGGTGATAGTGGTGTTGGTGGAGTAGGAATGAGTGTGTGGGTAAGTAGGTAAGAGGGTGATAGTGGTGTTGGTGGAGTAGGAATGAGTGTGTGGGTAAGTAGGTATGAGAGTGATAGTGGTGTTGGTGGAGTAGGAAGGGGTGTGTGGGTAAGTAGGCAAGAGGGCGATAGTGGTGTTGGTGGAGTAGGAATGAGTGTGTGGGTGAGTGAGGTGGGGGGGGGGGGGAGTAGAAGTATAAATATTAATACTATATCCCTCAGTGCTGGAGTGTGCGAAGTGGGGGCGTGGTAGAGTGATCGTTCCAGGTGGCGAGGTGGTATTGTGGGGTGTGAATGAGTGAGGTGAATTAATTCGAGTGAAGTATGTGAGTGAATGAGGTTAGGGTCTTAAAGGAAAGAACATTACTAATATATCCAATGGGGGGCATGGGGGAGGGGGTGAACGTTGCAGGTGGTAATGGTGATGGTGGTAGGTATGATAATAATGTCGGTGGTGTGGGGGGGGGTGAGTAAGGGGAGGGGGGGGTTTGAAGGAAAGAAGACCCCTACTAATAAATCCAATGGGTGGGAGGCGCGGCGGGGGGGGGGGGGGGGGAGAGAGAGAGAACATTGCAGGTGGTGATGGTAGTGGTGGAGGAAGGAGACAGTCAGACAGTCACTTACCATCCTCGAGCCAGCGCGGAGGTAGGCAGGTCCGTGTGTGGTGGCTGCTGCTGCTTCGTGGCTACTTTCACAACCAACACCACTGCCAACATCATCACAGTATAGTTTATTATCCACTACCAACACTAACACCACTGCCAACATCATCACAGTATAGGTTCATATCCACTACCAACACCACCAACATCCCTACCAACACCACTGCCAACACCCTCACAGTATAGTTTAATATCCACTACCAACACTAACATCCCTACCAACACCACTACCAACATCCTCACAGTATAGGTTCATATCCACTGCCAACACTAACATCCCTACCAATACCCCCACAGTATAGGTTCATATCCACTACCAACATCACCAACACCATTGCCAACATCCTCACAGCATAGTGTCATATCCACTACCAACACTAACACCACTGCCAACATCATCAATACCACTACCAACTACACCAGTACCACTACAAATACCACCAACATGATATTAGCATAAGAACATATCCACTAGTCATCACTAAAACCACTACCAACACCAATACGAACACCAACACCACTACCAATACCCCCACAGTATAGGTTCATATCCACTACCAACATCACCAACACCATTGCAAACATCCTCACAGCATAGTGTCATATCCACTACCAACACTAACACCACTGCCAACATCATCAATACCACTACCAACTACACCAGTACCACTACAAATACCACCAACATGATATTAGCATAAGAACATATCCACTAGTCATCACTAAAACCACTACCAACACCAATACGAACACCAACACCACTACCAACACCATCACCATAAACACCATTACCAACACCAGCACCATAAACACCATTACCAACACCAGCACCATAAGTATCATTATCACTACCATCATCACCCTCTTCATCATAATAATCCCGCCCCCCCCCCCCCCCATCATAACTATCATTATAATTAACATCATCATCAATACCCATGCTTGCGACTTGTAATATATGGCATAGGCGCCGAAATAATGAGTTGAAAACACCGTGATCACGATGAACCTGCATTCAATATGACATGGTTTAATATTTACAAGTATTGGATGATTGTAAAGTCGAAACGTCGCTAACTATAATTAAGGCCCATCTGAGTTACTACAAAACAAAAAAAATCAATTTATCTATTAATTCACTGTAATCACCATTATTATAACCTATCACCAATGCAATTCCTCTCACCACCATTATCACCAATACAACTCCTATCACTACCACTATCACTAATGCAACTCCTATCACCACCACTATCACCAAAGCAACTCCTCTCACCACCATTATCACCAATACAACTCCTATCACTACCACTATCACTAATGCAACTCCTATCACCACCACTATCACCAATGTAACTCCTATCACCAGTACAGCAAACAAAGTTATCATAACATGATTAGCAGTAGCACTATCACCACCTTCCACCTTCACCACTTTCACCCTCATCACCACACATCACCAGAATATCAACAACACCACGTGACCCTATTACTGTATAATGACCACTACCGTTCTTTCCGTCACACATCACTACTAACACACCGCCTGTCATCACACACCATGAACCGCAAACACCATCACACACTCTAACAATGAACCGCAAACACCATCACACTCTAACAATGAACCGCAAACACCATCACACTCTAACAATGAACCGCAAACACCATCACGCACCCTAACCATGAACCGCAAACACCATCACACACTCTAACAATGAACCGCAAACACCATCACACACTAACCATGAACCGCAAACACCATCACACTCTAACAATGAACCGCAAACACCATCACACACTCTAACCATGGACCGCAAACACCATCACACACTCTAACCATGAACCGCAAACACCATCACACTCTAACCATGAACCGTAAACACCATCACACACTCTAACAATGAACCGCAAACACCATCACACTCTAACCATGAACCGCAGACACCATCACACTCTAACAATGAACCGCAAAGACCATCACACTCTAACAATGAACCGCAAACACCATCACACTCTACCCATGAACCGCAAACACCATCACACACTCTAACAATGAACCGCAAACACCATCACACACTAACAATGAACCGCAAACACCATCACACTCTAACAATGAACCGCAAACACCATCACACACTAACCATGAACCGCAAACACCATCACACACTCTAACAATGAACCGCAAACACCATCACACACTAACCATGAACCACGAACACCATCACACTCTAACAATGAACCGCAAACACCATCACACACTAACCATGAACCGCAAAACCATCACACACTCTAACAATGAACCGCAAACACCATCACACTCTAACCATGAACCGTAAACACCATCACACACTCTAACTATGAACCACAAACACCATCACGCACTCTAACCATGAACCACAAACACCATCACACACTCTAACCATGGCGCACCACTACCATGAAGGGGAGGCTTTTACTTTGCTCCCAATACCTCCAGCAAGCATAAAAAAAAGTACCCTCAAGACCCGCCTTCAAGATAAATTTGTACATTTTTCGGTAGAAAAATTTCCTGGCCGAAGGCCAATTTTCCATAAATTACAAGCTCGCTATCGCTCGCCAGGAACAAAATCGACACCTAAATGGCACGAAAGGTCTTAAAATTTACATAAATGGGGTGAAAGGTCATACAATCACCAAATTAATGGTGCGAACGTCTTTAAAACTCAAAACTAATGGGGCTAAATATGAGGGCAAAGGGGGTCCATATAAAACAAAATTAAGCAAAATCTCCACCTTAAATACCTCTTCCTTAACTACCATTACCCATCACTTCTAAGATACTACACACATCACACACAACTACCAAAACACAACTATTATTACCGGTTTAAAACAACTATCATTACAAAGTACTACTATTACACGACCATCTACTATCACCACTCACATTGTACACACACCACACACATACCAACACACAACTATCATTACACACTACTACCATCAAACTATCATCCACTACTATCACACACATATTACACAAAACACATAACTACCATTACACACAACTATCACTATATACTACAACCATCAAACTATCATCCACTATCATCACAGACTACCATTATAGATCACAGCAAGCTATAGTAATCGATATTTAGCAGAAACACAAAGTATAATTCGTTTGAAGTATAGACATAGCTACATTAAATAAAATTCAATAAAATACTCATTCATTACTAACCCACATATCTTCATAGTTTTGCTAAATATCGATGCCTACATAATGAACTGACTTATAGCCAGAAACTAGCAAGTGGTCGATTGGCCCACATAATAGCTTAATCAATTCACCAGCATAATATCCTACACACGGCATCCCTAGGAATATTGTTTATGGAGTGGACAAAACGGATGGCAGTTTAAATGCACTCTGTGTTGTACGTGCATCAGTGAACAAGTGTTATTCGCACGATGAAATAACATAGAACAAAACACTATATTGACAATATTTTATGACTGAAAACTGGAATATGTAATTATCTGCATGTGTATTTTTTCGGCTGTCACGATTACAAGCTCATTGTATCTACACCATTCAATATATCTGTCTTCACATTATAATCACTCACTCTCACACACAAACACACTTTCTCTCTCACTCTGTATCTTCCTTTCACTTACACACACACAGGAGCGCGCACCCACATACAGTACACACACGTCTTCAAACTAAAGCCTCTTAACATTCCTATCACTATCTCCTTTTATCAACATCATCATCAGAACACGGGCTTACCTATTATCTCACCATTGTAAATCCTAAACAGCGACAGTTAGAAGGGACGACCTCAGCTGGACAACGACGGTAAAAGAGTGTATTGAAAACAATAGACACGTTATCTATGAGGATCAATACAGAAAACCAATGAACGACCGAAACTGATAAAAACGAGTGAAAAGAAATAACAAATAATACGACTTTAACACCAAAGGAAAGTAAGGAAGTGCCATAGTGAGATAACAGAAGGCGAACAGAAGAAGAAGAAAAAGAGGAATCCAAGGAAGAAGAAGAGGAGGAGGAAGACAAAAAGAAGAAGAGGAAGACGACAATAACGGGAGCAGTGAACGATGAAGGTGAGATGCACAAGAAAACGTTTGTGGTTCAAGGTTGTTTAATATCGATTCATACGTGGCTGTAAATAATGTGTTATGTGTGTGTGTGTGTTTGTGTGTGTGTGTGTGTGTGTGTGTGTGTGTGTGTGTGTGTGTGTGTGTGTGTGGGTGTGTGTGTGATTTTTAAGATGTATGATGTATGTATGAAATTTTTAAGATGTATAATATGTGTATGTGTGTGTGTGAGTTTTAAGTTATGTGTATGTGCTATTTTGAGTGTGTCGTGTGTGTGTGTGTGTGTGTGTGTGTGTGTGTGTGTGTTGTTCGTTGCATGGTGTGTGTCGTGGGGTGCTGTGGTGTGTTGAGTTTTTCTAAGGCTGTGTGTCTGTGTGGGTGCTATTTTTAACTGTTGTTGCTGTTGTGGGTCTATGTGGTTATTGCCTTGTGTGGTAAGTCATATCTTCTGAAATCACTACGTCGCGCTTGCATTTTTCAGGTCTGTTCAACTTCTGCGAAGCCTGTGTGTAAAACTGTAAATATATGTTTATGTTATACAAGTGTTGTCCTGTCCTCACTCTGTGAATCTGATATGTCGTAATTCTGAGGCATACAAGCTGTTATGACCGTTGTACAATTGTAAATGTATAAGTGCATGTAAACGTCTTGCGAGAAAATGTGTGGTGCAAAATTCCATATCGACAAGAGCCCCTCCATTACACGAAAACAGAACAATAACGAATAGAAACGACAAACAAAAGAAGATCGATTAATATAATGAGAAGATACACCAACTTAATTACGAAGCACAGTGGTAATATGGTGACATTACCCAAACAAAACTCGCCAATCATTCAGTACTTTATACGGCCGATATTGCCGTGGTTCCCAGTCTATTTTCTGCATCACGCTAGCTCAGTTGATAACGTATCTGTCTACCACCCAGCTGACTCGGGTCCAATCCATTTATCAGAGACATAGCAAAATCCTCAATAATAATGATGCTTAAAAAAAAAAAAAAAAAAAAAAAAAAAAAAAATCCTGAAATACAATGAGCCGATAAACCTGATAAACTGCGAACCACAGTGGTAACATAAACCCCGTGACAACAATAACAACAACAACCCCGTGACAACAACTAAATTAACCCCGTGACAACAAAAAGATGCTGAGCTAACAAAAAACGCCAGCTGACAACAACTGTCTTTAAGCTCCTGCACGTGATCAACACACAGTGACACGGCTGACAACAACATTGATACCCCAGTGACCCAACAACTGAGGACCAGTCGACATACAACATTAACCTTGTCCCCTTGCCTGTGACGTCTCGTAACAGTAATCGACAACAACATTAACGGCGCGGCCGTGACAACACCCGTCTGCCAGGTGACACACACATAGACAGCTGACAACAGGACAGTGACAACAACATTAACCCCGTGACAACAGAACAGTGACAACAACATTAACCCTGTGACAACAACCCAGTGACAACAACAGAACAGTGACAACATTAACCCCGTGACAACAACGATCCGCGCGTGGACAACATTAACCCACGTGACAAACAACAATCAAATCTAACCAACAATCTGTCGGCTCGTCGGACATATCCACAAACACTACTCGCCAGTCAATATCGTACTGTACGGCCGATGTTGCCCTGGTTT
>CM064507.1:36803032-36830532 GCA_032716605.1 Paralithodes platypus
AAAAAAAAAGGGGAGAGGGAGGAGGAGGGGGGGGGAATGAGGGAGGGGAAAAGGAAAATTGGTAGGAAAAAGGGGAGAAAAGAAAGAGGGGAGGTAGGGGAGAAAGAGAAATAGAAAAAGAGAGGGAAAAAGGAGGGAAAAAGGGGAGGGAAAGGTAAAGGAAAAGGGGGGGAGGGGGAAAGGGGGAAGAAAGAGGGAAGGGAAGGAAAAGAGAAAGGGAGGGGGGGGAAGAGGAGGAGAGGAAAAAGAAAGGGAGGAGAGTAGGGAAGAAAAAAAGAGAAAAGAAGGGGGGGGGGGGGAAAGAGGGAAGATAAGGGGGAGGAAAAAAAGCAGGGATAAGAAAGGGAAAGAAAAGAAAAAAGAAGGAGGGGATAAGGGAGGGAGAGAAAAAAGGGAGGGAGAAAAAAGAAAAGAAAAAAAGAGGGGGGGGGGAAAAGGGGAAGGGGGGGGATAGAGGGAGGGAGGGGGATGGAAAAAAGGACGGGAAAGGGGGGGGGGGGGGGGGAGGGAAACAGGGGTGGAGGTGGAGGAAGGACTTACGAGGAAAAGAGAGGGGGAAGAGAAAAGAAAAAAAAAGGGGGGAATAAGAAGGAGGAGAGGATGAAATGGGGAAGGAAAAAGGGGAAGAAAAGGAGAAAAAAAGGGGGGGGGTGGGGGGGGGGAAAGGAGGAGGGGGGGGGGGGGGAGAAGGGGGGGGGGGGAAAGGGAAAAAGAGAGGGAGAAGAGAAGTGAGGAGGAGGAAGAGAAGGGGAAAGGAGGGGGGAGGGGAGGAGGGAGAAAGGGGGGAATAAAGAAGAGGGGAAAGAGAAAAGGAGGAAGAGGAGGGGAAAGAAAAGGGAGGAGGGGGGGGGAAGAGGAAGGGAAGAGAAGGAAAAAGAAAGTCAGAGAGGGGGGGGGGAGAAGGGAAAGAAAAAAAAAAAAAGGGGGAAAGGAGGGGAGAGGGGGGAGGAAAAGAAAAGGGGAAGAAAGATGGAAAAGAAAGAAAAGGTGATAGAAAAAGGGAAGAAATGCGAAGAGGGGAGAAGAGGGGGAAAGAAAAAAAGGAGGGGGGGGGGGGGGGGAGAAGGAGGAAAGCGGGGAGGGGAAAAAAGGCGGAAAAGGGGGGGAAAGGCGAGGGAGGGGGAAGGGATGGAGGGGGAAAAAGATGAAGTGTGGGGAGGAAAGAGGGGAAAAGAAAGAGGAGGGGGGGGGAGGGGGAGGAAAGGAGGAACATAAGAGAGGAGAAGGGGGAGGGAGGAGGGGGGGGGTAGAGGAAGAGTGGAAAGGGGGATGAAAAAGAAGGGGGGGAGGAGAAAGGGGTGAGGGGGGAAAGGGGGGGGGGGGGGAAGGAAAAAAGGGGAGGGGAGGTGGAGAAGAGGGAGGGAGAAAAAGACAGGGGGGGGGGGGGGAGGGAAGAAAAAAGAAGGGAAGAAAAGAAAAGAGGAAAAAAAAAGAGAAAAAAAAAAAGGGAAAGGGAAGAAAAAGGGGAAGGGGAGGAGGGGGGAGGGGGGAGAAGGAAGGTGAAAGAAAAGGGGGAAAAGGGAAGGGGTAAGGGGGGAGGGGGGGGGAAAAGGAGGGAGAAGGAAAGGGGAGAAAGGGGGGAAAACAAGAAAAAGATAGAAAAGAAGGGGGGGAAAAGAGATAAGGGGAGAGAAAGAGGGGGAAAAAAGAAAAAGAGGAAAGAGAAAGGGGGGGGCGGAGAAAAGAGGAAGAGGGAAGAAGAAGGGAGGGGAAGGCGGGAAAAGAAAAAGGGTGGAGGAAAGAAAGGAAAGAAGGGGGAGGAAAAGGGAAAGGGAGAGTGTGGAAGGGGGGGGGAGGGGAGAACGAGTAATGTAAGAGAAAAAGAGGAGAGGGGGAAGGAAAGGGGGGGAAGAGAAAGGGGGGGAGAAAAGGGAGAGGGAGAAGGAAGAGAGAGGAAGGGAGGGGGGGGGGGAGAGGAGGATAGAAAAGAGGGAAGAAGAAGAAGGAGGGGGAAAGAAAGACAAAGAAAAGAAAGAGAGGGGGAGGAAAAAGGGAAAGTGGAAAGGGGGAGGAGGAAAAGGAAAAGGGGGGGTGAGAGGGGAAGGGGAAGGGGGAGAAGGAGAAAAAAAAAAGGGGAAAGGGAGAGGGAAGGAGGGAAAAAAGAGAAAAAGGGGAAAAGGGGGGGAAGAGGAAAAGACAGAGTAGATAAAAGAAGAAGAGAAGAGGAAGAAGAGAAGGAGGGAGAAAGAGAGGGGGAGATAGGGGGAGAATTAGAAAGGGTGAGAGAAGAAGGAGGGAAAAAGAGGGAAAAGGAAGGGAGAGGAAAAAGAAAAAAGGGAGAGGGGGGGGGAGAGGAAGGGGAAAAAAAAGGGGAAGAAGGAAAGAAAGGGGAAGGGAGGGGGTAGAAAGGAGGGGGAGAAGAAAAGAAAGAAAAAAAAAAGAAAAAAGAAAAAGGGGAGGAAAAAAGGGAGAGGGGAGGGGGAAAAAAAGGGAAATAGGGAGGGAAGGGAAAGGGAAAAAGAAGGAGAAGGAAGAAAAGGAAGGAGAGGGGAGAGAGGGAGGAAGGAGAGGGGGGGGAAGAAAAGGTGGGGAGGGAAGGGTGGGGAAAAAGAAACAAGGGGGGGGAAGGGGGAAGGGGAAAGAAAGAGGAGGAAGAGAGGAAAAAAGGGAAGGGGAAAGAAAAGAAAGGGAGGGGGGAGGAGGGAGAGGAGGGGGGGGAAGAGAAAAAGAGAAGGGGGAAAAAGAAAAAAAGGAGGAGAGGAAAAGAAGAGGGAGGAAGGAGGGGGGAGGGAAAAGGAGAAGGAGGAGGAAAAAAGGGGGGGGAGAAAAAAAAGGGGGGGTGAGAAAAGGGAGAAAGAGAGGGAAAGAAGAGGAGAGGAAAGAAGAAGAGAGAAAAAAAGAATAAAGGAGGGGGGGGGAAGAAAGGGGGAGAGAAGGGGAGGAGAGAGAAAGAAAGGGGGAAAAGGGGGGGGGAAGGGGAAAAGGGAGGGGAGTGAAAAAAAAAAGGGGAGGAGGGGGGGAGAAAGAGGAGAAAGCAGGGAGGGGGAGGGAAAGGAGGGGGGGGAAAAAAAAGAGGGGGAAAAAATAAGAGGGTTAAAAGGGGGGGGGGGGGAAGAAGGGACGAAAAAGAAGAGGGGGGAAAGAAGAGAAGGAGGGGGGGGGAGAGCACGGAAGTGGGTAAAAAGAAAAATAAGGAAAAAGAAAAAAAAAGAGAAGGTGGGAGAGGGGGAGGGGGAAAGGGGAGAGGGAGGGGAAAGAGGAGAAGAAAAAAAGACGGGGAGAAGGAGGGAAAGAAGAAAAAAGGAGGAGAGAAAGAAGGGGGGGGAAGGGGAAAAAGAAAAAAGAGGGGGGGGAAAGGGGGAGAAAAAAAAAAAAGGGAGGGGAGAGAAGAAGAGGGGGAGGAAAAAGAAAAAAGCGAAAGGGAGGGAGGGGAAAAAGAAAAGGGAAGGGGGGAGGGAGGAAAAGAGGAAAAGGGGGGAGGGGGGGAGAAGAGGGAGTAGGGGGGAGAAGGAGGGGGAGAGGGAGAAAGGGGAGGAGGGAGGAAGGAGGGAAGGGGGGGGGGGGGAGACAGAAGAAGGGAAAAAAAAAGAAAAAGGGGGTGGGGAGAAAGATGAGAAAATAGGGAGGAGAAAGAAAAGAAGGGAATAAAAAAAGGAAAGAGGGGGAAAGAGGGAAAAAGGGAAGAGGGGGAGAAAGAGGGTTGGGGTGAAAAGAAGAAAAGGAAAAAGAGGGGAGGAGAGAAGGAGGGGCAGGGGGGGGGGGAGGAGGAAAAGAAGGGGGGGGAGAAAGGAGGGGGGAGGAGAGAAAAGAGAGAAGGAGAGGAGGGAAAGGAAGAAGAACAAAGAAAGGAAAAAGAAGAAAAAAAGAGGAAAGGGGGGGGGGGTGAAGGAAGGGGAATAAAGAAAAGGGGGAAAGGGGGAAAAGTGGGAAGAAAGACTAAGGGGAAGAGAGGAAAGAGAGGAAACAAGAAAAGAAAAGGAGGGGGAGAAAAAAAAAGAAAAGAAAGGAAGAGGGGAGGGGAGAAGGAGTGGGGGGGAAAAGGGAAGGGAGGGGGGAGGGGAGGGAAAAAAGAGGGTGAAGAAGAGGAGGTAAGAAGGGAGAGAAAAGAGGAGGGGAAATAAAAGGTAAAAAGAAAATAAAAAAGAAGAGGGGAGGGGGGGGGAAAGAGGGGAGGAAGGTGGGGAAAAGAAAAATAAGAAATATAAGGAAAAAAAAAAAATAAGAAATAAAAAAAAAAAAAAGGAGAGGGAGAAATAAAAGTAGGGGTGAGTAAAAGGGAAGAAAAAAAAGAGGGAGAAGGGGAGAAAGGGGGGAGGAAAAGGAAGAATGGGAAGATAATTAAGGAACAAAAACGGAAGAAGAGAGGGAAAGAAAAGATCAGATGGGGGGGGGAGGGGACACGGGAAAGAGGGAAAGAAAAAGAAGAAAGAAAAGAGGTAAGGAGGGAAAGGGTAGGATAGATAAGAAGAGGGGTAGATGGGGGGGGAGAAAAGGAAGAATGGAGGAAGGGTAAAAAAGAGGGAACAGAAATAATGACAAGAGGAGGAGAAAAGAGGGAAATAGGGGGGGGAGGAGAAGAAAGGGAGGGGGGAGAGGGGGAAAGGGGGGGGGTGAAAAGAGTAGGAGGGGTAGTGCTGAGATGAAAGGGGAGGAAGAGGATAGAGAAAAGATATAAAAGAGAGGAAGGAAAAAGGAAGAAGAGAGGGGGGATGGGCATAAAGGAAGGGGGGGGGAAGAAAGAGAGGGGGGAAAAAGAGGGGGAAGATAGGGGGGGAATGAAAGAAAATAAAAAAGAAGAAGGGAATGCTGAGAAAAAGATAAAGAGGGAAGGGGGTGGAAAAGAGGGGATAAAAGAAAGAGGGAAAGGGAAAAAAAAGGATAAAAGAGGTAAAGAATAGAAGAAAAGGAACTAGGAGTGGGAAGGGGGGATAAGGAAAGTAGGAGGTGGGGGGAATAGTGACAATGGAAAGATAAAGGAGTAGAGAGAGGGAGGCTGCGGGGAGGAAAAAAAAAGGAAAGAAAGAGGGGAAAAAGGTTGACAAAACGGGGATATAAAAGAGGGGAAATAGAAAACAGAGAAATTAGAGTAAGAGAGGGAAAAGAGAAAGAGAGGAGAGGAAGGACAGAAAAGAGGGGAAAATGGACATAGAAAAGGATTAGAAAATAGGTATACGGAAATGAGGTAGAACAGGGAGAAGAGAAAGAGGGGATAAGAAGAAAGGGGCGCGGGAAAGGGGGTAGAAGAAAAAGGGGGAGCGGCGGAATAAAATTAGGATGGAAGATAAAGAATAAAGGAAAAGAATAAAAGGGGGTTCTTGGTACATAGACAGAATAAAGATGAAGAGGGGAGATAGAAGAGAAAAGATGGGGAGGGGAAATAAGAAAGAGATAATAGAATTGAGAAGAGTGATGTTTGTTTACGTTCATTGAAATGTGATAGAGTAGAGAGGAGTGGAAAGATGAAAGGGGATTTGGTTGAGCGGAAGAGGAGTTAAGGAAGGGAAGGAAATTCGATAATAAGGAAAGAAGAAATGATAAAAAGATAGCAAAAATACTAAAGACAGTTAGGGAAGAAAATTGAAGGGGGAAAAATGGGAGGGAAGGAAAAAGAAAGGTAAGGGAGGGGGAAGGAAAAAAGGGGTACAATAAGGAGGAAAAGGATGAATAGAAGGGAACAGGAGATAAGAAGAGGGAATAAAGGAATAGATCGACTAGAATAGAAATGAGAGGGTGAAAAAGCCAAAAAAGAGGGAGAAGGGAGGACGAAAAGAATAGAGAAAATAGAGAAAAAAATGGGAAGGGGGAAAGGGGGGAAAAAGAAGGGGGGGAAAGAAAGAGAAAGAAAGGGAAAAGAGGAAGGGGGAAGGGGCGGCGAAGAGGGGGGGAAGGAAAAAACAAGAAAAACAAAAAGGGGAAAAAGAGAAGAAAAACGAGGAAAGGTGAGGAGGAAGGGGAAGAGAAAAAAAAAAAGTGAGGCAAAAAGAAAAAGAGGAGGGAGGGGAGAGGAAAATGAGGGAGAAGAGAAAGAGAAAGGGAGTAAAAGGGAAGAAAGGAAAAAAAAAAAAGAAAAAGAAGAGGGGGAGGAAGAAAGGGGGAAGAAGGGAAAAAAGAAGAGGAAGGAAAGAAAATAAAAGGGAGGAGGGGGGGGGGGAGGGAACGAGAAAAGAGAAAAGAAGGGATAAGAATGAAAGAAGAGAGAGAAAATGCAGGAAGGGTTGGGGGGTGTAGTGCAAAGACGGAAACGGAAATAGAAAAAGGAGAAAAGAAAGGAAAAGGGAAAAGAGGAGAAGTATGGGGATAGAAAAGGCGACTGGGATATGAAGGAAATAAAAGAGAGAAATGATAAAAGTCCAAGGGAAAAGTGGAAGTGAGGTATGGGGCACAAAGTGGACAAAAGTAAACGGATACAAGAAAACAATATGAGGAAGTGAGGAAAAAGAGGAGGAAGAAGAAAAAACGGAATTGCAAAGGAATACATAAACAAAAAGGAAAAAATTTGTAAAGGGAATAAAGGATGTGCAAAAGAGGATAGAAATTGGTAGAAACCTCAAAAGAGCAAATACAAAAAAAGGTTAACCAGAGGCGAAAACAGATGGAAATTCTTCCAGATGTCAATTTGCTTCCTACTAAGCTGACAGTTTAACATAAAATGACCTAGCCGTCTGAATGGAAAAGTACTTCAATCCTTATAGAATTCTCATGTACCCCTAAAAAGGGTTAAGGAGTACGATGTGTAATAATGATGGGGAATGATATCGAGTCGCTTGTTTGAAGAAATTAATGCACTCTTGTGCAACACATTTTTAGCATCAATTTTAACTTGCAGGAGTTGCGAATAACTTTGTCATTATCTACTGGCTACTGTGTTATCAAGACCTGTTTCTAGATATGCTATGATAGCTATTAGCTCGCCAGACCAAGTATCCCATTATCCACTATGCCAGCTCTCCCTGAGTGGAGTTGTCTATAGCAGTACTGAAGCCTTTGAAGAAAAAAGAGGAGAGGAGCAATTTATCACTTTTTTTTTCGATCCTTTCCTTTCATCCCTTTTGCTATCACTCCCCCTTTTTTCGATGTACCCTTTTCATCTTTCTTTCTGTTCCACGTTCCTGCCCTTTCCGTCGCTTCTTTTTTATCATGTACAGTAAACTTTCGAAGATATTCGACGTTTATTTTGTGATACGCTTGATGTGTTGCGCACTCTAGCGGCACCAAGATGCGCGACGCCCCTCGTTATGGGTGGTGATCTGTTCCGTAGACTGTTTTAAGCGACAGCTCGCTCCCTCTGCGAGGATGGGCTCTCGTCTGGCCCTTTTTGCAGTTCGAATCTAGGGCTCTCTTGAAGTTGTCTAACGAGATGTCCCTCATGTCTCTTACCCCCGCCGTGGGAGTTGTTGAAGAGACGTGGGCCTCTGTGGTATAACCCGCCTCCTCGCAGAGAGCCCATAGCCACCCGGTTATTCATCCTGGGGATTTCGCATTCCCAGCCTCTCCTATCCACTGAATTTCATGACTATCTGAGTATGTAGGTTTGGTACTAAACCCTCTGCTATTTTCCACGTGTATATTATTAGGTACCGTTCTCTTCTAACTCGCAGTTGAGTACAGATTCAGTGCTCTTAAACGCTCCCAAGAGTGTAGGATGTTTTATCGAACTTATATGCGAAGTGCAATTTCTTTGTACACTCTCTACGTCATTCTTTCACGGCTGCTTGTGGTATGGGGATGTTTAATAACGCTACAGTATTCAAGACCGCGTAGCACTAGAGATTTGAAGAGCGTTAGCATAGCAATTCACCGCGTCTGTTTTAAAATTCACGTCAGAATCCAACACCGTTAGACGTTTCGCAGAGCCGCCACTGTTGACCTGGTTTATGTTACTTTGAAACCCATATTTTCAGACATTAAAACCCCAAGGTCTTTTCACACTGTCTTTCCGTTCTATTAGTGTGGTTAGATTCTGTTAAGTAATTTGTAATTCTCTTTAACAATCATTATTATCTCCGTAACCGTAATTAATTGGAATGTTTTCCTCATTGAATTGCATGTTGTGTTTCCCTGGTCCACTGGAACACTACATTCATGCCTTCCTTTCCTGCAGTCGGCCCCGTGTCCTCTTTGTGTGTTTACTATCTTGCTTAATTTTTGTGTCATCAGCAAAAGATGAGGACTGACACCGTACTGTGTCTGGTGTTGGTAATCGTAAATGTCGCAAATTAGTATGAGGAACAGTAAGGGGCGCTAGCACTGTTTTTCCTTTGGGGCACTGAGCTCTTTTGACAATCCGAAGGCTCAGATGTGACATTGGTTTACTGCTACCTGATTGTTTTATCGGTTTAACGAGGAAATTGTATATCCAACCGTCCGATTGTTCCCAGGTTATACCTTTTGCTTTTCAAGTTTGTGTGGCTATTATTACCATGGTCACATTTTATCAATGCCTTAGCAAAATCGTGTACAATGACAATCCACGTTTTTCTTTTCTTCTATCGCTTTTAAGACTCTTTGTCATAGTGTTTCCAAAAGGTTGTGAGAGAGCATGATCTTCTTCCCGGCTCTGAACCCATGTTGACCGGTGTTGTGTAGTTCATTTGTCTCCAGAATGTTGAAATTTTTGCTTCGTCAGGACTCCCTCGAAAACTTTAATGATGTGAGAGGTTAGAGCTACCGGGCGAGGTAAGTTTTTTGGTAGCTGCTTTACCTCCCCTCCTTTAGGCAGTGGGGCAATTATTGCGTTTTTCAAGCTATCTGGTATGTCACCAGTGTCTAGACTCCTTCTCCACATTATAGCCAGGGGTTTTGATACGATGGTCGCTGTTGCTGAATTCATCACCGACATTCAAATTCTCTATCAATTCTTCTTTTGTTGAAAGTACAAGGTCAAGGACATTATTTCCACGGGTTGGAGATCTAACAAATTGATATAGCGAACTCTCTTGCAAGTTTGTATACAGGTCTTGTCCAGAGTGTGAAGTAATACTATCTCCCCACCTGGTCACAGGTAAATTGAAGTCGCCAAAAATTACGGTATGGTATCTTGCGAGTTACTTAAGTTTGCAATTTGCTCATACATTTCTCTGTATGTATGTACAGTATGTATGTATGTATGTACTCGTATGTATGTATGTGACTATCAATATCTATATCCCAAATTTATATCTTGTACACCTGAGCTTATGTGTGCTAATTTGAACACATTGACAAATGTATTGTGTGTATCGTTTTTATTACATTAGAACACACAATTTTACAATGTAGGTAGGTCTATATGAAGAGAATATTCTATAAGACACCTACAATACTATTATCTTCCAACTTGTACTTAAATGTGCTAGTATAATAATTTCGTCAGACATTATAGAAACAACCCAACATTTGAGGTTGTGAAGATGTGCTCCAACTATTGTGGCCGACTGTACATCTCTAACATAACACTTGGGAGCTGTCCAGGTTGTTGCCAGTCATGTGTTGTCTTCTGCCCTTTCACCACCACCACCACCGCTGTCCACCTTCTCAGGCCCTTTCCCTTTCATATATCAGATCCAGATCCAGATCTCTCTCTCTCTCTCTCTCTCTCTCCTCCGGTCTCTCTAGCGTCTCGCTCTCTCGTCTCTCTCTCATCTCTCTCTCTCTCGCGGCGCGCTCTCAGTCGATCCTCTCCTCTCTCTCTCTCTCTATAATATATATATATATATATATATATATATATATATATACCGTATATATATATATACACACAAAGTATGTGTGTATGTGCGTGTGTGTGTGTGTATGTGTGTGTGTCCGCACGATTGTGCAGACATGTGTATGTTTGGATTTATGTACGATATAATTGTAAAACAAAACTTGCATATTAGCTTCGGACAGATTTTACAAAATAAATGTGAATTTCAACAAATATAATTTTTGGTGATTTTAAAGTGTAAGCAATCCAAAGAAAGTTTCTTATATTTATACAGTGTATCTCGTATACGATCATATTTATCTGGCTATCAAAAACATCCAATAAATTCCTGTTTAGTATTCAACAAATCATTTAAAGAATTGATTGCGCTTAATTCTATTTTAGAGTAGTTTCTCATTTAAATTTCCTCCAGTTAGTTGATGCAATCTTTTAAACGTATATACTAAGTCTTTTATTGCCCTCCTGCCGAGACAAAATACAATCTTATATTTTTCGCTTCAGTCTCACTTTGTTCTCAACTTGATACACATTTGGTTCTCCATATTTACTTTTTATTTCGTTACACTTTGATTTGTTCGGGTGGTTTTTTTGTTCTTCCCCCCAGGACACACTTACTTAATGTTTGCGTCTTCTTCCTATGCTCTGTTTATGCTTATTCGTCTTTTTCTTTTGCTTTATCATCATCATCATCATCTTCTTTTTCTTCTTCTTACTTTTCGTCTTCAATTTAATTTTCTTATTATTTATTATTTTTGTCTTTATCTCTATATTTATCTTTTTCTTATTCCCATCATCATCATCATCTCAATTTAATTTTCTTATTATTTATTATCTTTGTCTTTATCTCTATATTTATCTTCTTCTTATTCCCATCATCATCATCATCATCATCATCATCAAAAACACCTTATTAGTTTTCTTCTTACATTTATATCTTCTTTCTTCCTCTATTTATCTATCAAATGTATTCATCTATCAATTTACCTATCAATCCATGTGTTTATCTATCAAGCTACTAATCGATGCATTTGTCTTTCTAATATCTGAATGTCTATCTATCTATCTGTTATATTTTATTTTTACCTAGCATCCTAATGTCCTTATATATTATCTCTCTCTCTCTCTCTCTCTCTCTCTCTCTCTCTCTCTCGCTCTCTCTCGCTCTCTCTCTCTCTCTCTCTCTCTCTCTCTCTCTCTCTCTCTCTCATACGGTGTTACATAGGAGTGGAAATGATTGCCTTATATATGCCTACTCACTCAAGTCACTCACTCTCACCCCCTGCCAACCCCCCCCCCCCCCCCAACCTCTCTCTTTCTCTCAGATACACACTCACGCACACACACACACAGACAAAAAGAGTCCCTCCCTCTCCCTCTCTATTTATCTATCTATTCACCGGTCTCTCTCTCTCTCTCTCTCTCTCTCTCCTTTATCTATTACAATATAAACAGGATTCCTTGCAAATTCTCTCGCGCTTCCACATTCGTCCTCGCGAACTCTCTCTGATTCTGACTCTGATTCTGACTCTCTCTCTTTCTCTCTCTCTCTCTCTCTCTCTCTCTAGGCAGGCTTTCATTAATAATTCCACACACTCCTTCTCTCTCAAATATAAAGCTCAAAATTAAACAAAAATTCGCATTTTCCAGATTGGAAACTTTTTATAGTATATACTGTATAATAATTATATACAACATTGTTTTCAGAACTGAAATTTTCTCCATTAATTCTACAATCTTGCTTACGTATCTCTCTCTCTCTCTCTCTCTCTCTCTCTGTCTCAACCAAAATATATATATATAATATTATATATATATATATATATATCTATATATATATATATATATATATATACCGGTATATATAGATATATATATATATAACTATATACTCTATATATATATATATATATATATATATATATATATATATATATATACTGTATATATATATATAACCTTTCAATATTTGTTATCTCGGTAATATGCTATGTACCGTATTACCCTGTACCTTCTATAATCAACATACATCAGGGGTATTTAGAAACCTTTAGTTTAGTTACTTCAACCTCTGCAGTTGTCTTTGAGTTAGCTGTGGGCAGAAAACTAATTTTGGAGAGGTAATTATAAGAGTGAGAGAATTCTATTTCTTATTGCTAATCTGGCAACCTCTGCGTCATATGAGTCTGAAGGGGTTAACCGTTTATCCCTTTCCTCTCTTATGCTTCACTCCTCCTCTCGTGACGCTCTAAATTATTATCACAGGCACTCATTCATGCGTATATTTGATTTTATGAAGCGTTATTTCCACATAGCGATTTTGATTAGTTGTTTGGCATTTATCTTGTTTCATCCAAGTTTTGGTTTGTTTATTTTGCAAGTTTTACAATTGTATTCATCATATATCTTAAATCATGCACCGTAGATAATGTATAACTGCATTTTAGTATTGATGTTAATTGGTAAATGCAAATAAATTATAGCCTATAATTATAACTCTATAACAATACAGACAGTAGGCTCTAAACTAAAGTAAAGCTACTATTAAATACAAGCTATCTAATTATTGGAGAAATATCGAACGTCAACAATCAGCTGATAGTACTTGGGAATCGGATCTGACCATAACTACATCTGAACATGAGATTGAGGGGTCAACAATACAGAAGTTAAAATGAGGGGAAAATAATATTAAGTTGTTTATCTAACTATATATACAAATGCATTATTTAATACATTTATTAATTGACTTATTATTATTAATGGTATTATTACATTATTATTATTAATGGTATTATTACATTATTATTATTAATGGTATTATTACATTATTATTATTTATGGTATTATTACATTATTATTAATGGTATTATTACATTATTATTATTAATGGTATTATTACATTATTATTATTAATGGTATTATTACATTATTATTATTAATGGTATTATTACATTATTATTATTAATGGTATTATTACATTATTATTATTACTGGTATTATTACCTTATTATTATTAATGGTATTATTACATTATTATTATTAATGGTATTATTACATTATTATTATTAATGGTATTATTACATTATTATTATTAATGGTATTATTACACTATTATTATTAATGGTATTATTACATTATTATTATTAATGGTATTATTACATTATTATTATTAATGGTATTATTACATTATTATTATTAATGGTATTATTACATTATTATTATTAGCTTCCTCCCTAAACCTCCAAAAAAGATTGACAAAAATACCCAAAAGACCCCCCTTCGAGAAACTGTGATTTTTTTATGTAGAAATATGCCCCAGCCGAAGGCCGATACCTCCTTAATTAATTGAAACCTCGCTTTCGCTCACCAAGAAAAAATCGACACCTAGATGGCACGAAAGGTCTCATACAAGTGCCAAACTAATGGGGCGAATGTCTTAGAATTTCAAAACTAATGGGGCTAAAGATAAGACCCCCTCCCCCCCATCCCTCTAAAATGTGGAACCTTTGCAAACAAAAACAATTGGAATAATGTTGGATATAAACTCTATGTCACGGGGCAAATTTGTTTTGGTTAATTTCACCTTTCTATCTCTCCACTGCTGTAGTATAACTAAATATATAACTAAATCACTAAATATCGTGCTGTCGCTTGCCAGGCTTTATCTTTTATGTTCACAAAGCTTGTGAACAACCCAATAGTTATAATTATCAACAATACGTAGCGGCAAATAACAGTCTGTCAAACCATTCATAAAAAAAAAAAAAAAAAAAAAAAATAAAAAAAAAAAAAAAACACACATCCGGTACGTAGGCGTCATAGAGGGTCCCAATATTGTTGATAAAATACGCGATGATAAATGTGTAGAAATGCATAATTATATGCTAAAATCGCTAACGCATGACAAGATAAAAACAAAAGGACATGCTGTATATCAAGGGGAGATTTTCACTTAAGGGCTTTTTCTGGACCCCCTTCTCCCTCATGCTTAGCCCCATTAATTTAAGACGAATCACCCTTCGGCCAGGACAATTTTCTACCGAAAAATGTACACATTTATCTCGAAGGGGGGTCTTGTGGGCATTTCTTCTAAGCTTGATGGAGGTCTAGGGAGCGAACTAAAAACCTCCCCTTAACCCTTTGAAGATTGTGACGCATTTCGACAGTTTATTCTGGCTATCATTACACGATATTTACAGCATAACAAGGATCTATGAGAAATATAAGGGCAAAGACTACCTCAATTAACCCTCTGACTTCCACATACCCTTCCTAATCAGAGTATAATCGTCTAATAACAGCCGGAAAATAGAAAAGAAATGCGTATTGGATCTTGAAAGAGTTAAGGGAGCCCACCTCGCTTTGTTTTCTCTTTCTCTCCCTATCTCTTTGGCTTGTATCCATTCGGCCCCATTCAGCCTACTGTGTTCAGACGTTTACCCCCAGCCAGGTGTCAATATTTTCCTGGCGAGCGGTAGCGAGCCAGCATATATATTTTTTTTTATAACAGCAAGCTAAATTTGTACATTTTTCGATAGAAAAATTTCTCCGGCGAAGCCGGATTTCTCCAAACAATGCTGGCTCGCTATCGCTCGCCAGGAAGAAATCGACACCTGGATGGGGATAAACGTCTTAAAACAGTTGGCTGAATGGGGCCGAATGGATACAAGCCATACAAGAGAGAAAGATAAAAAAAAAAAAGCCTGTGAACCCCCTTAAGACATGAGACTATAACCGTACCTGTTATGGATCACTCAGTGTTTAACCCTTTCAACACCATGACGTCACTTTCGTAATATTATGGTTATCATTCGGCATTTTTCTAAACTTATAATCTACCTCTAGGACCGAACGGGGTAAATACTAGCCGAATAAATCATCAATATATTATCAATATATAAAATCGTGTAATATTAGCCAGAATAAAAGATACTAATGTGTCATTGTACCGAAGAGGTTAAAGCGTGTGTATATATGTCTGTAAACCAACCTAATTGTCTGTTGGATATACATGTGGTTACTTGACTTATTGTAATGGACAACAGGCTGGTCATATTCATAAGTACAGGAATAGATAGCACTAAACAACGTAATGGAATTAGGAATTCTTCCATATATTTCTATTTTATTTTATTTTATAACTTTTTTCATAGTTTTCTGTTTGAAGTCAGCTAAAATGTTACATGTTTTTTCTTTGAAAAATAAACATTTGGTCACAATAAATAAAGTTCTGCTAATATTCTACTTCACTTCGCAGTCATAACAAAAAATATATATATCTCCAAAACTTCACAACAGAATTACTGAACATTCTATATGCGTGAGCAATTGCGGTGGGATATGTGTTATAATTGAATACGTTATTTGTTCACTCATTTATATATTTACGAATGTATATTTAGTCTTAGTTATAGGATTCCCCAATAGTGCGAATATTACATCAGAAGTTGGGTGATCAATCGGTTATAATGGTTGGCTCGACTTCCCAACATTATATACTGTACACCTCAACCATGCCAACACGAAACATGTTATTGAAAGGAGAATAGTATAAGATAAGCAATATTGTAAAGCTGTGAAATATACTGAGCTGCAATCTATGTTTTAACGATCACACACACACACACACACACACACACACACACACACACACACACACACACACACACACACACACACACACACACACACACCTACACTACCGAGGATTAACCTCCCATTGTAGTACACGCACCCTCTTTACCTGACCTTACCAAAACAGTTTCTGTATGTATGTATGTTTGTGTGCATACGTGAGCGTTTGTGTATACGGACATGTGCACACTTACTGCATGTTCTTATGTTCCTATATATGTATGTATATGTATGTGCGCACGTACGTGTATACTATGTTCTGTATATGAGTAAGTAAATAAATGTGTATATGTACTGTATATCACTTACTCTCATGGTTATTTTATGATAATTTGTATTCTGCACATGCATCATTATTGTATTTATTTATTTTGTTTGTAAACTAAGCTTACCATCCTCATATCTGTACATCTCATGTTCATCCACTAAATTGTAAAATGTGTATTTTCAGCTCATGAGGCTGCCATTCTTTAATAAACCGTTTATTATTATTATTATTATTATTATTACACACACACACACACACGTTTCATACCGCATTTGGTTTATTAACCCCTTCAGCATGATGACGTAATTTGCATCATACTCTGGCTACCATTAGACGATTTTTGTTCTAGCTTATAACTTTGGGACTCCAAGCGGTAAATACAATCTCAATAAACCCTCTTATTTTCTTTCTCTAACTGCATAAAATCGTCTAATTGTAGCCAACATAAAAGATAAATAGGAGTCGTCGTAATGAAGGGGTTAATGTACTGAGAAAGACGAGACATAAAACCGGAAGTAGGAAGTTGATTCGAATGGTACCTAATTTCTTACATGTTACATACCTTATATTTATCTATTCCATACACAGCCTATACCTTTTTACCTATATTCATACAGAACACCACACACTACGTAACACCAAGATTTATATATGCTAAATATATACCATTAATTACCGAAATTCTTACGACATACCGTGTTTCATACCGTATATTAGTAAAACATCATCCTATATAATTTAAAATGTAAAACTTGCAAACTAAACAAACCAAAACTGGGACAAAGACAATATAAAGTCAAATTAACTTATCAAAGTCGCTATGTGGAAACAACGCTTACTAAAATAAAATTTATGAAATAAAAGAACACAATCCACCACATAGGGTGTACATTACTACTTGAGCAAGTTAATCTGGGTCCGGGACTGGAGTTCTCGAAAAGGGGCTCCATTCCTGACGCTATTCTTGACTTAAGCTGGTATCACACGAGCGTTTTTTCCCTCAATATTTATCCTCAACACTGGTCTGGCAGCTTATGAGGCTAACATTTAAAATATTTCTAGTCTAGTAGTCTATAGTCTAGTTTCCGATACCAGTGCAGCATATTCCAGAAATGTTGCCAGAACATTTTTGATCATTGAATGTTGACTATATAAGCTCTCGTGTGATACCGGCTTTACACTGCGCTGGCTTAATAATCCAGAAAGGTTGATAGCCGCTGAAGTCCTATTTTAACTAAATAACATATAAATTAAGGAACTCCCCCCCCCCCCCCGTTCTTAACATTAATCCTCCACTACAAACCCCAATGGACTTGAATAAACTAATTAAAGCATATGGTCCTCCCGGGATTCGAACTCGGGACAACCCAAACCAAAACCCATTTGTACGTGAATATGTACGTGTACGTGGGTTTGTACGTGAATAAACTAATGAAAGCATTATTTATGGTCCTCCCAGGATTCGAACTCGTGACAACCAAACCCCATACTGTACTACATACCGTATATCTTTCTTCCCTCAGATGTGGGCGGTGGTGTGGCTGGGCGTGTGGGCGTCGTGGGCGGGGGCAGCACCTACGGACAACAGTAAGTATACCATAGGGGTTTATATAATAGACAATTAGTAAGTTTTAATAATCACGATAATTTTTCAATTTTCTTACGATTCATTTCTAAGTGTAATTCGATTTTTTTTTTAAAGAGAGAGAGAGAGAGAGAGAGAGAGAGAGAGAGAGAGAGAGAGAGAGAGAGAGAGAGAAGAGAGAGAGAGAGAGAGAGAGAGAGAGAGAGAGAGAGAGAGAGAGAGAGAGAGAGAGAGAGAGAGAGAGAGAGAGAGAGAGAGAGAGAGAGAGAGGAGAGAGGGAGAGAGAGAGAGAGAGAGAGAGAGAGAGAGAGAGAGAGAGAGAGAGAGAGAGAGAGAGAGAGAGAGAGAGAGAGAGAGAATCATATATATTTACCCACTCAATCGCCCCATCTGCATTGTAACACTTTCATTTAGCATCTCTTATCACTAAACTTTCCCGTAAACTCTTAGACTACTGGCTGAAAACAACAGAATATATACACAAAACTCGTTACTATGAACCCGTCCAACAACCAACCAACAACAATAACAAAAACAACAACACTCTCTCTCTTTCTTTATATATATATATATATATATATATATATATATATATATATATATATATATATATATATATTCAGTATATAATTATATAGTCATAAAATCATATATTTAATTCAATAAAAATCAAGTTACTTCTATAAATGAATCCCAATGGTCTCAATTGAAATCAGAAATACTCCGGAAGTCCACGCATTTCTTTGATTGACTGTACACCAACATTCCCCTCTTGTGACGCGCCTGGTGGGAAGACCAGTGGACAGTAGCCACCTTTTACAATACGCACAGCGGACAACCTAGGGGGCCTACCTCGCTATTTTTCTCTTTCTCTCCCTCTCTCTTTGGCTTGTATATATTCGGCCCCATTCAGCCTACTGTTTTAAGACGTTTACCCCCAGCCAGGTGTCAATATTTTCCTGGCGAGCGGTAGCGAGCCAGCATATATATATTTTTGTTTTGACAGCAAGCTAAATTTGTACATTTTTCGATAGAAAAATGTCTCCGGCGAAGCCGGATTTCTCCATACAATGCTGGCTCGCTATCGCTCGCCAGGAAAAAATCGACACCTGGATGGGGATAAACGTCTTAAAATAGTTGGATGAATGGTGCCGAATGGGTAAAGGTCAGGGAAAAGGAGAGCAAGATAACAAAAAGCCGGTGACCCCCCCTTAACCCATCGACAGGCCATTGTGGGCACTCATATATACAGTATATTATATATATAAGATTATTTAATGTTTGTTTATAACCAATTAATTGCTCGTATGGTTCTTATTATCAGTATTATCCCCTTAAGGATAGATTTCTAGTTTGCTCCCTAGATCCCCAACAAGCTTACACAAAATAATAATAAAATACAAAATAAATAAATAAATACAAATACAAAAATAAACGCCGAAGACCCCCCTTCGAGATAAATATGTACATTTTTCGGTAGAAAAATGTCCCAGCCGGTTGCTCCTAAATTACAGCCTCGCTATCGCTCGCCAGGAAGAAATTGACACCTAAATGGCATGAAAGGCCTGAAAATTGACAGAAATGGAGTGAAAGGTCTTAAAATCGCAAAACTTTTGAGACAAAAGTCTTGGAATGTCAAACTTAATGAGACTAAATAAGAGGGAGAAGGGAGTCCGAAATATACCCTTAAGTAAAGTACAATCTCGCTTTTCTAACATTATGTGTTGATCATTAGCTGACTTCATTCATTTTGCGAAAACCCTGACCGATTCAAAGGTATAACAGCTATTTCAAACTACCCCTATAAGTACCACAGACCTTTCTTATACTGAACAATCCTTTACCGATAGCAAGGACAAATGAAAACAAAAGTGTCATCTATTCAAAGGGTTAACTAACATTTACATTGTTTAGGACACATATAATTCAGTGATAACCCTTTCAATTACATGATGCCTTTCTCCATCTTTATGTGTGTAGCCCCAAGACGATTTCTACTTAAGGGGGGTGACCTGCATGTTTTTCTCTCTCTGGGTTGTATCCATTTGGCCCCATTCAGCCTACTATTTTAAGACGTTTATCTCCATCCAGGTGTCGATGAATACCTGGCAAGCGATAGCGAGCCACCATATTTTGGGTAATCAGTTAGACAGCTGGATAAATTTGTACATTTTTCGATAGAAAAAAGGTCTCCGGCGAAGCCGGATTTCTCCATACAATTCTGGCTCGCTATCGCTCGCCAGGATTTTTTTTTACACCTGGGTGGGGATAAATGTCTTAAAACAGTAGGCTGAATGGAACCGAATGGATACAACCAAGAAAGAGAAAAAAAGCGGGTCACCCCCTTAACTAGGAAAGGATTTATTGGTTTAAAACTGGTATGAGACAAAATTTCCCCTGTTGATACCTAGAGATCAGTCCTACTTTGCTGAAAATCGTCTGAAGTTGAACATACAAAGTGATGTTGTTGAAAGGATTAACTGTGAATTAAGAAGACAATGGATTAACCCTTTCAGTACCGGTGCCGTCCATTTACCTTTATTCGGGATACTATTATATGATTTTATTCGGTTTAAAACAGACCTCCAGCAATTAACAGGCTTCGAAGTATCTCATACACCATTTTTACTACCACAGATCCGTCTTAACCCTTTCTATACCGGTGATATCCTTTACATTATATTCTGGCAACTATTAGACGATTTGATTTAGCTTAAGGAGGACGTCTACCAATTAAAGGGCTACAGACTATCTCAACTAATTCTTTTAGCTACCATATATCCTTTCTAAGCTTTATAAAATCGTCTAAATGTAGCTAGAATAGAATTGAAAAGACGTTGCCGTTACAGAAGGCATTAATTAACTGCATAAAATCGTCTAAATATAGCTAGCATAACATTTAATAAACGTCGCCGGTACAGAAGGGGTTAATTGTTTGCAGTTGTCCATTCCCCGTATACTGAAGGGTCCGTATACTGAAAGGCCCGTATACTGAAGGGCCGACTCGTCACCACTTTCTATTTGACACCACCGCGGGCCCCGACACTTTTACTATCATATTTACCTTGCCCCTCACATCCTCCTCGCTAATTCCATACACACACACTGGCAGGGTCTCCAGTGAAATACCCAGATACGATATTTTTTTGTTATTACTTTTGTTTTATTTTTGTTTTTCCTCACAAGTGCCCCATACACATTCCGGCCAGCCTTCTGGTCGCCTACACATCGTGTAGGGATGAGTCAGTTAAATATTTATCAACTGGCAACGTCTTCTAGACTTCGTTCCCCACAGCCATACAATCTACAGGCTATAACCTATGTCAGGAGAGCTAACCCCTTCTATACCGGCCGCGTCTTTTGACTTTATTCTGGCCACTATTTGACTAATGTATTCAGTTTAAAAAGGGCCTCCAACAATTAACAGGATTCGTACCATCTCACTTAACCCTTTTCACTACCTCAGATCCTTTTTAAACTGCAAACAATCGTCTAAATGTAGCAAGAATAAAATGAAAAAGACATCGCCGGTACAGAAGGGGTTAAAAACATAGAAAGACTATAAAATTAGCGTCTATATTCCCAGACGCTACAACTGTAACAACATAAATTGTTAACTTTAAGAATCTGGAAGATTAATTTTCCTCCCAAAGTAACACTCACCTTTTCTAAGAGTAAGCTCAAAATAACATGGGTAGTACTCTTGCCAAATGTTTATGAATACAGCTGACAAAACACCAACTAAAATATTTTTAATCTGATCAAATCCCGGTTAAGTAAACTTCCATCAATATTATGTTGTGACCTGATTGAGATTTCATATAAGCTCTAATGTATTTTCTTTACACGCCAAATCGACACAACTGCATATCACACACTTTTATATTATTTCTTAAATATACAATCTATATTATGTGTCGCGACCCGCCCGCCTAGACACCCATGACAAAAGCAGAAATTGACAAATGATCAGATAATGTAAATTGTATTATATTATTATTGTTCTATGGCTCTCACACCCGAGCACACTCAAAATATAAAACAAAGCATATCACAGTTACACACACGATTTCGTGGGTATTATCCATATTGAATTATGCAGTCAGCAGCCATGGAGAGCGATTTGTGGATGGAATATGATATACATTAAATGAAATATAGTATCTGTTAGGTAATATACATATATATATATATATATAGCCTATACATATATATATATACATTATATATAAAGTCCAATGATTATATCTACACGCAGAAAGCGAAAGTAAGTCCTCGAACTTTTCTGACATTATACTTTTACTTACATATATATTCTTCCACTTAGATCCCAACGCCATACTGACCCACTTAAGAGACACTCCCTAACATAAAGAACTAATAAATTCCACCCGCATATTTACATTTCCTTCCACCTTCGCAGTCACTTTTTGAGCTATAAAGAAATGGTTGACACTCTCAGCCTTTTACCTTTCACTCTTCCACTTTTGTCTTCTTCTCTACAACATTCTGCCCTCTACCCTCTGAGAACACTCTAATCTATCTATCCAAAACCCTAACATTATCACCGGCTTACAATCGATACTCTGTTTCTTTTCAACAAACGATACATTGCAGTTTCCATCAAGATATCTCAGTTATTATGATAATTGTGTAGTAAAATTTGGTGTTAATTATATAATATTGGTATTATTGTGATGCAGAGACATAGTAGTTTCATATTTTTCCATTCAGTATCGAGAAATTAGCTGCTAAGGGATTCAATTTATTGTCAGATGAAATGAAACAGAGTATAGTGTATTTACTTAGCTGTTCGAGGAGTGGAAGGTAATTTATCCCATTCACTACCGGTGGCATCCTTTTCATTACATTCTGGTAAGTATAAGACGCTATTATTCAACTTAGGAAGGACGTCCACCAATTAAAAGGCTACATACTATCTCAATTAAACCTTTTAGCTACCATATACCCTTCCAAAGCTTCATAAAATCGTCTAAATGTAGCTGAAATAAAATACAATACAAGTCACCGGTGCTGAGAGGGTTAACGTATTATGACCTTGTTTAATTGTTGTAACCATTAATTGCAAGAGGAAACTTGAAGATTGTATTATCAGTATCAAGTAAACAGCTCAATAATGGGTTAACCCTTTGAGTACCAGCGATGTGTATTATATATTATTCTAGCTATATTTAGACGACGTTATGCAGCTTAGGAAGGATCTGTGGTAGGTAAAAAGGATTCGTGGGGATAGTTTGAAGCCTTATTGTATTGCTAGAGGTCTTTCCTAAGCTGAATAAAATCGTCTATTAGTTGCCAGAATATGACGAAAAGGACTTCTCTGGTACTGGATGGGTTAACCACACTTGATATCTAAAGGAGCATTACTGGAATTAATAGATGCTGCTCAGTTTCAACCTTTCATGTGACTAGAACAAATACACATTCAAATGACTTCAGCAATGGTCAGGTTCTTTGGTGATTAACACGACTCTAAAACACCAAAACAAGAACACAGGCACAGCCTATATATCAATATTTAACAAATCTACATATTAACACATAATTTCATATAAACATGAATCTGCGGCGCTTTTAACCTCAAATAAATCAAGCTGAATCTTTGAAAACGCAGTAAATTTCACACATAATGAAGCAAGAAGTCGAGAAAACCTAAAAACATGTACGATAAAGATGTACGATGCAAACATATATATAGTAAGGTGTGATCGGGCTAAATCGAGCAAATATGACAAACATACAAATATAGAACGAAAAACAAATATTAGGTTGTCCTGTTTTTATTTTATTTTTATATCTTTTTTTTAAGTTTGCTCCCTAGACCTCTGAATCCACCTAAAACTATAGGTTCGCTATCGCTCGACAGGGCAAAATTGACACCTATATGACACGATATGTCTTAATATTGGTAAATGATAATGGTGCGAACATCTTAACATTTCAAAACTAATGGGGCTAAACATGAGGGAGAAGGGGGTCCAGAAAGAAACAGAAAGACAAAATAACAACAAATCCCCTTTAGGTGTGGTCGGGCTAAGTAGGTCGGGTTTACAAATACACACACATTTGTCGTGTCTATTTACATGAGTTATGGGAGTGGTGTTATTTCCTAAGCTTTGACTTTCACCCAGCCAGTGGAATGCCAACGTCGTTTTTTTTTTTTTTTTTTTTAATTTATTTCTTTCCCCAGGGATTGTTGATCGTCGTAGAGATATAAAGCTATTACAGTCACAATACAGATACTAAGATACACACTTTCTCTCAGACTTGGACAAAGCGCGCGCGTACACACACACACACACACACACACACACACACACACACACACACACACACACACACACACACACACACACACACACACACACACACACACACACACACACACACACACACACACACACACATCCCATTTACCATGTCGAATCCATGAACATATTTATAATACTTACATCACAAGAGACCAAAAAAAAAAAAAATCGTCTAGCCTATACTCAGTTTCCTTTCAGCTGGAGGCAAATTGCCATGTTTCCTCATTGTTTACTTTGCTATTTTGAAGATAATTAACCGTTTCAGTACCGGTGCCGTTTTTATAACTATATTCTGGCTACTAGTATACGATTATATTCAGTTAAAAAAAAAAAAGCCTCCAGTAATTAACAGGCTTCAAAGTATCTAACTTAACCCTTTTTACTATCACAGATCCTTCTTAGATTACATAAAATCATCTCAATAAAACTAGAATGAAACTAAAAAGACGTCGCCGGTACAGAAGGCGTTAACTATATATATATATATATATATATATATATATATATATATATATATATATATATATATAGGACCATATTACCAGTCTTGCTAAGGCAGCCTCCCAGAAGCTGGGTGTGCTCAACCGCCTTAGGGGGTTCTTTTCCCCTGCACAGCTTCTTGCTCTGTACAGGGGCATAGTGCGCCCTTGTATTGAGTATTGTTCACATGTGTGGGGAGGTTCCTCTCACACCGCTCTCCTAGACAAAGTTGAAAGGAAGGCCTTTCGTATCATTAACTCCCGTCCACTCGCCAACTCTCTGCAATCTCTCTCTCTCCGCCGCAATGTTGCATCTCTCTCGCTATTCTATCGCTACTATAATAATCAGTGTTCCTCAGAGCTATCCCAGTGCATACCACCTCCTTTACGTAGGGCACGTGGTACCCGTCTTGCAACTCAATCCCACCCCTACTCTGTGCAACTCTCCAACCCAAGAGTGAAACGTTACTCTCAAACTTTCTTCTACTCAACAGCTGAGCTCTGGAACTCTCTCCCAGAATCAGTCTTTTCCCTGTTCCTATGACTTAAATTGCTTCAAACTCCGTGTGTCCAGGCATTTTGGCTCGAACGTCCCTTGATTTTGGCCCTGTCACTCTTTCAACTATGGGGAGGCACTCGCTATAGGCAGTTATGCCTTTTGCCTCCCTCAATCACATAGAAAAAAAAAAAAAAAAAAAAAATATATATATATATATATAATATATATATATATATATATATATATATATATATATATATATATATATATATATATATATTAAATAAGAAAACCTGTCATTAATATAACACAGAGACAGAGTAGTTACATATTTTTCCTTTCAGTATCAATAAATCAGCTACTAAGGGATTCACTTTACCGCCTGCTGAAATAGAACAGACTATAGTAAAAGCCATACTAATAGGAAAGAGCACGTCATGATAATACTGAAAAGGTTAACATCATAAACACAGATTTTTCACGGGGTCTAGTTAAATATGAAAACTAACGAAACCCCTCCACCAGTGCTGGCTGTGGTACCTGTACCTCTATTTTGGCTTCGACAGTTTATCTATCCTTAAGGCTGAACCTTACACCCCCAATTCACTCAAAATTAAAATAAAAAAAAATCTTCTAAAATGCTTCTTTCAACATAGGAGAATAGAATAGGAGGGCAAAAAAAAAACCATATTGCATCCATAACCCCCACCCCCCGAACGGGGGTTCACCCACACACCCCAATCAACAAAAATTTTCCCCTTCAGCCCCAATTTTTGTTTTGTGTTGTTTGTCTAAAAGGCTTCTGTAAACAATAGAAACAATCATATGAGGGCATAAACACCCATATGACATCCCTAGGCCCCCCCCCCCCTCCCCCTGTGGCCCCCAATATCATGGATTTATATAAAAATTCTTGGGAATTAGTCTATGTGATGCTAGAATACAAGATGTATACATTAGTATCCCATACATCTCGGTTCTCTCTAACAGTTTACTAATAGAAAACGTCTCTGGTAGGAGAAACTAAGCTATGTTCCCCAAAATTATGGGAATAAAGCTATGATTATAATAGTTTTGCAATTTCCAGAGATCATATATTGGCAACTCCCAAGTATAATGACACTTTTGTATATTGCTCTGCTTCGTTCCCCTTCTACAGACTATATATAGGCCTATATAGCAACGCAGAGCGTTTAGATAATGGCCGCATCTCAGATATTTTCCAAGATTCGACCTTTTTCATGTCGAAATTTGCGCTACCCCAAAAATATAAATATTATATATTTTTTTCTCAGCACCTTCTATTATTCAATATGGGAAAACGAGAATGCACCGTTGTAGGGGATGCTTGTAGGATACGCCAGAAAAAAATTGGGGGAAATTTGAACAATTTTCAATGACTCATTAGATTTATCATATAGTTTAATGAAATTCGCGCTCGCGCGCACGCACATAGAGAGCTGATTTTTTTTCAGCGAGTCTTAGTATTTCCATTGGTATTAAGATGGTATAATGCCAGAAACAAATCTCTTATACAGGGTGAATTGGGGGTGTAAGGTTCAGCCTCCCCTTAATTAACCCTTTGAGTACCAGCGACGTGAGTTATATTGTATTCTAGCTATATTTAAACGATATTAAGCAGCTTAGAGAAGATCTGCGGTAGTTAAAAGGGTTGGTTGAGATAGTTTGAAGCCTTAATATTGCTAGAGGTCCCTTCTAATCTGACTAAATCGTCTAATAGTTGCCACAATATAATGAAAAGGACGTCACCGATACTGTATGGGTTAAAGGGGTGGGGTTTATATATTGGTCTATTTATTCATATACTTATTTAGCTTTTTAGTTTAGACCTTTATCAAACGTAAGATAAACACTCCCTAGACCCCCCATCGAGATAAATGTTTACTTTTTCGGCTGAAACATTCCTCCTTAAATTACAGGCTTGCTATCGCTCGCCAGGAAAAAATCGACACCTAAATGGCACGAAAGGTCTTAAATTTAACAGAAATTGTGGTAAATGTATTAAAACCGCCAAACAAATGAGGCGAACGGCTTAAAAGCTCAAAACTGTTGGGGCTAAACATTAGGGAGAAGGAGGCTCGAAAAAAACAGCTAAGTGAAAATCTCCCCTTAAAGGATGTCCGTAGACCTTATCTCAATAGCCAAACCTTAATTCACCATCTCCCTCTCACCCCAGCAGGTGGTACTGCCAAAGTTAAGGGGGCCCACCTCGTTTTTTTTTCTCTTTCTCCGTCTCTCTCTGGGTTGTATCTATTCAGCCCCATTCAGCCGACTGTTTGAAGACGTTTATTCCCATCCAGGTGTCCATTTTGTTTTCATGGCGAGCCACCATATTTCGTATAATGCTTTTGACAGCATGCTAAATTTGTACATTTTTCGATAGAAAAATGTCTCCGGCGAAGCCGGATTTCCCATACAATGCCGGCTCGCTTTCGCTCGCCAGGAAGAAATTGACACCTGGATGGGGATAAACGTCTTAAAACAGTAGGCTGAATGGAGCCGAATGGATGTAAGCCAGAGAAAGGGAGAAAAGGAGAGAAAGAGAAAAAAAAACAGGTGACCCCCCTTTAACGAGGCGTCTTCACTTGTAGTCCGTGGGTTAGCAATACATTAGTAAAGGCTAATGAATCACGCGGTGTCTGTTAACCCCTACTGTTCCGGTGACGCATTTCTTATTGTATTCAAAAGGGCCTCCAGAAATTAACAGGCTTCGTACTTTGCCACTTAACCCTTTTTACTCCCACAGATCCTTTTTAAACTGCGCAAAATCCTCTAAATCTAGCTAGAATAAAATGAAGAAGTGACCGGTACAGAAGGGGTGAAGGAAAGGGTGAGATAGGGAAGGTAGGGGCAGGTGAGGGTGGGGGACATTACTCAAGCTGTCACGGTGATAGGGGTAAGGGACAGGATCTCAGCTGGAACGACAATGAAGATAGAATGGAGTGTGACTGTCTGAATGGGAAGTGTGTTTAGGTGGTAGCAGTCCGAACAATACGTTTGTCGCGCATATATATATATATATATATATACCAGTACTGTCTTGGTAGCGTAATGCAT
>CM064507.1:36835532-36855532 GCA_032716605.1 Paralithodes platypus
CACATTTTTTGTACTAATAAAGAATAATAAAGGTACAAAAATAATACTTGCGTTAATATACAGACCTCCAGCTCAATCAGTGCAAACTGACCGAGAAATTTACTAACAAATTGCAGATGTAAGTAACTCACAAGATACCGTAATTTTTGGCGACTTTAAGTTACCTGTAACCAAGTGGGGCGATACTCTTACTTCACACTCCGGACATGACTTGTATACGAACTTGCAAGAGAGTTCGCTTTATCAATTTGTTCGAACACCGACCCGTGGTAATAACGTTCTTGACATTGTACTTGCAACAAAAGAAGAATTAATAGAGAATTTGAATGTTGGTGATGAATTCAGTAACAGCGACCATCGTACGATAATTTTCACTTTAAACTTTACTAGTAACGAACCAAATAGTAGCATCGAAAAAGTCCCTAATTTCAAGAAAGCAAACTTTCATAAACTTAGAGCTATGTTTAAAGAAACTGACTGGAGCTTTTTAATTAACAATAACGACATAAATACATCTTGGAAGTTATTCGAAACCACTTACCTAAAAGCAGTGCAAGACTGCATACCATCGAAAATACGGCGTCCAGGCCATAATAATAAGCCCAAATGGTGGAATAAAGATATTTCAAACTGCCTGCTTGCTAAAAAATTTGCTAATGATAGATTAAAATCCTCACAAAATGACGAAGAACGGGTGAAATTTGTAGAGCTACGACGCAAAGCCAAAAAGTTAATTAAGCAAAGTAAAAAGACCCTAGAGTTACATATTGCGAATCAAAGTAAAACAAACCCGAAAAAATTCTATAGTTATATCAGAAAGAAAAAAGTAGTTACTTCAACTGTTGGACCGATAGTCGATGAAAATGGAGAATACACCGAAGACGAAGTACAAATGAGTAATGCCCTCAATACCTTCTTTGAATCAGTTTTTACAACAGAAGACCTCAGTGATATCCCTACACCATCGCCGATTCAGATTGATAATTCAGATGTTCTAAGCAATATCACCGTTACAGAGAGAGAAGTATTGAATTGTTTAGATAAACTCAAGGTAAATAAAACGCCTTGACCTGATACAATCTCGCCTAGAGTTCTAAAGGAAGCTAAGGATGAGCTCTCCAAACCACTTACTTTATTATTCAATAAATCCTTGCAGTCTGGAACTATGCCTGATCAGTGGAAGATAGCCAATGTATCACCGATATTAAAAAAAGGCAGCAAATCCCTACCCAGTAACTATCGTCCAATTAGCTTAACCTCAGTTGTATGTAAAATGCTAGAAACGGTCATAAGAGACAGACTCGTAAATCACTTGGAGGAAAATAACATACTTAAAGATACTCAACACGGCTTTCGTAAAAAACGTTCCTGTTTAACAAACCTCTTAGACTTCTTCCACGATATCCTCAACCTCTACGATGAGAGTAAAGCTGTAGATGTTATATACCTTGATTTTCAAAAGGCCTTTGACAAAGTTCCCCACAAACGTTTACTGCTAAAACTAAAAGCGCATGGAATACAAGACGGTGTGTTGAAATGGATAGAAAATTGGCTCAGCGATAGAAAGCAAAGAGTAGTCATAAACGGTAAGGCATCTAAATGGACCAATGTAAGTAGCGGAGTACCCCAGGGATCGGTACTAGGACCAATTCTCTTTCTAATTTACATCAACGACATAGATGAGGGTCTCACCTGTACAATCTCAAAATTTGCTGACGATACAAAAATTGCAAATAGCGTACTTTCAAAAGAACAAGTTGACGATATGCAACACAATCTAGATAAATTGTCACATTGGGCCTAAATTTGGCAAATGAGTTTCAATGCGGATAAATGTAAAGTACTACATATCGGATACCTAAATGAGAAAGCAAACTATTCGATGAATGGAACTCAGCTTAAGAATGTAAACAGAGAAACCGATCTGGGAGTAACAATATCGAGTAACCTAAAACCGAGTCAACAATGTTCAGAAGTTGTTAAGAAGGCAAACAAAATAATTGGCTTTATAGGCAGGTCATTTGAGCATAAATCCAAAGACGTTATCCTAACCCTTTACAATTCCTTAGTCCGCCCTCTTCTGGAATACTGCGTTCAATGCTGGTGCCCCCCTTATTACCAAAAAGACATAAACAAGCTAGAACGAGTTCAACGTAGAGTTACCAAAATGATACCTAGCCTAAAGAACAAACCATAGGAAGAGCGTCTTAGAGAATTAAATCTATTTCCTTTAACCCAGCGCAGATTAAGAGGTGACTTAATTCAAGTGTTCAAAATCATCAAAGGCATCGACAATATGAACTGTAGTAAGTACTTCACTATCGACCAATCTAATTACACGCGGGGGAAACCGGTTGCAAAATTATTGGTAAATCTTTTAACTCACACGAATCTAAGAATTTCTTCTTCAATCGAGTTGTCAACTTGTGGAATGGGCTTCCCTGAGACGTTATAGACTGCAGCACCGTTGATTCATTTAAACTCCGCCTAGACAAATATCTCTCATCAAACCCGCGACTGACTGCGTTTGTAAATGAATAACTTTATTTTATCCTCCCCTCAGTTACTAACCCATATGTCCCCTACTAACTTCTTAGTCCTGCCACGAACATTAGTTCCAGGGCAGTAGTTCCCTTTCCAATGTTCCCTTACCCACTCTAAACCACTGTTTGGACACTTGATCCTCAGTGTTTTGGAGGACAAGCAGCCTAGAAGGGTCACTAGATCTTTTGTTGCTTGATTTCCTTTGTACTCCTTTGTACTTATCAGAAAAACAACATACTGCCCCTTGTTCTGCCTTTTATCAAATGTATCATCCTGCAATAGAAGATGCATGATCCCTACCAAAAGACGCTGACATACAATTTTTCAACAATGCTGTAAACCAAATTCATGTCTAGAGAACCAGCTTGCTACTACCTCTTCTGCCTTTCAAAAACTCTATCATCACCTGATCCTTCAATAAAAGCTGGATTCCCCTAATACCAGACGCTGACATAATCTTCAACAACGTGTTATCCTACAACAAAACAGACAAAACTAAGTAAACGTAAAAAACCCAACATAATACCCCACATAAAATCTTCAACAATTAATCCTTAAACAAAACTACGTTTATTTTGTTTCTATGAGAGTGACGGAGACAAAAGGCAGAACTGCCTGTGCCGAGTGCCTCCCCCAAAGTTGAAAGAGTGACAGGGCCAAAATCAAGGGACGTTCGAGCCAAAATGCCTGGACACACGGAGTTTGAAGCAATTTAAGTCATAGGAAGAGGGAAAGACTGATTCTGGGAGAGAGTTCCAGAGCTCAGCTGTTGAATAGAAAACTGAGAATAACGTTTCACTCTTGGGTTGGAGAGTTGCAAACTACCCCATCTTCAGCCACACATCAAATCTATCACCCTCCCATACAAGGTGCATTCTTCCCCTACCAGACGTTGACCCTGGCCCATAGAAAGGACCGGCGGAACATAAAGTATCTAATTGTATGAGGTAGAGGGGCCCACACCACATACCTGCCCCGGAGGTTCAAAGGGGGGGGGGCTAGTTTTCATGGCCCCCTTCTCCCTCGTGTTTAGCCCCATTGGGTTTCAGATTATCAGACGTTCGGCCCATTAGTTTGGTGATTTTAAGACCTTTCACCCCATTTTGTTGTCAATATTAGGACTTTTCGTGTCGTTTAGGTGTCGAAATTTCCTGGCGAGCGAAGGGAGCCTGTAATTTCAGAGGAAGCGGCCTTTGGCCGAAGTAAATTTTCAATCGAAAATGTACACATTTATCTTGAAGGAGGGTCTTGGGCGGGTGTTTATTTTTTTAAGTTTGATGGAGGTCTAGGGAGGAAACTATAACAAATAATAAAAAAATGCATAAATGAGCAAATAAATACGGCCATCCCCCCTTAAGACCTTTACAGTCATCTCACCCTTCCCTTTCACTTTTGGTTAGCATGAGGAAGAGCCTGTGAGAATATGAGGGTTGGCCTAAGAGTATTTACCCAATATAGATTGTTTAACCCCTTCTGCACCGGCGACGTGTGTTATCTTTTAGTCTAGCTATATTCAGACGATATTATGCAGCTTAGGAAGGATCTGCGGTAGTGAAAAGGGTTGGTTGAGATAGTTTGAAACCTTATTATTGCTAGATTTTATTCTGATTAGGAAGGACCTTCCTAATCAGAATAAAATCGTCTAATAGTTGCCAGAATATAAAGAAAAGGACGTCACCGGTACTGTATGGGTTAACCCCTTCTGTACCGGCGACGTCTTTTTAACTTTCTTCTGGCTACTAATAAACGATTTTCTTCAGTTTTAGAAGGGCCTCCAGATATTAGCAGGTCTCGAACTATCTCACTAAACCCTCTTTACTACCACAGATCCTTCTTAACCCTTTGAATACCAGCGACGTGTATTATATTTTATTCTAACTATATGTTAACGATATTATGCAGCTTAGGAAGGATCCGGGGTAGTTAAAAGTGTTGGTCAAGATAGTTTGAAGGTTTATTATTGCTAGAGGTCCTTCCAAATCTGAATAAAATCGTCTAAGAGTTGCCAACATATAATACAAAGGACATCCCCGGTACTGTATAGATTAAGCTACACAAAATTTATAAATATAGCAAAAATAAAGTTATATAAATGTCGCCGATACAGAAGGGGTTAAGTCCTTTCCGAACCTGCATAACATCGTGTGGTGTTAGCCAGGATATAATGTAATGGACGCCATCGTATTTTGAAGCACAAGGGCCTAACGACTTATATTTTACCAAGATGGCATATTGGAGATTCATATGCATACAATTATAAGGTGAGGCTGATGGACTGTTGAGGTTAAGGAGAGATGGGTCGTTTTTCTGGTCCCTTTCTCCCTCGTGATGAACCCCATTTGTTTTGAAATTATAAGACGTTCGGCCCATTAGTTTGTCGATTTTAACCCCTTTCGCCCCATTTCGTTGTCAATTTTAAGACCTTTCGTGCCATTTAGGTGTCTATTATTTTCTGGCGAGCGATAGCGAGCCTCACCTTATAATTGTATGCATATGAATCTCCAATATGCCGTCATGGTAAAAAATAAGTAGTTTGGCCCTTGTGCTTCAAAATACGATGGCGTCCTTTACATTATATCCTGGCTAACACATTATAACACACGCAACAAAGCCACTCCAACAGCTTCCTCTCTCTCCAACATCCCTTCTACCCTCTCAACACTCTTCAAAAAGTAGAAACAAGGTGCCGTTGTAAAGGCTTATCCCTCAATACCTCCACCTGACCTATCCTAAGAGGAGCGTAGTAAGGAAGAGGCAAACCGGTTCACCACAGACGGATATTGGGTGAACACGGTGGAAGGGAAGGTGAAAGTCACTTATTGAGGAAGTGTCCGGGCAGGGTGGAGATAGATAGATAGACAGATAGTTAATTCTTTATTTCATAAACGTTTTACATATACAGTATACAGTTGATAAAATTTCATCCTACCGCAAGGTGGGTTCATTATTTTGAACATAATGTATTCGTGACTTAATTGCATCTATGTTTGTCATTAGATATATATATATATATATATATATATATATATATATATATATATATATATATATATATATATATATATATAATATATATATATATGAGAGAGAGAGAGAGAGAGAGAGAGAGAGAGAGAGAGAGAGAGAGAGAGAGAGAGAGAGAGAGAGAGAGAGAGAGAGAGAGAGAGAGAAGGGGTGGTGGTTAGGTGACACTACATGAAGCTCTACTTAAGCTTTTCATTATGCAATAGTACAATGGAGACTGATTCATAGGTATTAATAATGTAATCACTAAAAGGGCTATTCAATTGCACCCATGTATTAATCTCGATTGCTATTTTTTGTTTTTTTTTAATAATTGCAATGGGCAAGACACCAACAATATTAAATAACGGCCTTATTCTATTTCTTCTGCCCACTTTACCTTCTAATATTTTGTCAGAGAAATAGTACAAGTATATACTGTAGATGTAGATATATAACTATATGTTGAGTGGTACTTGAAAGGTAGACAGAATGGATAAAAAACACCATCTGAGGAAGAGCATTTTATTGACAACGTTTCGCTGATAGCTTCATCAGTGACCTGATGATGAAGCTATCTGCGAAACGTTGTCAATAAAGTGCTCTTCCTCAGATGGTGTTTTTTATCCATATAACTATATATCTGGTGAAAAAATATATAAATAAAGTGAAACTCATAGACATACTATGAATACATATAGGAAAGAAAATAAACTCAACTAAAATGCAGAAAACATCTACACCTAATCGCGGCCTTTACTCTTTTAATATACAAGCATACCGGTACTAATCAGAGTAGCAAGAAATACTGTAGGCCTAGTCAAGTGCTCAATCGGAGAAAGTCATGAAGCAAGCATAGAATGAAGCAAGTGCCCTTTTGAGGCATAAAGTTCGGGCATCACCAACGCATCATCATCTTGATTACACCATATATATATATAAGGAAGAACAACACCAAAGCGTAAAGCAACATCTGTAGTGTCTAAAACATGTGCGACGTTTCGACACCACCTTGTGTCATTATCAAGCCTAAAAAGAAAAAAAAGAAAAAGAACCTTAATAGTTGTACAAATTAATTAAACTGTGACCCAGTCTGTTGATTTAGTTATTTTTTGTTTTTTGTTAGAGAGTTGTTTTTATGAAAGTGGTACCGGTTTCTGAATGTTTTTTCTTGCGCATTAACAAACAAATTATGTGATATTTTTTTTATGTTTTCAATAGATATATTTATAAGTCGTGTTACTTCTTACACAAAAGTATGTACGACTAAGCTATTAGTAGTGACAGTAAACAGGTTTCCAAATAGTCATACATTTATCTAATACACATCCGCGATTTTAACGTAATAGTTTGTTTTCGCTTTCAGTTACAAATGATTGTGCCTTAAGCATTGTATTCTTCCAAATAACTGAACATTTGGGTATCGTATTTTCTCATGAGATTGGAACCTTTCCGGGTGGTCCGGGGGAGTGTTGGAGGGACCTTGGTGACCCTGGTCTCTGGGTCTTCTCCTGGATGACCTAGATGTGTGTGAATTTGTATTTTTGTTTACTGTTATGTTGTCCCTATTCGGGCTCTGTCTTGAGTCCCCCCCCCCCCCAAAAAAAAAAAAAAAAAAAAAGGACAAGTGGGGATTGGGCCTGAGTATATTTATTTATACATACATACATACATACATACATACATACATACATTTTAAGTTAAATGACTTAGTTTGTGTTTAGCGTAGCTTTGCATATTGTTATTGAATGTATTTATTTCTAAGTTAGTAGATATTTGCATCATAAATATCTGCATTTCTTCAGATGGATAATATTCTCAGTGTTCTTTCTTTTCTTGTTTTCTTTAATGTGTTCTTTTTTGAACATTCATTTAGACAACTGTTTCCGTTTCTAAACGTGTGTGTATTTGTGACTTAAATTTTGTGTGTCTAGCTTTGTATTATTATTTCTTATAATATTGTTATTATCATTATTATTATTATACTTATTATCACTATTATTTTACTTATTATTATCATAATTATTATTATTATTAGTATTATTGTTATTATTACTTTTGTTATTATATTTATCATTGTTGGTAGCATTAGTATTTATATTATAGTTATTATTAATATTATTATTATCATGACCATTATTATTAATATTATTAAATATTATTATTATCATTACCATTATCTATCTATCTATCTATCTAACTATTGCCTGACGCCGTGATCCCCGAAGGGGTGGCCACGAACGAACCGCCCCCATGCACCTGTCCCCAGTCAGTCGACGCCCCTCCCCCCAACCAGCACCACCTTCGTTCATGTACTTCCTCACTCCATCCTTCCACCTCATATTCGGTCTACCTCTCCCCCTCTGTCCCTCCACCTCGCTCTCATACACCCTCTTAGTCATTCTCTCGCTTTCCATACGTTCCATATGGCCGAACCATCTCAAGTTGTTCCTTTTCACACTTTCCAGCACATCTACCTCCACACCACACCTCCTTCTTACTTCCTCATTAGTCTGTCTATCCCTCCATGTAACTCCGCACGCACTCCTTAAAGTAATTCATTTCCACTGCTCTCACTCTTGGTCTGAGTCTCTCAACCAACGTCCATGCTTCGCTTCCGTAAGTCAGTGTCGGGATTACCACACTGTCATGCAAGGACTTCTTCACTTCCATACTGACCACCCTATTTCTTGTTACTGCTTTTAGCGTTCCTACAACCCTCCTCCCCTGCCGCACCCCCTCCCGCACCTCCCCATCCACAGTCCCATCCTCACTCAACACACTGCCCAGACACTTATTACCATTATCATTAATATTATTATTATTACCATTATTATTGCTATTATTCTTATTAGTATTGTCGTTGTTGTTATTATTATTATTGGAAGAGTATAACTAATCCCGCCCCCTCCCTTCCCAATGTATACGTATCTAATCAGCTGTTATTTCCCCAGCTGGTGTCCACATAACCCTAAGTGACGCCCTCCCGTCCGGCGCCAGGTTCACCGTCCACCAGGCTACTCCAAGGGGTTAGTAACTTAATTTAAGGACAGATCTGTATTTATTTGTAAATTTACTTATCTCTTTACTATTTTCTTTAGTTTCCTTCCAAGACCTCCATCAAACTTAAAATTTACCACCAGGAACCCCCATCGAGATAAATTTGTGCATTACTCGGTAGAAAAATGTCTCGGCCGAAGACCGGCTCCTCATAAATTACAGGCTTGCGATATCAGGACAATATCGACAGCTAAATGGCACAAAAGGTCTTAAAATCACCAAACTAATGGAGCAAACGCCTTACAATTTCAAAACTAATGGGGCTAAACATTATGGAGAAGGGGGATCCAGAACAAAAATACTTCCCCTTAATGCCTTAATATCTTGCAGCACGCGTAATACTTCCCCTTAATGACTTAATAACTTGCAGCACGCGTAATACTTCCCCTTAATGCCTTAATAACTTGCAGCACGCGTAATACTTCCCCTTAATGCCTTAATAACTTGCAGCACGCGTAATACTTCCCCTTAATGCCTTAATAACTTGCAGCATGCGTAATACTTCCCCTTAATGCCTTAATAACTTGCAGCACGCGTAATACTTCCCCTTAATGCCTTAATAACTTGCAGCACGCGTAATACTTCCCCTTAATGCCTTAATAACTTGCAGCACGCGTAATACTTCCCTTTAATGCCTTAATAACTTGCAGCACGCGTAATACTTCCCCTTAATGCCTTAATAACTTGCAGCACGCGTAATACTTCCCCTTAATGCCTTAATAACTTGCAGCATGCGTAATACTTCCCCTTAATGCCTTAATAACTTGCAGCACGCGTAATACTTCCCCTTAATGCCTTAATAACTTGCAGCACGCGTAATACTTCCCCTTAATGCCTTAATAACTTGCAGCATGCGTAATACTTCCCCTTAATGCCTTAATAACTTGCATGCGTAATACTTCCCCTTAATGCTTTAATAACTTGCAGCACGCGTAATACTTCCCCTTAATGCCTTAATAACTTGCAGCACGCGTAATCAGTGTGTTTGCTTACATATAATCAACGCTACATTGAACCCCTTCACTACCATCACTTACTGTAATTGTCATCATGTTCTAGTTACCATTAGACGATTATTTTTACTTATACGACTAATAAGGCTGGTTCCACGTCATCTCAACCAGTAGACCATTTCAACCAGTAGCTCTCAACCGGTGCCAAATTAACCCAGACCAACCAAACCAATGCCAAAATATAGTACTAACTTAACCTAACCTAACCGTATTGGTTGATTTGGTACTGGTTGAGAGCTACTGGTTGAAATGGTCTACTGGTTGAGTTGACCGGTCACCATAAGGCTACATACAATATCAATAAACCCTCATAATGACATAGGTCGTTCTAAAACTGCATACAATCGTTTAATTTTAGCCAGTATCAAAGGTAAAGATGCGTCATGGTGCTGAAAAGGTTAAATAGTCACATATCTTAGCCATCACTCCCACAAACCCGGACACACTTTTACTTTACTAACCCACATCACTCTCATTAATGCGGGGATGGTTGGGTATTCTGGCCCTCCTTCTCCCTCATGTTTATATGCTTTAATTTAAAAATTTTAAGACGTTCGGCCCATTAGTTTGGCGATTTTAAGTCTGTTAGCCCCATTTCTTTGTTAATATAAAGACCTTCGTGTCATTTAGGTGTCGATGTTATCCTGGCGAGCGATAGCGAGCCTGTAGTATAGGAGGAAACGGCCTTTGGCCAGGTATTTTTTACCGAAAAATTTACACATTTATGTAAAAGGGGAATCTTGCGGAATGTTGATTTTAAGTTTGATGGAGGTCTAGGGAGGAAAAACATAAATAAATAAATGAATCAATCGACAAAAAATATATACCATTCACCTGGTAATTGTATGGCTTATCTGACATTAAGGTACCATTACATAATCAACAGCTGTAAATCCACCAAGCTGCAATTATCTACTCAGGGTTTCTTGCACACTTTTTGCCCCATTCTGTGACCTCTTACTTACCAAAAACACGTCCACTTTTTACCCCCCTCCATCACCACCACTTTCCTAGATTATCTGACCACTTTTACCTGTCTCTCTTGGGGTAAATTACGTGTAATCAAATGACCCACTCTTTACCCCCTATTCTGTACCAATTGTTTATTATAATCTTATTTTCACCCCCTTTTTGTTTCAGAATAATTTATATATAATGCAAAGTCAAACTAAAAAAGTTCGTGGACAATATTGATCAAAACTTGTGCAAATATAGGTTACTGTACCATCAATTTTCCTTAACCCCTTCAACACGATGACGATATTTTCATCTCATTCTGGTTAACCTTAGGCAATTTTGTTAAGCATATAATCTACTTCTAGGACTCAAAGGATAGCACTTTCCTAAACTGCATAAAATCGTCTAATGCTAACCAGAACAAATCCAAATTACGACATCTTACTGAGGAGCTTAATTGTTCTAAAAATGCAGGCCAAAATCGTAGACCTAACCTCTGTAACTCAAAAAGCACTAGAGCAAATGGGCTGTAAATCTCCACACCTATTAATTGGCTGACCCTTCCTAAATGGTAGATATATTAGCTTGATTACTCTAGTCGCTTGTGAGTTATAGAGGTTAACCCCTTCTGTACCGGCGACGTCTGTTTACTTTTATTATAGCTATATTTAGACGAATTCCTGCAATTTAAGAAGGATAAGTGGTAGCAAAAATGGTTGATTGTGATAGTTTGAAGCCTTTTAATTGCTGGAGGCCCTTTTTAAACTGAATAAAATAGTCTAATACTAGCCAGAATTATGTTAAAAGAAACGGGTCGGTACAGAAGGGGTTAATGTTCAAGAGTTTTGGCCTACTTACTTGAAACAGGGTATAGTACCTTTTGTTTCACGTCGTACAAATGGTAAGTTAATGTCAAACACACAATAGTAAACAGAAAATGTGAAGGTTTTCGGCGAACTATTGAATTCATCTGTCCTATTGTGTGTTTAACCCCAATAGCACCGGTGACGTCTTTTTAATCACATAGTGGCAATTAATAGACGATTTTATTCAGATTAGAAGGGATCTGTGGTACGGTAACTAAATGGATTAATTGATATAGCATGTAGCCATTTAATTGTTAAAAGTCATTCCTAAGCTAACTATAATTATCTAATAGTTGCCATAATCTATTGAAAAGAACGTCACCGGTACTGAACGGGTTACGGTATTATACCCTGTGACAATATGATGCCAGTTTAGTATTTTACACACTCCATCATTAGTGCTCATAATGGGAGAACTGAGATTTTGATGCAGGTTTCTCTTGTATTTATCTCATCGGGTAGTTAGACTAGATTACAAAATATATACACACACACACACACACACACATACACATACACACACACACACACACACACACACATACACACACACACACACGTTTGGCAAAAGCGTTCCCTCTCCACAAATTAAACTGCAGAGGATTTCGTATAAGTTAACACCATGCAATGTCAAGAGAGGAATATTATATATTTTCACAAGGTAGTATTATCATATTATTTACATCTTATCTTTAAGGCATTATGTTCAATAGTAATCAGGGGTATAATCTACATTTGCTATTTTTCATTAGAGATATTTCGGAAATATTTATATAATGATTAGATAAGCTTCTATATCATATATAAGTAAATTAGTTCATAAATAAAAGCTATATGCGCATGTATGTAATCTACTATAATAGATAAATTCAGAAAATGTATTTGAGTTCAGGCAACAAATTAAAAATAATTATACATAGATTATTCATCGGCTGCTTACTCATAAATATAAGTACCGGGTATTTACACTCAAAAATAACAACCCTGAACTTATATTTACATTAATAAATATAATAATTGATATAAAGCAAACTTACTGTATATGAGCATTTCTAATTATGACTTGTAGAACATTTTCAGCTATTGCTTTCTTTGTTTCTTAATACTAATGCAAACAAATTTTGCAGGTGAGGGAAGTGACTTATTCATCCCGGGCCGTGACATCGGAGGCAACACAGGCGTGGTGGACCAAGCCTTCCAGGACCTGACCAGACCTCACAGTTCCGTACTGCCGGGTAACTTTGTCAGCGGGCCATACTCATCTTTCACACCTTCCGGAAACACCTTCTCATCTGCCCCCGCTTCCAAGACATCATTTAGTTCTGTTCCAAATCGCAGCAGTAACCTCCAGTCCTCATCCTTCACGTCTTCTGGAAGTTCCTTCTCGTCTGCCCCCACTTCGAAGACACCATTTAATTCAGCTCCAAATCCAAGCAGTAACTTCCAATCCAATCCGTCTAGCAGTAGCTTATTTGTGTCTGCCCCAGCTTCCGTTAAGATAATCCATTCCCCCCACTCTCAGGGTAACATTATCCAGTCAGCACCAGCTTTTGAGAACAATTTCCAGTCAACTCAATCTCAGAGCAATGTGTTCCAGTCTGCCCCAGTCTCTGTCAACAGCTTTTCGTCAACTCAGTCTCAGAATAACAACTTTCAGTCTACTCCAGGTTCTTTCAACACCTTCCAGTCTTCTCCTCCTGGAAACTCCTTCCACTTTTCTTCACCAAACACCGGCCAATCAAATCATAATTCTGGTGGCACATTACAAGGCAATAATTTCAATTTTGCGCCTGCTTCTAACAGTTTTAACTCAGCTCCATCGCCTATCAACAGCTTCCAGTCTGGCCAATCTCCTTCTCAGACACTACATTCTACTCAAATTTCTTCGAATAACTTCAATTCTGGCGCTGGTCAAACTAATGCCTTCCAGTCTGTTCCTTCAAATACTTTCAATCTTCCTACTAACTCCATCTCAGTGAACAGGCAGGGTCTTCTAAATGGAGGTCAAGATGCTTCCCTCAGTCAAAACACGGGTTTTGTCAACTCAAATTCAGCTCAAGATCAAGACATAAATATTCATAACATTATAAATTCCGGAGCTTCATTTGGCAATCAAGGAGTACCATTTACAAGCTCTGTTGTGTCTGACGTAACTTTGTCAACAAGTAGTGGTACTGGTGGAGTTGCAGGTGCAAGTTCTGGAGGATTGTCCTTTGGAACCAAACTAAATTCTGGAGAGTTTGGTACAGATCTAAGAAGTTCTGGAGAGTTTGGTATAGATCTAGGAAATGCTGGAGCGTTTGGTACAGGTCTAAGAAATTCTGGAGTGTTTGGTACAGATTTAAGAAGTTCTGGAGAGTTTGGTATAGCTCTAGGAAATTCTGGAGAGTTTGGTACAAGTCTAAGAAGTTCTGGAGAGATTGGTATAGCTCTAGGAAATTCTGGAGCGTTTGGTACAGGTCTAAGAAGTTCTGGAGAGTTTGGTATAGCTCTAGGAAATTCTGGAGAGTTTGGTACAGGTCTAAGAAGTTCTGGAGAGTTTGGTACAGATCTAAGAAGTTCTGGAGAGTTTGGTGTAGCTCTAGGACATTCTGGAGAGTTTGGTACAGGTCTAAGAAATTCTGGAGAGTTTGGTATAGATCTAGCAAGTTCTGGCGAGTTTCATTCAAATGCAGCAGTATCTGGAATATCGTCTGGAAATTTTGAAAATATTCATCAAAATACAAATTCGTTTGGGAGTTCCATACAAGGCTCTGGTGGTAATACAGGATCCGATATCGGAGTGCCTCTATTAGCAAGTTCTGGCGAGTTTCATTCAAATGCAGCAGTATCTGGAATATCATCTGGAAATTTTGAAAATATTCATCAAAATACAAATTTGTTTGGGAGTTCCATACAAGGCTCTGGTGGTAATACAGGATCTGATATCGGAGTGCCTCTATTAGCAAGTTCTGGCGAGTTTCATTCAAATGCAGCAGTATCTGGAATATCGTCTGGAAATTTTGAAAATATTCATCAAAATACAAATTCGTTTGGGAGTTCCATACAAGGCTCTGGTGGTAATACAGGATCCGATATCGGAGTGCCTCTATTAGCAAGTTTTGGCGAGTTTCATTCAAATGCAGCAGTATCTGGAATATCGTCTGGAAATTTTGAAAATATTCATCAAAATACAAATTCGTTTGGGAGTTCCATACAAGGCTCTGGTGGTAATACAGGATCCGATATCGGAGTGCCTCTATTAGCAAGTTCTGGCGAGTTTCATTCAAATGCAGCAGTATCTGGAATATCGTCTGGAAATTTTGAAAATATTCATCAAAATACCAAATTCGTTTGGGAGTTCCATACAAGGCTCTGGTGGTAATACAGGATCCGATATCGGAGTGCCTCTATTAGCAAGTTCTGGCGAGTTTCATTCAAATGCAGCAGTATCTGGAATATCATCTGGAAATTTTGAAAATATTCATCAAAATACAAATTTGTTTGGGAGTTCCATACAAGGCTCTGGTGGTAATACAGGATCTGATATCGGAGTGCCTCTATTAGCAAGTTCTGGCGAGTTTCATTCAAATGCAGCAGTATCTGGAATATCGTCTGGAAATTTTGAAAATATTCATCAAAATACAAATTCGTTTGGGAGTTCCATACAAGGCTCTGGTGGTAATACAGGATCCGATATCGGAGTGCCTCTATTAGCAAGTTCTGGCGAGTTTCATTCAAATGCAGCAGTATCTGGAATATCGTCTGGAAATTTTGAAAATATTCATCAAAATACAAATTCGTTTGGGAGTTCCATACAAGGCTCTGGTGGTAATACAGGATCCGATATCGGAGTGCCTCTATTAAGTACTTTCAATTCTGGAGTATCGTCTAATGACAATATTGGCATTGCAGAAACATCATTTGGGAATGCAGACAACTCTGGGATTTCATATTCAGTAGCCAGTGTGGAAGACTTGGGAAGTATTTCCGTGCAGGGGGGTGGCAGTATTAATCTTGGATCCTCTCAGGGTAGCTTTGGTTTTGCACAGAACACAGATGCCACTAAACAAAAGCTGCCAGAAGGACTAGACTCACTACTCAACAGTCATGCTGACCAAATCGATGACCCAAACCAGACACTGGGTAGTTTTCTAATGGACTTGAGTGGCACAAATGGTGTGTTGGTCCTTCCAGCATCCAGTCTTGATGATCTGCAAAGTGGAAACATCAATGCTGCTGCTGCATCTGCCTCATCTCTCTCTGATCTTAATTTTGACGTTAGAAGTGAAGCCAAATCTGGCATTGCAAGTGATATCCAACTTGATGTGGGCTCCACACAGACTGAGGAAAGTTTTGCTCTCGCTTCTGATGAGGATAACGACAGTATAGAAGTTACCACTCGCAGTACCACCACAACCACTACAACCACAGAGGAGCCACTGTTTCGAGGCCCTCTGGCAGATGTGCTGTTCTCTAAAGGTCAATTCTTCGGTACTATTTTAGGCGGGATGGTAGACCTTGGGAAAACAGTGTGGACTAGCATACGTGAGAGTGGTCTCCTCGAGTCCGTCTTCTCCCAAGATGGTCGTCATGAGGCGCCATGAGAACAACATAAACTATAATTGATGTGTTTTAACTTGGCGGAATGTTGACTCCATTAGCAGCTGATTTCTCGATAATTAATGGAAAAATAAGGAACTAATACGTCTCCCAATCATATTAATGCCACGTTTTCGTGACTAACACCAAATTTGTACATACAAACTTTGTAATGGTTGATTAATTAAGATAGAGAAAAGTCAATTGTTCGCCAATTTAAGATAACAGACTCTATATTAATAGATCCTCAGGATTATGGCTATAGTTTCAACCAATGTGTAACTATTTCCCTCTCCTTCTTCTCGATAGAGTCTTTCTTTCTTTGTTAAATAAAAGTGAGTGATGCGTGGCTGGAACATGCATATACTGTACACTCGAGCTTTATCAATTTAGATAGAGAGACAACATATTACAATAATCATATACTTATGTCTATAATCTAGTACTGCACAAATCACATCATGTTTATATTATAGTGCCAATCAGTTATAATTATTAATGTTTATAATTACATGCTAGAATGAAATACAGAAAGTCTCTCTCAAGATATACATACAGCAATAGCCAGAAAAATGAAAATAAATGCGTAATCGGATCTTGAAAGGGTTAATTATCACTATCACTCGCTCCAGGACCTCTATTATTTCCTGTCATTCTAGTCTCATTCTACATAATCACTTTCACAAACAATGCCTTATATATCCCTATCACTCGCTCCTGTTTATGTTTCCTTATAATTGCCCTAACTGTTGTATTATCCTACTGATTTTACAACTTGCTAAATGACCTATTAGGAACTCAAAATGCCTGTACGATAATATAAGGAGACTCGTGTTGACTTGATTAAGCTCATTATATACTAGTTATTAGTTAAGTAAGGTTTGTTTCATATATATATATATATATATATATATATATATATATATATATATATATATATATATACTGTGTATACAGCATTGTATCACAGATTTAATATGACGCTATACAATTATAAAAGAAGACAAATTTTTAGTGGAATATATCCATTGCATGTAAAGATTCAATTGATTGTGATCATTCCCTGTACGACAGTAGTTCAAGTCTTATGTATAGTTTCTACTGAACATTCGACAATTTTCTTTTTTCTTTAGTATTAGTAGTAAGTACCTAGAAATAATATGAGTAAAAGTCCTGTTGTGTTCTGTGTGCCATTCTATATACGTTGTAAATATTCGGCATGCATCTTTTCGCTTGTTGAATAAACAAATACTTTCCTTTCTTGAATAATTATTCGTCAAACTTAGATGATTAGTACACCATTGAATTGAGATAATTTTAAACATATACAAAATAGCATTTCATTTAGTATATTAGTCAAGAAATGAGAATATAGGAAGAGCAAGAATAATACAAATGAGATAATATCAAGAATCAAAGTAGATAAATTTGATGCTAACTCGTGTATAAATTGACCAGGCCAGAAATCGTGAACCCTAACCTCTGTAACTAAAAGAGGGTTAGGGCATATGTAAATCTCCACACCTATTCCCTGGCTGACCCTTCCCAAATGGTACAAATAATAGCTCGATGACTTTAGTAATTTGTGAGTTATAGAGGTCAATGTTCAGGAGTTTTGGCCTACTTATTTGGAACAGGGTATAGTTTCAGTTTATAAGGACGACAAAGTTGTAGATATCGATAATAAACAAACATACAAGCTGGAATATGTTAACAATACATGCGTACGTATAGTCGCTCAACATAAACACACTAGCACGCTACCTCCCTGATTCTGGATATTGATTTCGGCCCAAAAAACATAGCAGAAACCATCGTCAACATGCCATCCCACTCGGCACCAGACCCGGACTCATGGAGTTCGATCCTAATGAAGAAATTTAAGGAAAACCTCTCAAAACTCCTGGCTATAATGTGGAAAAGGAGTCTAGACACTGGAGAAATACCGGATACCTTGAAAAACACAATAATTGACCTTTTGCATTAAGGAAGGAGTAAAGTACTACCAAAAAACTATCACCCGGTAGCTCTGACTTCCCACATAATTAAAAATGTTGAGCGAGTCCTGCGAGGCAAAATCTCAACATTCATGGACAAAAATGAACTACACAACACCTATCAACATGGTTTCAGAGCAGGAAGATCATGTCTCTCACAACTGTTGGAACATTATGACAACATTCTTAAATCCCTAGAAGAAAAGAAAAACGTGGATGTCATTTACACCGATTTTGCTAAGGCATTTAATAAATATGATTATGGTATTATTGCGCACAAACTTGAAACAAAAGGGATAACAGGTCAAATCGGAGGGTGGATATACAACTTCCTCGTCAACCGAAAACAATCAGTAACAGTAAATCATGTCACATCTGATCCTTCGGATGTCAAAAGCTCATTCCCCAATGAACTGAGCTCCCCTTCTTTTATTAATTCTAATTAACGACATAGATGCTAACACAAGACACAGTACAGTATCTTCCTATGCTGATGCCACGAAACTAAGTATGATAGTAAACACACAGGAAGACACGGGCCGGCTGCAGGAGGACAAGAGTAAGGTGTTGCAGTGGACCAGGGAAAATAACATGCAGTTTAATGAAGACAAATTCAATTAAAATTATACGGATATGATAATATCATTATAGAGAACACAAATTACATAACATAATCCAACCACATAATAGAACGTAAAGACAATGTGATAGACCTTGTGGTGATAATGTCTGAAAACATGGGATTCAAAGAACATAACCAGGTCAAGGTTACAGCTGAGAAATGGCTAACAGGTTGGCTTCTATGTACATTTAAGACTTGTGGTGAATTGCATATGAGAACACTCTTCAAATCCCTGGTGCTACCACGGCTAGAATACTGTAACGTATTAACATCCCCATACCCAGATTTAACCCAGCGCAGATAAAGAGGTGACTTAATTTAAGTGTTCAAAATTATCAAAGGCATCGACAATATGAACTGTAGTAAGTACTTCACTATCGACCAATCTAATTACACGCGGGGAAACGGTTGCAAAATTATTGGTAAATCTTTTAACCCACACGAATCTAAGAATTTCTTCTTCAATCGAGTTGTCAACTTGTGGAATGAGCTTCCCCGAGATGTTATAGACTGCAGCACCGTTGATTCATTTAAACTCCGCCTACACAAATATCTCGCATCAAACCCGCGACTGACTGCGTTTGTAAATGAATAACTTTATTTTATCCTCCCCTCAGGTACTAACCCCTCTTTCCCCTACTAACTTCCTAATCCTGCCACGGACATTAGTTCCCTTTCCAATGTTCCCTTACCCACTCTAAACCACTGTTTGGACACTTGATCCTCAGTGTTTTGGAGGCCAAGCAGCCTAGAAGGGTCACTAGAACTGTTGTTGCTTGATTTCCTTTGTACTCCTTTGTACTTTGTACTCCATACAAAGCAGGTGAAATTAATGACTTAGAGAGTGTACAAAGGAACTTCACCTCCCATATAGACTCAGTTAAACAGTTACACTATTGGGAGCGTTTAAAATCACTAAAGCTATATCCGTTGGAGCGTAGAAGGGAACGTTATTTAATAATATACACATGGAAAATAGCAGAGGGTTTTGTACCGAATCTACATACCCCGATAGTCATGAAGTTCAGTGATAGGATAGGCTGAATGCGATATCCCCAAGATGAAAAATCGTGGTGCTATGGGCGCGCTGCGAGAGGGCTGGTTATCACACAGAGGACCAGGGGCCGGATACCCAAACATTTCATGGGCGATCTATGGCGCCATATCTCCCAACTGCTGCCTTAGTATCCCCATGTGTCCTTCTGAGGTCATACTCAAATCTTAATATGGGGGCAGCCATCTTGAAAAACATGGCTGACTGCCGCCTTAGCTTATGGGACCTCCGGGGAGTGTTTTAAGTCCGCTAAGCCGGAATCTAAACTTAACAACTCTGGCAATGGAGGGGCAGTCAACATGA
>CM064507.1:36860532-36862235 GCA_032716605.1 Paralithodes platypus
CCCACCCAAGTCCCCTCCACCCAGCCACCCCACCCACCCAAGTCCCCTCCACCCAACCACACCACCCAGGTCCCCTCCACCCACCCACCCCACCCACCCAAGTCCCCTCCACCCACCCAAGTCCCTTCCACCCACCCAAGTCCCCTCCACAACCAACCCCACCCACCCAAGTCCCCTCCACCCACCAACCCCACCCACCCAAGACCCCTCCACCCACCCAAGTCCCCTCCATCCACCCATCCAAGTCCCCTCCACCCCACCAACCCAGGTCCCCTCCACCCACCCAAGTCCCCTCCACCCACCCAGTCCCCTCCATCCACCCACCCCACCCAAGTCCCCTCCATCCACCCACCCAAGTACCCTCCACCCACCCACCCACACAAGTCCCCTCCACCCCACCACCCAGGTCCCCTCCACCCACCCACCCAAGTCCCCTCCACCAACCAACCCCACCCCCTCCACCAAACCACCCCACCCACCCACCCCACCCACGTCCCCCTCCACCCACCCACCCCAAGTCCCCTCCACCCACCCAAGTCCCCTCCACCCCCCCACCCAGCCACCCCACCCAAGTCCCCTCCACCCAAGGTCCCCTCCACCCACCCAACCAACCCCAGTCCCTCCACCCCCCAACCCACCCAAGGTCCGTCCACCCACCCAAGTCCCCTCCACCAACCCCCCCCCCCCACCCAAGTCCCCTGCACCCACCCACCGACCCAAGTCCCCTCCACCCACCCACCCACCCAAGGTCCCCTCCACTCACCCAACCCACCCCAGTCCCCCCTCCACCCACCCACCCACACAAGTCCCCTCCACCCACCCACCCACCCAAGTCCCCTCCACCCAGCCACCCCACCCAAGTCCCCTCCACCCAGACACCCCACCCAAGTCCCCTCCACCCACCCCACCAGGGCCACCACGGCATATACCCTCACCAACCACCCTACCCTAGCTCACACACCCTTCCTGTCTAACCCTCTCCTTAGTCAACAACCCCCTCATAATTCACCAGACTTTCCTCAATGTATTCACCTCACCCCTGACTGAACCCATGCGTCATTCCCTCCCATCACCCCCCTCAAAGGCCTCCTTTCTGATCCCCCCAGCTTACACACCCCTCCCATTCCACCACGCTTTACTTACAACACAAAGTAATCCTATTTTACCCGACTGCACTCAATTTAATCCCCTCACTCCTCACGAACACTCCTGTCATTCTATTCCACTACTCCTCACCCACCCCCACCTCCTCCCTTCTTCTAGCTCTCCACCCCACCACTCCACCCTATCCCTCCTAAGTTCCCTCTTCCACCCCCTCCCTTTCTAATTCACTCCTACCCATACTATCAACATTTATTCCACTCCCCTCCTCCACCCTCCCCTTCCATTTTTGTTTTGTATTCTATGTGAATGAGGGAGGCAAAAGGCATAACTGCCTATAGCGATTGCCTCCCCCATAGTTGAAAGAGTGACAGGGCCAAAATCAAGGGACGTTCGAGCCAAAATGCCTGGACACACGGAGTTTGAAGCAATTTAAGTCATAGGAAGAGGGAAAGACTGATTCTGGGAGAGAGTTCCAGAGCTCCACTTCCTCCCCACTCCACCTCACCCTACCATCACCCACTACACTCTCCCCTCCTCCACTTCCATTCTTCCCCACTCCACCCGACCCTACCACCACCCACTCCACTCTCCCCTCCCCC
>CM064507.1:36862335-36934835 GCA_032716605.1 Paralithodes platypus
TCTACGAGTAACTCCACACATACTCCTCAAGCAGCTCATCTCCATCACATCCAGCCCTCTTTTCTCCTTTTTCTTCAGAGCCCATGTCTCAGCCCCATACATCACTGTTGGCACAACAATTCCTTGATACAGTGCACTTTTTACTTTCACTCCGAGATTTCTCGTCTTCCACATACTTCCCATTGCTCCGAAAACCTTCCTTAGCAGAATAACCAGCTAAAATACGGTTGTAGTGGATTTATATATACATAACAATAAGTTCAATATACTTTTTATCCATTGAAAACCTACATTAGTATTATGTTTCTGTTTAAAATCGATGTTTACGGCTCCAACTTCCTTATAGCCTGAAACTCGCAAGTGGACAATTAGAAAGAATCTTTCGTATGACAAGTCAATTAAAGACAATATTTGTTCTTATTAAGAGCCGATAAAAGCCAAAGGCTCTCGATGTCTAAATAAAGTTGTAGTGGGGGTTTCTGGGTATATGTCCCTATAGCCCCAAAGCCCTTGGGAGTATGAAAATGAGACTCAGGGAACCCAAAGATAGCTTTTAGCGGAAAATATCTCATCACACCAGTTTTACTTGTTCCCATTAGTTTTGAGATTTTAAGACGTTCGGACCATTAGTTTGACGATTTTAACACCTTTCGCCCCATTTCGTTGTCAATTTTAAGACCTTTCATGCCATTTTGGTGTCTATTTTTTCATGGCGAGCGATAGCGAGCCTGTAATTTTAAGAGGTGTGTGTGCCTTGTCACCCTTGGTATGTTATCCCTGTAGAGTTATTATCATAGTGCTGCCTTCTATAAAGCGGGTTCGGGAAATGTCGATATACCTTGTGATACCTTGTGATGAGTTCGCCACACTTTTAGCGGCACCGACGAGAGCACCGCCCCTCGTTCGGGTGGTGATTTGGTGCAGCAGACTGTTCGAAGGGGCAGCACACTTCCTTGTGAAGATGGGCTCGTGTGGCACTTTTTGCAGTTCGACATTGACGGCTCTCTTGAAGTTGTCTAACGAGACGCCCCTCATGTCTCTTACTCGCCGTGGGAATTTGTTGAAGAGACGTGGGCCTCTGTGTGATAACCAGCCTTCTCGCAGAGAGCCCATAGCACCCCTGTTATTCATCCGGGGGATATCGTATTCCCAGCCTCTCCTATCACTGAATTTCATGACTATCTGGGTATGTAGGTTTGGTACTAAACCCTCTGCGAGTTTCCACGTGTATATTATTAGGTAATGTTCTCTTCTACGTTCCAGCGAGTACAGTTTCAGTGCTCTTAAACGCTCCCAATAGTGTAGCTGTTTTACCATACTTATATGCGAAGTGAAATTTCTTTGTACACTCTCTAAGTCATTTATTTCACATGCTTGTATGGGGATGTTAATACGCTACAGTATTCAAGCCGCGGTAGCACTAGAGATTTGAAGAGCGTTATCATAGGTAATTCACCGCGTGTTTTAAATGTACGCAGAATCCAACCCGTTAGAAGTTTCGCAGCCGCAACTTTGACCTGGTTATGTACTTTGAAACCCATATTTTCAGACATTAACACCCCAAGGTCTTTCACACTGTCTTTCCGTTCTATTATGCGGTTAGCTTCTGTTAAGTAATTTGTATTTTCTTTAACGACATTATTATCTCCGTACCGTACTGTATTAGTAATTGGAATTGTCTTCATTGAATTGCATGTTGTTTCCCTGGTCCACTGGAACTAATACATGTCTTCATGAATTGCTTCCTGGTCCACTGGCTGCAGCCGTGTCCTCTTGTGTGTTTACTATCTTGCTTAATTTTGTGTCATCAGCAAAAGACGACACCGTACTGTCTAGTGTTGGTATCTATGTCGCTAATTAGTATGAGGAACAGAAGGGGCGCTAGCACTGTTCCTTGGGGCACTGAGCTTTTGACATCCGAAGGCTCAGATGTGACTTGGTTTACTGCTAGTGATTGTTTCCGGTTTACGAGGAAATTGTATATCCATCGTCCGATTTTCCTCGTTATACCTTTTGCTTTTAGTTTGTGGGCTATTATACCATGGTCACATTTATCAAATGCCTTAGCAAAATCGGTGTAAATGACATCCACGTTTTTCTTTTCTTCTAGCGTTTTAAGAATTTTGTCATATTGAGAGACATGATCTTCCCGCTCTGAACCCATGTTGACCGGTGTTGTGTAGATAATGTGCCTCCATGAATGTTGAGATTTTGCTTCGCAGGACTCGCTCGAAAACTTTAATGATGTGGGAGGTTAGAGCTACCGGGCGGTAGTTTTTTGGTAGTGCTTTACTCCCTCCTTTATGCAGTGGGTAAATTATTGCGTTTTTCAAGCTATCTGGTATTTCACCAGGGTCCTAGACTCCTTCTCCACATTATAGCCAGGGGTTTTGAGAGGTTTTCCTTACATTTCTTCATTAGGATCGAATTCCATGAGTCCGGGCCTGGTGCCGAGTGGGATGGCATGTTGGAAATGGCCTCTTCTATGTCTTTTGGACCAAAATCAATATCCAGCATCTGGGGGGTTTCCGTGGGGGAGGTTTCCATAAACCCGCACAGGGTGTAGTTACCTCGACTAGTAATATATACAATTGGAAAGAAGAATGCTTTGTGTGACCTCCAAAAAGAAGAGGGTGAAAGGAACGAGATACCGCAGAAAGTTGTGACCTTCACAGTTAATGAACACAACACACACACACACACACACACACACACATACGTAATTTATACACAGACACACGCACTCGGAACCTCTCTCCCCCTCTCTGACAGACACAGACACACACACACACACACACACACACTTACTCTCATGGTTATTTTATGATAATTTGTATTCTGCACATGCATCATTATTGTATTTATTTATTTTGTTTGTAAACTAAGCTTACCATCCTCATATCTGTACATCTCATGTTCATCCACTAAATTGTAAAATGTGTATTTTCAGCTCATGAGGCTGCCATTCTTTAATAAACCGTTTATTATTATTATTATTATTATTATTACACAACTTTTCTAGCAAAAATACTCCTCTATTTTTCTGACACATACAACGACATACCCGCGCAGGTTTTCTACCATAATTACTCTCTATTTCTCTTTTAACACACATATACAAACTCCCCCCACCCCACAAACACACACACATTGTCTCCGCAAACAAGATAACACACAAATCAATTCAATTAAGTACCTCGCCTATTCCGACAACGTTCGATCGACAAATATTTTCTGACAACATTTATGGATTGTTAAGCGACAGTGTATGTTAAAGCAAAGAATATACACATTATTATATGAGTTTTAAATACTACAAAACCTAAATTCACAAGCAGGGAGAAGATTGCTTATAATAAAGCAATTATTATTACTATATTTAATTCACTTGACTACTCCAGTGAAAGTTTTGGTTAATGTACTTACCTACCAATAAAGTCACTTTCAGGTTCACCAGGCAACTCGTGCTACCATTCTCGTGTAGCAGGAAAGAGGATCATCTACAAAAAACAGAAAATTCAAGACTTAGTAAAAACCCCACCCAGTAAGCGGCCACATAACTATTACCTCAGTATTACCTCTGAAGTATTACAGTATTACATACTTCATCTTACTGTAGCTTGGCAACGGGTTTCATCTCCAAGCATTTTTTTTTTTTTTTTTTACAACCAACCACACCCAAATGTATGTGTATTACAGAAAATGTGCGTAACAAGGGAATTCATGAAAACCCTACTAAATTCGTGAAATTAAAACACATATAAATACATATATACATATTCGAAATATTTCCGATACCATGTACTTTGCATTGTGTGTGTGTGTGTGTGTGTGTGTGTGTGTGTGTGTGTGTGTGTGAGTATACATTCGTGACCTTTTATATATATACATACGGTATATGTGAACGCTGAAGCCCATAGATTTTGTGTGACAGAAAACGTAATGGTAAGCACGATTACTGGACTAACTAACTAAGAATATAGGAAGATACAATTTAGGTGCCTATACCGTACAACATGATATTATTACATTCTTAACTCAGTGTTCGAGGACGCAAATATTCATAGTATTATGGTTGTCATTAGATAATTGTCTTAGTAATAGAAAGGATCGTCTAATATAAGTCAAAATAAACTGATAAAACACGTCATAATCTTCATGGCGATAACTATTCATAATTATTAGCATCATAATTGTATATATTATTACAGTACTAACTACATTTTTTGAAATGCTGTTCTTGTCATTTATTGATCACCTAGCCTATTCATGACAAATGCATTACGTATTATGTCTTACTATACTTTACTTAATTTTAATTCGACGCAATCCTCATGTATTTCTCCTTGAAAGTGTTTGTTTTAGGTGTGTCCCCAATCCTAAATTATCCTATACCTGTAGTCAGGATCACTTTGTTCAAAATATATACCGGTACATAAATAAATAAAATAATAATAATAATAATAATAATAATAATAATAATAATAATAATAGTCATATTTTAAAAGATGCATGCCTTAGCAAGATCGCATATGAAGATTAGTGGGGAAACAATTACAATTACGTAAATACAAAACTCCTTTATTTAGCACTCATATCGCCTTACATGGACAGGGGCTTTCTTAAATATCACTATTATCAAACAAACTAATGGAAAGATATATTATGCCATCTGTTTCAGTTCATGATGGAAGTATATAGAAGAAAACGGAGAGCTAGGTGGTTGCTAAAGATGGAGTGGAAATAGCCTGGACTTTTGACTATACTGGAACAGTCAAATAGCAACCTAAAAATTCTAAGGTTTAAAATATTACAATTGCTTAGGGTATATGAACCTTTTCAGTAATTGAGGACACGTTTCTTCCTTTTATTATAACAGAAAACTACTAAAATTTATTTAGGAAGACATTTTGGAAGTCAGAGGGATAACTGAAATATGCTTAAATTCATTATTTCATTACGTTTCTATCAAAGCTGAATAAACTCATGTAATTATAGCCCAGATAAACTTCTGGTTTCCAAATACCCTTCCTAATCTGAATAAATAAAATTGTCCAATAATAGCTAAAACATAGAAAAGAAATGAGTCCTCGTACCCTTAACCCTTTCAGTACCAGTGACGTTATTATATTTGATTTGAGCTACATTTAGACTATTTTATGAAGCTTAGGAAGGATACGTGATAGCTAAAAGGATTAATCGAGATAGTCTGTAGCTATTTAATTGGTAGACGTCCTTCCTAAGCTGAATAATACTTGTCACAATATAATGAAAATGATGTCAATGGTACAGAATGGGTTAATGAGTTATGTATATACAGTATGTATGTCTCCCAAGGAACTAACACTTTCCAGATAGGTTACCTAATAATTAACTAGAAAAAGGAATGATGTGGAGAGTATACTGTACATATATTCATTGAGCGATCTACCGTTTTATATGTTATATTTACTTACAGAATATACGGTATATACATTATATAATTATATGTGTGTATATACTGTATATATATATATATATATATATATATATATATATATATATATATATCGGAGTTGATTTCCGACGTAAATACTCCTAATAATTATAGTGTAGGAGCCGCCACAGCACAAGGACTCTAAGGAACCTATTTAAAGTGTGGTGGTAACAGCTAAAATGATATGGTTAACAAACGGAATACGATCAAACATTTAACATTATAAAACAAAAATGTAATTTGATAACATGTGCCATATGAGAAAAACTACCATATGATGAAAAATGCTTAATATTAAAGTGCCATAAAATTGTATAAACTATCACGTGATAAAAATGCAATATGCTAAAAACTTCCATGATAAATATGCAATATGCTAATAACAACCATATGATGAAAATGCAATATGCTAAAAACTTCCATATGATAAAAATGCAATATGCTAATAACAACCATATGATGAAAATGCAGTATGCTAAAAACTTCCATATGATAAAAATGCAATATGATAAAATTACCATATGATCAAAAGTGCCATATGATAAACAAACGTCATTCAACATAAAGTGCCAATTAACCCCTTCTGTACCAATTGCGTCCTTTTAACTTTATTCTGGCTATTATTAGATGATTGTATTCAGTTTATAAAGGGTCTTCAACAATTAACAGGCTTCTAACTATCTCACTTAAACCTTTTTACTATTATTATGTTCCTTACAACAACCAACCATACTCCTAAAATCGATTAATGAAATTTACAAACACATGTGGCAGTCCGTAGATTCGAACCCAGGATGCTCACACCGAAAATCAACACCTTATACATCGCACCACGAAGACAGTTAAAAGTTGGTGGACACTGCCTACGATTTATTATGCAACTTCGAATCCTGCATATCAATCTAAGCATGTACACACATCCCAACTGCAACTCACGTAGGCTATGCATATGTGAATGGAAAGAGCAATTAATGGGGCCTTAACCACTAGGGAAGTCCTCTCGATAAATTACTCCTGAACCAATATCAATTATTATGTTCCTTACAACAACCAACCATACTCCTAAAATCGATTAATGAAATTTACAAACACATGTGGCAGTCCGTGGATTCGAACCCAGGATGCTCACACCGAAAATCAACACCTTATACATCGCACCACGAAGACAGTTAAAGGTTGGTGGACACTGCCTACGATTTATTATGCTACTATCACAGATCCTTCTGTAACTGCACAAATATGTCTCGATATAGCTAGAATAAAATTAAAAAGACGTCGCCGGTACAAAAGGGGTTAAGATCAAAGGCCTGTAGACATACCGCTCTTTCACTCAATCAATATTCCCTGACCTTTGCACGTTGATTCAGACAATATACTGTATATATACACATTTACTTTTTAAATCATATATACGGAAGACCATTAGAGTCAAAAGGTCAGCGTTCTTTACCTGTATTGAAACCAGTTCATTTAAGTTCAGTGATCTTTCTATATCTAGTGCAGGGGGCATATATTTAGGTGACTTGCATGATTCCAGAAATATTACCTACACCTTTCACAGTAAGAAACTAATTTAAGGGGGAGGTAGCTGCTTTTTCTGGACCCCTTTCTCCTCATGTTTAGCATACTAGTTTTGAGATTTTAAGTCGTTCTTTCCGTTAGTTTGGCGATTTTGAGACCTTTCGCCCCATTTTGTTATCAATAAGATCTTTTGTGCCACTTAGGTGTAACAAAATTCCTGTCGAGCGATAGCGAGCCTGTAATTTTAGAAGGAACCGGCCTTCAGCCGGAACAATCTATCTTGAAAGGGGATCTAGGGGGTGTTTTTTAATCTTAATGGAGGTCTAGCGAGGAATCTCAAAAAATATTTAATATATCTATATATAGACCAAAATCCAAGCACTACCCCCTTAACAAGAAACGTATAATACATATATAGTATTATTGCAGATTAACCACTTGAGGATTATGACGCGTTTTGGCCGTTCATTCTGGTTCCTATTAGACGGTTTTATTCAGACAAGGAAGGGTCTATGGAAGCCGAAGGGTTATTTAAGATAGTATTTACTCTTTTGATGCACACAAATCCTTCCTAAGTTGAATAAAATCGTCTAATTATAGCCAGCATAGACTGTCAAAATGCAAGAGAGAGAGAGAGAGAGAGAGAGAGAGAGAGAGAGAGAGAGAGAGAAGAAGAGAGAGAAGAGAGAGAGAGAGAGAGAGAGAGAGAGATGAGAGAGAGAGAGAGAGAGAGAGAGGAGAGAGAGAGAGAGAGAGAGAGAGAGAGAGAGAGAGAGAGAGAGAGAGAGAGAGAGAGAGAGAGAGAGAGAGAGAGAGAGAGAGAGAGAACTATCCAGGTGTGTGTGTTCCGGGGGAGAGATAGTAGGAAAGGTGTTTGTGTGTTTTTTGTGCTTACCTAATAATTCCCAAGGCTAGAGAGAGAAAGGGAGAGGGAAGGAGGGAGGGGTCAGGAATTGTCTTGAGTGGAGGCTACTTTTATATGTCGGTTTCCCCCCTTCCACCACCAGACGACTTTAAGGGGAGGTTTTTAGTTCGTTCCCTAGACCTCCATCAAGCTTATAATTACACCCCCTAGACCCCCTTTCGAGATAAATTTATTCATTTTTTGGTAGGCAAATAACCCGGCCGAAGGCCGGGTGATTTACAGGCATGAATTCATGTATTTATTTATGTTGTTAGTTTCCTCGCTAGACCTCCCTCAAACTTAGAAAAAAAAAAACTAGATACCCCCTCAAGATAAATTTGTACATTTTTCGGTAGAAATATGTCATTTACAGGCTCGCTTACGCTCGCCAGGAAAAAATCAACGCCTAAATGGCACAAAAGGTCTTATAATTGACAGGAATGGGGCAAAAGTTCTGAAATTCACCAAACTAATGGGACGAACATCATAAATCTCAAAGGCAATGGGCTAAACATCTAGGGAGAAAGGGGTCCCGAAAAAAAATCCCTCAAGTGGAAATCTCCCCTTAACGCCCCCTTGAAATACTATGTTCTTATTTTCATGGTTAACATTAGATGCTTAGAACCCGTTCAAGAATACTAGGAAGCGTTTCTTCCGTTCAATTTGACGATTTGTATTAGTTTAGAAAGGAATACCGGAAGTCAGAGGGTTAAGGGGAGATAGGCCGTTTTTTCTGGACCTTCTTTTCCCTCGTGTTTAGCCTCACTAGTTTTGACATTTTAAGACGTTCGGCCCATTAGTTTGACGATTTAAATATCTTTAGCTCCTTTTCATTGTTAATTTTAAAACCAATCTTGCCATTTAGGTGTCTTTTTATTCCTGGCGAGCGATAGCGAGCCTGTAGTTATAAGATTAACCGCTCTTTGGCCGGGATTTTTTTTTTTACCGAAAAATGTAAACATCTATCTGGAGGGGGGGTTTTTCTAAGTTTGAGGGAGGTCTAGCGAGGAAACTAAAAAATAAATGAATGAATGAATTAATAGAGCAAAAAACCAGCCCATCTCTCCTTAACTGAGATAGATTGAACCCATTTGATTCCTAAAGGGCCTTGCACACCTGAGTAAAGTAATCTAATGTTAGCCAAAATCATGTGAAAAGGCGCCCTTGAAGACTAAAAGGGTTAATCAGCTTAGGAAGGGCGTTACGTCCTGAAAGGCTGTCTGTATAATGATGTCCCTTCAATTATATAGCAAATTAATTGTATGAGTTAACCCGTTCAGTACCGGTGACATCCTTTTAATTATATTCTGGCAACCTCTAGCTATAATAAGGCTTCACACTATGTCAACTGACCTTTTTAACCAATACAGATCCTTCTAAAGCTGTATAATATCGTCTAAATATCACTAGAATAAAATATAACACACGTCGCTGGTACTCAAAGGGTTAAGACTGATTGCGGCTCTAGTACCGTACACAAAGAAATATAGGGTAAAATCGTTACCGTCCTCAATATATGTAGTTAACCCTTTCTGTACCGGCGACGTCTTTTTCAATATATTCTGGCAAGTATTAGACGAGTGTATTCAGTTTAGGAAGGATGTCTACCAATTAAAAGCCTTCAGACTATCTCATTAAATTCTTTTAGCTACCATATGTCCTTCTTTAGCTTTATCAAATCGTCTAAGTAAAGCTAGAATAACATTAGAAAGACGTCGCCGGTACAGAAGGGGTTAAGAAATTGTAAAGTCTGATGGAAATATAAATAAATAAATTCATGCATCTAAAAAAATATTCTATACCAGCAGTGGTACCCGGCGTTGCCCGGGTAATAATACTGTACCACCATAATCACCATCACTATTACCACCACTACTACTACCATAATCACCATCATCAATCACTACTACCACAATCATCACAATACTACTACTGCCATAATCACCGGCCTCGACCTCCCTGTGCCTCATTAAAAGGCGACCTCGATTTCGGCCGCTAAATGACCTCCGATTTTGGATCTGACCTCATCCGTACCCCCATTTTGGGGTGCTGCGAACAACTTTCGTTCCATACACCTTTTCGATCGGAGGCCTCCTTCTGCCCCAAACAGCCATTTTTTTCATTTTTGTTTTGTTTTCAATTTCGGGCTCGAAACGACCTCCGATCGTGGCCTCGCCCCCTCTATGACCTGACCCAGGTCAATTGATACCCACATGCAAAGTTTCAGCTCCCCAGGTCCAAAACTGCGGCCGCCTATTTAGAACGCACAGACAAACAGACACACGAACTGATTTAATAATATACTGTAGATTCCAGTCTAGCAGTGTACCTTGGGACCACCGTGTATACATATTAGTATACAATGCATTACCCACACGCAGACACATATACAACCACACATACACATGAGCAAACAAACTCACACACATATATACACATTACACACACACACACATACACACACACACACATCTGAACTGACACATACACACGCATCTGACACACACACACACACACACACACACACACACACACACACACACACACACACACATATATATATATATATACACGCATATACACATACACGCACACTATACACACACACACACACACACACACACACACACAGACACGTTGGACAACGAGAAATTGATGTCAGACCACTTTCCCTGAAGAACCACTACAGTAAGATATAGTGTTACTGAAGTGTTGGGTACTGTACATTAGAGAAAAAACTAAACACACTCCGCTACACACATACACATACACACACACACACACACACATATAAATGTCTAGTAAACACTCGCGTACATTCACACAGAGACGCACATTTGAACACAAACACACATACACACACAAACATACACACACAAACATACACTCACACAACCACACACACACATAAACATCTGATAACTTCACGCAAATACACGCAGAGACGCACATTAGAACACACATACGTCTGAACGCAAGAAATTGGTGTCAGGCCACTGTATACTGAAGAACCACTACAGTACACTATAGTGCTACGTGGTGTTCAGTTATCTACGTTGGAGACAAACTAAACACACTCCGCTACGCAATTTCTTTATTTGCCAATATGATGCAAACATATAGTTGTATAAAATTATGTTTTCCTTTAACCCGTGGAGCCCCGGCTAGTTTTGTAATGTTTGCGCACCAGAACCCGGCCGGTTTTCAAAAAATGGTTTTATTCCAGAAACAATAGCGAATGGGTTAGGAATGAAGGAAAAACCACGAAAAAACGCTCAAAAAGCTTAAAAAATGGTCCTACAGAGCCCCCGAAAACGGATTTTATAAGAGTAAAAAATTGAAGGCAATTATCCCAAAAAACCAGGTTATTGCGCGCTCGCGCGCACGCACGTGGACTTTGAGAGTTTTCAACCATCGGCACGGTTGCGTGGGATACGTACACAGTTCCCATACAAATATGAGCCCTCTTGAGTGGCTACACCTGAGGTTACGGTCGGCGCAATTAGGGTGACGCGCCAGGCGCGTCTCTGGGGCTGTGCGTTACATACATCGCCGACGCGTCAGGCGCGTCGCTGGGGCTGTACGGGTTAACCCATACAGTACAGGTGCCGTTACTTTCATTATATTCTATTAGATAACAATGAAAAGGCTATAGACTATCTCATATAATCCTTTGAGCTACCACAGATCTGTCCTAATATGAATGAAATCGTCTAACAGCGTCCAGGTGTTTTCCATTGTTCATGGGGAATGGTTTACACAGTGTCAAGTCATTTTGTTTTTTAATTGGAAGGAATGGTGGGATAGGGATAGCCTTCATTATATGCTATCCTTTTTCATCTTCATAGTTGGGCGACTTACACTAGGCTGCGCTTATATTAGCCGCAGTCATTGACTTTTTGAGTCGTGGTGGGTAACTTAGGTGAATTGTCTAGCCTGGTACACAGGGACTACTGTATATTAACCGAGATACCACAATGTATTCACCAGATGGAACATAACAAATGTCCATTAACTAAAGTCCCTATTTACCTCCGCCAACGAAATTGAACTGAGGTTATGTTTTTGCCTCCATTTGTATGTTTGTTTGTCTGTAAACAAGATTACAACATTTATGAGCCGATCTTCATGAAATTTGGTGGACAAATAGAATATACGTCAAAGAAGAAGTTATTCCATTTACAGAAGAAGGCGACCGGTAAAGCGCATACCTCCACCAGTGTAGGCTGAGTTATGGGCTCTCCTCAGTGTCTCTCTAGTTCCCGCTTGAGTTCATTGTGCTACATGTCAGTTTCATAGAATAGGTACAAGTATTATTAAAGTTTTTGTTGCTTGCTTTCCTTCGTATAAACTCTTTCTGTCTGCTAAACATGACCCCCCACCACTACCACCCCCACACAAAATAAAAATCTCTCTCTCTCTCTCTCTCTCTCTCTTCCCCCCCCCCCCCCAACCAGGCCTTCAAGCCAGCCAGACGTTTCCCGATGCCGCGGAACATTCGGCTTGGAACATTGTGGCTCGGAACCTTTAGCCTGACATTCCGGAGCGGGTTCCGAGCGGTGGTGGCCGGGTTCCGAGAGTAGCTCCGGGTCGGGGCGAAAGTAAAACCGGCTCCAGAGTCATACGGCTGCTTCTTTCCGGCAACTTTCTGGCTAGCATGAAAGGATGTTATTCAGTTTAGAAAGGTATTTTTGGAAGTGAGAGGGTTCATTGAGATATACTTTGCCGCTTTGATTTACAGAGGCCATTTCGAAGCTGGGTAAAATCGCCTAATATTAGCAAGAAAAGGGTGGCCAAAGCGTCATTGAGGACTAAAAGGGATAATTAACTAAAGATACAATCGCACGAGTCTATCAAGAAACCCTGTTCTCTTCATTAAAGGGAGATTTCCACTTGAGGGACTTTTTTCTTGACCCCTTTCTCCCTCATGTCTCGCCCCATTGCTTTTGAGATTTTAAGACGTTTGCCCCATTAGTTTGGTGATTTTAAGAATTTCTGCCCCATTCTGTCAATTTTAAGACCTTTCGTGCCATTTAGGTGTCGATTTTATCCTGGCGAGCGATAGCGAGCCTGTAATTTGAGAGTAACCGGCCTTTGGCCGGGACATTTTTCTACCGAAAAATTTACAAATTTATCCTGAAAGGGGGTCAAAGGGGTAAAATTTTAAGATTGCTGGAGGAGTAGGAAACAAACTACAAACCTCCCCATAACACCACTTCATATCACACACCCCATTAACGCTCACTGTACCGGTGCCGTCCTTTATTCTGGATACTATTGGACGATTTTATTCAGCTTAAAATGAGCCTCCGCCAATTAACAAGCTTTCAACTATCTCATTTAGCCCCTTTCTACTACCACAAATCCTTCTTAAAAATCGTCGAAATATAGCTAGCATAAAAAAGACGTCGTCGGTACAGAAGGGGTTAATGATGTTAAAAGTGGCACATCGCAGTTTTTGTTCTTCCCTACATCTGTCTGCGGTCATCGAGTCTGATCATCTGGAAAATTGGCTGATTATCACACACATACACACACATACACATACACACATACCTACACTCACTGTCTCACATATACCATGACCAACACAAAACATCACGACCACGCGCATCGACTTGTACACACACACACACACACAAATACCACGGGACATACACACACAAACGCACACACACTTGCGCATGCACAAATACTGAGCATGCAGACACAGACACATAGAACTAATACAAACACACACACACACACACACACATCACAACAAACATACACACAGCTACTAATACGACATGTACACATACAGGCTAGTGCCTATTTACTCATTGAAACACACATATAAACATAAATTATATACATACGCACACACGCAGACATACACAACACTAGCAGACACACCAAGCCTGCTATGCTGTTCTACGTTTAACAAACCAAATACATCTTATTCTATTTTACGAATAAAAACCCATTCTACGATACAAGGTGTCTACGTAATCCTTTAGCTGGAGATGTTTAAGTGACATAAACTTGTCTGGCGATAGTTACACAAATACTAGTGTCATTTTTTTTTTTTTTTTTTTTTTAAGAGACAATGAACGGAGGAAGGAAAAACACAGATAAAACAAAAAGGTCCATGTGCCTAAAGGCATCCTCCATTCATAAAATGTTTGTAACAACTGGATTTAAACATTTGTAGATTGTAAGTTTGTGGAAAGCAATTCGAGGGAAGTGAATTCCAAAGAGTAGTAGCTCTGGGGATAAATGAATTCTGATAAGCAGAAGTTCTGCATTGTGGAGGAGAAAGTGTAAATTCATGGGCGCTCTCAGCTGCCCTAGTTCTACGGGGAAAGATGTGGAGAGGCGGCACAATTGAAGCAAGTTCCTCGGAACAATTGCTGTGAAAATATCTGTAGAATAATGCAAGGGATGCAACGTTTCTTCGTATGGATAATGTAGGAAGGTCCTGTGTGATTGCAGGGTTATTGATTAATCTAATAGCTTTATTTTGAATTTTGTCCAACTGCCTCAATGCAACCACTCCACTCCACTTCCACCCCACAGAGGTGAACAGTAATCCATCTGAGAACGCACATGACTTTTATATATCACGGCCAACTGCTCGTCAGTGAAGAATTCTCGAACTCTGTACAGGAGTCCCAGTTTTTTAGAGGCATTCTTAGCAATGCTTCTAACATAATGTGTCCAGCTCAAGTTAGTAGTTAATGTTACACCGAGAATGTCAATACTAGGGGAAGTGGGAATATTTACATCATTAAAAAATATATGGGAGTCAGTGAGATTCTGTCGGTTAGAAAATTGAATGTACTTGGTTTTCTGTGCATTAAAGGAAACTAGATTCTTTTGTCCCCATCCATTAATTCTAGAAAGGTCCTGGTTCAGAGAAATTGCAGTGTTTATTTTTGAATTTATAAGATCGGGTTGGGTGAAAGAATTGGTAAATGTGAAGGAACTGTGGAGTGTTGAGTCATCTGCGTAGGAATGTATTGGATTATGAGTGGTAGATATGAGATCATTGATATGAATGAGGAACAGAATTGGGGCCAAAACTGATCCCTGGGGAACACCAGCATTTATTGAGTGAAATTGAGAATAAAGGCCATCTACCATTACACGTATTTTTCTGTTATGAAGATAAGAAGAAATTAGTGGAACTAATGATGCAAGGCCGTAGTGTGACATCTTCGACAATAAGGATTGATGCCAGACTCTATCAAATGCCTTTGATATATCCAGTGCTATTGTATGTGTTTCACCATGTTGGTCTGTAGCTTGGTTGATTTGATGCGTAAGAAGGCATAGCATGTCTGCAGTTGATCGACATCGTCTAAAACCATATTGCCTATCACTGATTAATTTATTATTCTCAAGATGCTTAATTATGTGATTATTTAATATAATTTCAAAGACTTTACCAAGAGTGGAAGTTATAGCTATTGGTCTGTAGTTTGATGGATCTGAAGAGGCACCTTTTTTAGGAACTGGATGGATGTTTGCTTCTTTCCAGGGTACTGGGAAGCATGAGGTATGAGTACACAGACGGAAAAATTTTGCCAATACAGGAGCGAGCACCAAGGAGCAATTCTTAAGTACTATTGGAGGAATTTCATCTGGACCAGGAGCCTTATCTACCGAGAGATTCTGCAAAATAGTTTTGACATGTCTGGTGTGGATCTTAAGTGAGGGAATTTCAGGCGAATTAAAATTAAGTACAGGGACATCTTGATTTATTTCATCTAAGGTTGAGTTGGTGGAGAAAATATCCGCAAGAAGGTTAGCTTTTCCTCGTGGGTCACTTACAAGATTGCCAGTCGGAGATTTTAATGGTGGAATGGATGAAGCAGTAGTGAAGTTGGATTTAAATGAGTTAAGAGTAGACCAAAATATTTTGTTATCATTTGGATTATTTAGAAGTTTATTTGCCTGCTTGTGGAGAAAGTTTGATTTAGTTAGGTTTAATACAGTTTTGGCATGATTTCTGATGTTTCTAAAGTAATTAAAGGCTTCATGTGTTTTTGATCTTGTGTATGCATTGTAGGCTATTGCTTTTTGTTCAGTTACTCTAGCACAATTATGGTCAAACCATTTAGGTGAATTAGATCTTTTACTGTACTTTTGATGAGGAATAAAAGTTTCCATTCCAATTTTTACAGGTACATTTTACATTCCAATTTATAGGTAAACGTTGAACCTGTTACATAAATAAACTTGTCTGGCGATAGTTACACAAATACTAGTGTCATTTATAGGTAAACGTTGAACCTGTTACATAAATAAACTTGTCTGGCGATAGTTACACAAATACTAGTGTCATTTATAGGTAAACGTTGAACCTGTTACATAAATAAACTTGTCTGGCGATAGTTACACAAATACTAGTGTCATTTATAGGTAAACGTTGAACCTGTTACATAAATAAACTTGTCTGGCGATAGTTACACAAATACTAGTGTCATTTATAGGTAAACGTTGAACCTGTTACATAAATAAACTTGTCTGGCGATAGTTACACAAATACTAGTGTCATTTATAGGTAAACGTTGAACCTGTTACATAAATAAACTTGTCTGGCGATAGTTACACAAATACTAGTGTCATTTATAGGTAAACGTTGAACCTGTTACATAAATAAACTTGTCTGGCGATAGTTACACAAATACTAGTGTCATTTATAGGTAAACGTTGAACCTGTTACATAAATAAACTTGTCTGGCGATAGTTACACAAATACTAGTGTCATTTATAGGTAAACGTTGAACCTGTTACATAAATTTGAGCATCCTCGTTAACTCTTTCATTAATAGGGAGTATGTTTTTTAACGTTCTTGCCAACTCTAGACCATTTTCATACACAGCTTAGGAATGACCTCTAGTAATCAAAGGCACATAGATATTTCAATCATCACCTTTCGTTCTGTCACACCGATTAAAAGCTCAGTAAAATGATATATTAATAGCCATAATAAATGAAAGAATGAGCCTTGGTATACTGAAAGAGCTAAGTGTTAAACCCGTTCAACACCATTGCGTACTTTTCATCATATTCTGGTTACCATTAGACGATTTTCTTTAGTCTGTAATCTACCTATACGACTCAAATGGGTAAATACGATCTCAATAAACCCTCTTAGTAACATAGGTCCTTCTTAAACTACATAAAATCATCTAATATTATCCAGAATCAGAGGTAAAAAGGTGTCATGGTGTTGAAGGGGTTAATCATAATAATACATTAATAATCCTTTGTGGTAAAAACATGCACTGCTTTTACACCTTCACTACAATGACGACAGATATCCATTTTTCTTACTCTAATAGACGCCTTTCTTAAGATTAGTAAGGACCTGTTGGAGAAAAAGGGAAAATAGGGATGTTCACAGAAGCCACAGGTCGAATATTATGTGTTCGATTGATGGGGTAACCCTTTTCAAGATCCTCTTATGCATTTCGTTTCTAATGTTCTGGCTTTTACTAGAAGATTTTATTAAGATTAGGAAGGGTAGGCCTATATGGAAGTCAGAGGGTTAATTGAGATGTTCTTTACCTTTATCATTCCCACAGATCCTTCCTAAACTGGCTAAAATCGTCTAGAATAAACTGTCAAATGCGTCATAAGATTTAAAGGGTTAACTATCCAAATACAAGATAGATAAACCAATATTATACTTTAATATATTTAAATGTATTGTGTATCTAAAAAAATACTATTAAAGATATAATAAAACATATTATTTAAACATTGTGTGAGTATGATAAAGAGAGTCTTTTTGGCCCAGCAATTATATCTAAACAACACATGACCTTGAATGAACTGGATGACGTAATGTACATCAAAAACTATATTTTTAAACTTTAATAAAAGATATCACCTCCTCAGAACACAAGACTAACATGTTAAGTAGAGTGAACAAGCGTATGGTATTGTTCAGGCGTTTTTCTCTTTTCTCTCTCTCTCTCTCTCTGGCTAGCAATACATCCATAGGCTACAGTACTGGGTTAATCCATTGTATACTTTGTGAGTGCCAGGCAGTGAAATTTACAGTCATAGACTACAGTAGATCTGGACTAGTCACTAAAATAGAACTTTGCAGTAAGGGACCCGACATCGGAAAACGAACCCCCAAGTTCGAACCTTGAAACCACGAAAATGTGATATTTTCGCGGTTTCGAGGTACGAACGTGGGGGGTCGTTCTCCGATTTCGGGTCCTTTACTGTAAAGTTCCATTTTCGTGTCAAGTCCAGATCTACTGTAGTCTATGATGCAGTGTATCCAAAGGCTAAACTTCTACATTTATCTATTGTATAATAAAAAAATAAAAATAAAAATAAAAATAATAATAATAAAAATAATAATAAAATAGAATAAAATAGAAAATAAAAATATAAATAGGAAAAGTGGGGATTGTGAGCATATAGATAGATAGATAGATAGATAATATGTGAGCCTCGGGCAACTCAATGACAATTCAATCTGTAATCTGATCTTCCCTAAAAAAACTTAAGACCCCTCATGGGGAACTCTTTACAGGTAGCCTTGCCTATTGTCTCCTTCTCACACATAAAAAAAAATACATAGGAGGAGAGCCATCCAAGCTCCACTGAACATCGCTAAGGCATTATACATACCACGGTTCAGATTCCACAGACAACTCACTCGACTCGACAAATTGTTAGCATCCCCCGGTGTGGTGCAGATCTACACTGTACAAGGGACTGGGGTTCTCGAAAAGGAGCTCCAGTCCTGACACTATTCTTGACTTACAGGGTGCTGGCTTAATAATCCTGAAGGGTTGATAACCTCTGAAGTCCTAGATTACCACTGACTAACTACATTGTATATTCGTGTGTACAATACTAAACACATAAATTGTAACAAAACCGGTTCATATAATATGAACACATTTAAAAAAAACTTTACCAACATATTTCCATAACTGTATGTGTGTTTTTTTTTAATATGGAATAAATCAATTTCCCATTCGGCTTGGAAGAGGGCTCGTATTTGCTGAATTGATTGATTTTGTTTTTTCTCCACGACATTGAACACTAAGACCAAAAAGGTTCGCACTCATCCTAAACAGCTCCACGACATTGAACACTAAGACCAAAAAGGTTCGCACTCATCCTAAACAGCTCCACGACATTGAACACTAAGACCAAAAAGGTTCGCACTCATCCTAAACAGCTCCACGACATTGAACAGTAAGACTAAAAAGGTTCGCACTCATCCTAAACAGCTCCACGACATTGAACACTAAGACTAAAAAGGTTCGCACTCATCCTAAACAGCTCCACGACATTGAACACTAAGACCAAAAAGGTTCGCACTCATCCTAAACAGCTCCACGACATTGAACACTAAGACCAAAAAGGTTCGTACTCATCCTAAACAGCTCCACGACATTGAACACTAAGACCAAAAAGGTTCGCACTCATCCTAAACAGCTCCACGACATTGAACACTAAGACCAAAAAGGTTCGTACTCATCCTAAACAGCTCCACGACATTGAACACTAAGACCAAAAAGGTTCACACTCATCCTAAACAGCTCCACGACATTGAACACTAAGACCAAAGTTATTCACAGAGCCAAAATGAACAAAGTGAACCTGCCGGATTTCCGCTACCGACTGTGATGGCTCTTGTACCGCAATATTGCCTTAAACAGGATGTCGCGGATTCTTTCAACTTAATATTAATTATAAATGTGATCTGTAATGAATGTTAAGTTAGTAAAGTATATATAATTGTATTAACATTTAAATTCTCGCGATATTTACTAGTACTATATTTAAATATAGATGTCAGAGTAATTACTATAATTTAAATTGAGATATGGCTGCGAGAGATTAGCCGAACATTTGAAAAATAAATAAGATGTTTCGAAGCGTCCTTTTCCTCCTTACCCTTCTACTACTGTATATACAGTATATATATATATATATATATATATATATATATATATATATATATATATATATATATTATATATATATATATATATAATACAGGGTGTTCCAGTAATTCTTTTCATAAATTATATGGTGGACTCATCAGACAAAAATAAGAATACATTACTCTATGAACATGAGGTTGAGTATTTATAATAACGGAGTTATTACACGATTTAAGTTAACGATAGATACAATGCCATTCAGTCCAAGGGGTAATGTTGCCATTTTAGTGGATTATATCCATTTGGCCTTCGCTATCGCTTGCTAGCCTCAAGATAGTGAGCAGTAGCGATCTGACTTTTCGGTAGAAAAATATGTCCGGCTTCGCCGGATTTGATTTTTCTACCGGCGAAGCCGGACATATTTTTTCTACCGAAAAGTCAGATCGCTACTGCTCACTATCTTGAGGCTAGCAAGCGATAGCGAAGGCCAAATGGATATAATCCACTAAAATGGCAACATTACCCCTTGGACTGAATGGCATTGTATCTATCGTTAACTTAAATCTTGTAATAACTCCGTTATTATAAATACTCAACCTCATGTTCATAGAGTAAATTATTCTTATTTTTGTCTGATGAGTCCACCATATAGTTTATGAAAAGCATTACTGGAACACCCTGTATATACAGAGTGGTCGCGAAACATTTCCCCATAGGGGATTCCTGTGTGTTTGCAAGAGAGAGCTGAAAAATCTATTTTTATTTATTTCACTCCAACACCAAACACCTCCCATAGAAATTAATGATAGCAAGCATGTGATCCACCGGGATTCGAACCTGAGTACATATAGATGCTGATCAAATATATAGAAATGCAGATCAAATAATATAGGAATACCCATGGGTAATACACAGGAATTCCCTATGGGGAATGTTTCGCGACCGCTCTGCATATATATATATATATATATATATATATATATATATATATGCAGTATATACTGTATAATATACTGTACTTGTGTGCTGCTATGCCCACGTATTTAACAGTAACGCCGTCAGCATTATTGTCAGAATTAATTTTCTCACATCATGTTGCCCCAGTGTTCTCATTCACAAATAGCTGGCCCCTGGCTTGCATTACGATTCCATTCCTTCTTTGGCTTTTGCTGCAACATGAGACTGGGGTAGCTTGATAAAACAGACAACAGTTACATATAAATGAACCTGATACAAATGCTTCTTAAGACTCTCTGTATTTGACCACCATACTGAGTCAATGCACGGTGTCGATGTGAATTACTAGGCTAGTCTTATGCACAATTATATATATACTGTATATATATAAAATGATCGCAGAGTTCTTTGCTACCGGCCACAAATATGTTGTTGCTACCCTGAAGTTGTGCCTCAAAGACTGACAAATCTCAAAATAATATATGAAAGGATTCCTTCTTGAGAGCTTCAGGGATGAGGAGTGTGTAAAGGAGTACAGAGGAAATCAAGCAACAACAGGTGACCCTTCTAGGCTGCTTGTCCTCCAAAACACTGAGGATCAAGTGTCCAAACAGTGGTTTAGAGTGGGTAAGGGAACATTGGAAAGGGAACTACTGCCCTGGAACTAATGTCCGTGGCAGGATTAGGAAGTTAGTAGGGGACAGATGGGTTAGTAACTGATGGGAGGATAAAATAAAGTTATTCATTTACAAACGCAGTCAGTCGCAGGTTTGATGCAAGATATTTGTCTAGGCGAAGTTTAAATGAATCAACGGTTCTGCAGTCTATGACATCTCGGGGAAGCCCATTCCATAAGTTGACAACTCGATTGAAGAAGAAATTCTTAGCTTCGTGTGAGTTAAAAGATTTACCAATAATTTTGCAACCGTTTCCCCGCGTGTAATTAGATTGGTCGATAGTGAAGTACTTACTACAGTTCATATTGTCGATGCCTTTGATGATTTTGAACACTTGAATTAAGTCGCCTCTTAATCTGCGCTGGGTTAAAGGAAATAGATTTAATTCTCTAAGACGCTCCTCGTATGGTTTGTTCTTTAGGCTAGGTATCATTTTGGTAACTCTACGTTGAACTCGTTCTAGCTTGTCTATATCTTTTTGGTAATAAGGGAACCAGGATTGAACGCAGTATTCCAGAAGAGGGCGGACTAAGGAATTGTAAAGGGTTAGGATAACGTCTTTGGATTTATGTTCAAATGACCTGCCTATAAAGCCAATTCTTTTGTTTGCCTTCTTAACAACTTCTGAACATTGTTGGCTCGGTTTTAGGTTACTAGATATTGTTACTCCCAGATCGGTTTCTCTGTTTACATTCTTAAGCTGAGTGCCATTCATTAAATAGTTTGCTTTCTCATTTTGGTATCCGATATGTAGTACTTTACATTTATCCGCATTGAAACTCATTTGCCAAATTTGGGCCCAACATGACAACTTATCTAGATTGTGTTGCATATCGTCAACTTGTTCTTTTGAGAGTACGTTATATGCAATTTTTGTATCGTCAGCAAATTTTGAGATTGTACAGGTGAGACCCTCATCTATGTCGTTGATGTAAATTAGAAAGAGAATTGGTCCTAGTACCGATCCCTGGGGTACCCCGCTACTTACATTGGTCCATTTAGATGCCTTACCGTTTATGACTACTCTTAGCTTTCTGTCGCTGAGCCAATTTTCTATCCATTTCAACACACCATCTTGTATTCCATGCGCTTTTAGTTTTAGCAGTAAACGTTTGTGGGGAACTTTGTCAAAGGCCTTTTGAAAATCAAGGTATATAATATCTACAGCTTTACTCTCATCGTAGAGGTTGAGGATATCGTGGAAGAAGTCTAAGAGGTTTGTTAAACAGGAACGTTTTTTACGAAAGCCGTGTTGAGTATCTTTAAGTATGTTATTTTCCTCTAAGTGATTTACGAGTCTGTCTCTTATGAGTGTTTCTAACATTTTACATACAACTGAGGTTAAGCTAATTGGACGATAGTTACTGGGTAGGGATTTGCTGCCTTTTTTGAATATCGGTGTTACGTTGGCTAGTTTCCACTGATCAGGCATATTTCCAGACTGCAAGGATTTATTAAATAGCAATGTCAGTGGTTTGGAGAGCTCATCCTTAGCTTCCTTTAGGACTCTAGGTGAGATTTTATCAGGTCCAGGCGTTTTATTTACCTTGAGCTTATCTAAACAATTCAATACTTCTCTCTCTGTAACGGTGATATTGCTTAGAACATCTGAATTATCAATCTGAATCGGCGATGGTGTAGGGATATCACTGAGGTCTTCCGTTGTAAATACTGATGCAAAGAAGGTATTGAGGGCATGACTCATTTGTACTTCGTCTTTGGTGTATTTTCCATTTTCATCGACTAACGGTCCAACAGTTGAAGTAACTACTTTTTTCTTTCTGATATAACTATAGAATTATTTCGGGTTGTTTTACTTTGATTCGCAACATGTAACTCCAGGGTCTTTTTACTTTGCTTAATTAACTTTTTGGCTTTGCGTCGTAGCTCTACAAATTTCACCCGTTCTTCGTCATTTTGTAAGGATTTTAATCTATCATTAGCAAACTTTTTAGCAAGCAGACAGTTTGAAATATCTTTATTCCACCATTTGGGCTTATTATTAAGGCCTGGACGCCGTATTTTCGATGGTATGCAGTCCTGCACTGCTTTTAGGTAAGTGGTTTCGAATAATTCCCAAGATGTATCTATGTCGTTATTGTTAATTAAAAAGCTCCAGTCAGTTTCTTTAAACATAGCTCTAAGTTTATGAAAGTTTGCTTTCTTGAAATTAGGGACTTTTTCCATGCTGCTATTTGGTTCATTACTAGTAAACTTTAAAGTGAAAGTTATTGTACGATGGTCGCTGTTACTGAATTCATCACCAACATTCAAATTCTCTATTAATTCTTCTTTTGTTGCAAGTACAAGGTCAAGAACATTATTACCACGGGTCGGCGATCGAACAAATTGATAGAGTGAACTCTCTTGCAAGTTCGCATACAAGTCATGTCCGGAGTGTGAAGTAAGAGTATCGCCCCACTTGGTCACAGGTAAATTAAAGTCGCCAAAAAATACGGTATCTTGTGAGTTACTTAATCTGCAATTTGTTCATAAATTTCTCGGTCAGTTTGCACTGATTGAGCTGGAGGTCTGTATATTAATGCAAGTATTATTTTTGTACCTTTATTATTCTTTATTAGCACAAGAGATGTGTCGACGTTCACAATTTGAGGTTTTGACAAGAGGGTCGGGTTAAGACTTTCTTTGATATAAAATAAAACGCCACCTCCATTTTTATTTATTCGTCTTTTCTCAAACATTACATAACCGGGAAGTGAACACTCTGCTAAAAAGTCTCTCTCTTCTGTATTGAGCCAAGATTCTGTTATACCAATCACATCATAATTTTCAGGAATATGCAGTAACAGTCTGGGATCTCTTTGAAGTGCTTGTTGCTCTGGAGGACCCGATTTATGGGAACAGTGGCTACTTTTTGGGCTTATTCATATTTTGTTTCAGTTTCCTCGCTAGACATCCCTCAAAATTAGAAAACACATCCCCTAGACAACCCCTCATGATAAACTTGTACACTTTTCGGTAGAACATTTTTCCGGCCGAAGGGGTTCCTCTTATAATTACAGGCTCGCTATCACTCGCCAGGAAACAAATCGACACCTAAATGGCACGATAGGTCTAAAAATTGACAACGAAATGGGACGAAAGGTCTTAAAATCGCCAAACTAAAGGGTCTAACTTCTTAAAATCTGAAAACTAATGGGACTAAACATGAGGAAGATAGGGGGCCAGAAAACCCAGCCCTTCTCCCCTTAATCGCGGGCTAAATCAGAATGTGATGTTTTTGCAAAAGCTGATGAGTGTCTTGGAGTAATGCTGATGGCAAGTAGCAGCCTTATTTCGGATGAGACACATTATAGGAGAAATTCATGTTGCCAGAGTTACTGGAGATTGGGTTCAATGCAGAACATTGTTCCGTAGAACAAGAGTTTTTCTGCAGAGAGACAGTATGATATACAGTATGTCAAGAGGAATTGCAATCAACCTTCAGTCTAATTATCGAACCCTGAAGAAGCCACGCATAAATTGTACGCTTGGTCAAAGAATTATCTGCACCCCCCCCCCCCCCCTACTAGAACAATAATAAATAAATGTAAAAAATGGACCAAAATATAAACTCTTCTCTCTTAAGGGGAGGTTTTTAGTGAGTTTCCTAGACTTCCATCAAGCTTAAAATTACTCCCCCTTGACCCCCTTTCAAGATAAATTTGTACATTTTTCAGTAGAAAAATTTCCGGGCCGAAGGCCGGTTCCCCTTAAATTACAGGCTCGCTATCGCTCGCCAGGAAAAAATCGACACCTAAATGGCACGAATGGTCTTGAAATTGACAGAAATGGGGCGAGGGTTCTTAAAATCGCCAAACTAATGGGGCGAACGTCTTAAAATCTCGAAAGCAATGGCGCTAAACATGAGGGAGAAAGGGGTAAAGAAAAAAATCCCTCAAGTGGAAATCTCCCCTTAACATGTGGCTTCTCTACACACAGTTCAACCTCCTCATGCGGTAGTTTTGGCGGCAGACAACCCAGAGAGCGAAGGAGACCCAAGGGAAGTACACACAACTCATGGCTAAGGCAAGTGGTGCGATCATGTCGAGCGATACTTGGGATGGAAAGACTAATGGCCTGGAGCCTCATTCAGCAGTCGTGTCAGAGTTAAGGGGAGGCTTGCTTTTTATGGACCTCCTTCTCCCTCATGTTTACCCTTATTAGTTTTGAGATTTTGAGATGTTTGCTCCACTGGTTTGGCGATTGTAAGACCTTTTGTGCCATTTAGATGTATTATTTTTCCTTGCGAGCGATAGTGAGCCTGTAATTTAGAAAAAACACGGCCTATCGAAAAATGTACACATTTATCTCGAAGGGGGGTCTTGAGGGTAGTTTTTTAAAAGATTGATGGAGGCCTTGGGAGGGAAATAAATAAATAAACAAATATTTACAAATTACCCCTTAATTAAGATAGTCGGAGTCAAGATGGCGCAAGGGGTCTGACTTTTAGGATTATGCCGGTAAGGACGCTGTTAATCTAGGTACTCTACACTACACTGGGCCACTCTCATCTTCCCTCTCACTATAGTACCCATCAAACGCGTTCAACCGCTTCAAAGTCATCTATAGGGAACAATTTGACAATATTGTTACAGTGTCCGCCATGATGTTTAAGGGGAGATTTTCACTTAAAGGTTTTATTTCTGGACCCCCTTCCCCCTCATGTTTAGCCCCGATAGTTTTCAGATTTTAAGACGTTCGCCACATTAGCTTGGCGATTTTAGATTTTTTGCCCCATTTCTCTCAATTTTAAGACCTTTCGTAACATTTAGCTGTCGATTTTTGACCGACGAGCGATAGCGAGCCTGTAATTTAGGAGGAAACGGCCGACTTTTTCTACCGAAAAATGTACAAATTAATCTAGAAGGGGGGTCTAATGGATGTGTTTTTAAGTTTGATGAAGGTCTAGGGAGGAAAACAAATAATAATACATATATGAAATTATCGAACACAAAATAAACCCATCTCCCCTTAACTGGAGCTGTGAAGAAGTTGGAGCCGTAGACAACGATATTTAACAGAATTTACAGCACAAATACGGTCGTTGTACATACTGTATACAAATACATAAGACCCAATTCAACATACCATTTATCCATCAGAAATTACATTATTATTGCATTTCTCTTTAATATCGATGTTCACGGCTCCAACTTCCTTATAGAACGAAACTCACAAGTGGTCAATTGGCATATCATATAATCAAGTCACCGTGGGTTGGTGCTTGGTCGGGGTTTCATAAATTACAACACTAGAAACGTAAATATAACAGAGGGAATACAAACACCCACCCACACACACACAAAACATGGTTGTATGTAACACGACATTTACAAAAACCGGATACGGCAATAATTCTGCCAACGAATGGGTCCAAGTCACTTTCCTTCCTTCCTTCCTTCCTTCCTTCCTTCCTTCCTTCCTTCCTTCCTTCCTTCCTTCCTTCCTTCCTTCCTTCCTTCCTTCCTTCCTTCCTTCCTTCCTTCCTTCCTTCCTTCCTTCCTTCCTTCCTTCCTTCCTTCCTTCCTTCCTTCCTTCCTTCCTTCCTTCCTTCCTTCCTTCCTTCCTTCCTTCCTTCCTTCCTTCCCGCCTGGTTACCTGGCGTTATTGCAGCAGACGAGGTATTATTCCATATTTGTTTACGGGCAATTGTGTTGGGACAGCTTCAAAATTTAAGTCCCAAAATAATCAAACCATCTAACATACAGTAATATACCTTCGATCTAGTTTCCGATCCAACGCGAATGAGCCACAAAATAGTATGAGAAAAAACTTGCTCATCGTAAATTGCCGGAAAAAGCGCTCGTGTGACACCGCTTTAATAGCACCAAACGAGTGGACCAGAGAGGAGAGGAACAAAGTTGTGGTCTGAATACAAAAAAAAAAATACACACCAGGTATAAACTGTATACTTTGGTCTGAATCACTGTCATTTGGGAGGGCAAGAAGTGGTGACGAGGGTCGAGAGAGTGTCATTATATCAGCAAACGAGTGGACCAGAGAGAAGAGAGGAAACAATTTGTGGTTTGAATCAAAGTATGTACAGTCGCGCTAATAAGTGATGTCCCGGCACCAGGTATGTTTTGATCAATAATTGGTATCAGCAATATCTAAGCTTCATTTATTCATATCGAGTGAAATATACAAACATGTTTCTACACTTACCCACCCTATTCAACATCTGACAGACATTAATACAGCACAGAGCAAGCCAAACGTAATGACAGCTGGGACATGACTTATTAGCGCGACCGTACACACCAGCTATATACTGTATATTTTGGTCTGAATCACTGTCATTTGGGAGGGGAAGAAGAGATGAGGAGACTCGAGAGATTGTGTACAGGCTGATGACTGAGCTAGGGAAATACTGAGGAAATTGGGAAATAGGAAGATCGTGTTAACCCGCTCAGTACCGGTGCCGTCCTTTTAACTTTATTATGGCTACTATTAGATGATTTTACTCAAATTTAAAAGTGCTTTCAGTAATTAACAGGCTTCGAATGATCTCACTTAACCCTTTTTACTACCACAAATCCTTCTTAAGCTGCATAAAATCATATAAATATCACTAGAACAAAATTTAAAAAACGTCGCCGGTACATAAGGGGTTAAAACAAAAAGACAGCTATGCAAGGAGATACATAGGATTGAGAGCAAGAACCCAACAGTCAACCATACTAAAACAACAACGTTCAGATAACACCAAGCGAACTACAGAAGACAAAAGATACATTATATAGACCTGAGAGTAAGCAGACAAATTGACTACTTGCGAGTTTCAGGCTATAAGGAAGTTGGAGCTGTAGACATCGTTATTTAGCAGAATTACCAGCTAAAATACGGTTGTAGTGTATTTATAAACCCATTAAATTAAATTAATTATATTTTCTATCCATCAGAAACCTACATCATTATTGCATTTCTGTTTTATATCAATGTTTACAGCTCCAACTTCCGTATAGCCTGAAACTCGCAAGTGGTCAATTAACATTGCTAAAATATATCTTAGAGGTAGGAAAGGAGAGCAGAAAGGGGAGTAGACATGCAAGAGCGAGCGTAAGAAAGGTAAACACAACTACAGAACTAAATAAATTAGATAAAGGTATATGGAAAGATATAAAACAAAAAAAGTAAAATTGTAAGAAAGCCAGACAAAGAGACGATTTATATAAAAGGAAAGGTAAACAGGAAGGAGTGCGTGATGGACTGGGAGAAGAATTAAGGGGGTAGTGCTTTTTGGGGGCTATGTATTTATTTATTTATCTATTTTTGAGTTTCCTCGCTAGACCTCCACCAAGCTTTAAAAATGCACCCACTAGACCCCCTTTCAAGATAAATATGTCAATTTTACATTTTTCGCGGGTGTCTTCTAATATTATAGGCTCGCTATCGCTCGCCAGGAAAAAATCAACACCTAAATGGCACGAAGGGTCATATTATTGAGAAAGAAATGGGGCGAAAGGTCTCAAAATGGCCGAACTAATGGAACGAACGTCTTAATTTTTCAAAACTAATATGCAAAACATGAGGCAGAAGGGGGTCCAGAAAACACGACTACCTTCCCCTAAGTATGTCAGAGAGAGAGAGAGAGAGAGAAATAAGTTGTGATGAGTGCGATGTTCCAAATGATTTTCAAAGTGAGCAATACAATTAGAGACGAGGGAAACACTAACAGATGGAAAGAATAGGAGAGGTGCAGTTAGAGATTAGAGGGGCACTCGGCATACCTCCACCTAAATTGGCGGAGGTATGTGCTCCGATCGCCTCCTAAATTCAATCACTTCTTCCTTGGCACATATTTTATCTGCCCACCGAATTTCGTGAAAATCGGTTTATAACTTTTAGAGATATCTTGTTTACAGACAAATAGACAAAAGACAGACAAACGGAGGAAAACATAACGTCCTTCAACTTCGTTAGCGAAGGTAATAGAACACTGCATATAAGATTACAGCTAGAGAGAGGAGCTATCTGATATATATATATATATAAGGTTCAGTGAAGGAAAAATGGCTTCCATGCATTACAACACTATCCAAAGGAGGCATACAACGAGAGAGTGCAGTAATGAGGGAGGGATATATCTTGGAAGGTCAATGGTGGAGGGGAGGGGGGGGGGGGGGGGGGAATGAAAAAATACAACATTTTAAGAGCGACCAGTATACCCTCTCGGTATCATGACGCACTTTTGTTTATGTTCTTCTAGCTAACATTTGATAATTTTATTCAGTTTTGGAAGGGTCTCTAGGAATTTGCTCTCCAAAGAGATATAGATACACTACACGAATGGGAAGTGAATTGGCAGATGAAGTTCAACGTAGATAAGTGCAGTACAGTAAAATTTGGGATATTGATAGAAAATGCAGGATATATATAAGATACCGTGGATATAAGAAACTCAGATCATGACAAAAATTGGGAGTCATCGTTAACTGTGATTTGAAACCAAGAACTCAATGCATCAGTGCTCGAAATAAGGCAAATAGAATTCTCAGATGTATATCTAGAAGTGTGAGTAACAGAACAGCAGACGTAATCTTAAAACGTTATCTAGTGTTAGTAAGGCCACATATGGATTCTGCTGTTCAATTTTGGTGTCCCTATTACAGAATGGACATAGATTCATTGGAGAGTACAACGAATAATGAACAAAAATATCCATAATATTAGAAATCTTCCATCTGAAGAAAGTTTGAAGACATTAGGCTTACATTCGTTAGAGAGACGCAGAGTTAGAGGGGATATGATAGAGGTGTTCAATTGGGTTAGCGAGATCAATAAAGGGGACATGAAAGATGTCCTGAAGCTCAGTGATAGCGAAAAAACTCGAACAAATGGTTTCAAATTAAATCAATTTCGTTACAAAAGAGATATAGGCAAATATTGGTTTGGTAACAGAGTTGTAGATAGGTGGAATAGGCTACCGAATGATGTGGTTGGATTAGGAACGGTAGAGAGCTTCGAGATAATATTAGATAGGCATATGGACGATATGGGTTGGGTGGGCCAATCAGCTCTCTGCAGACTCCCGTTTATTATGTTATTATGTAATCAAAGGGGTGTAAACTATGTCGATTAAGGGGAGGCAGTTGGTTTTTCGAGACCTCCTCCTCCCTCATGTTTAGCCCTATTAGTTATGAGATTTCAAAACATTCGCCCCATTAGTTTGGCGATTTTCAGACCTATTGCCCCATTTCTATGCCATTTAGGTGTCGATTTTTTTTCCTGGCGATATACAGCGAGCCTGTATTTGAAGAGGAATCGGCCTTCGGCCAAGAAAATTTTCTACCGAAAAATGTACAAATTTATTCGAAGGGGGGTCTTGTGGGTGTTTTTTAAAGCTTGATAGAGGTTTAGAGAGCAAACTAAACCCCTTCCTTAAACCACTGAGCCGAACCAGTAAATTATGTTGCGCAATACTATCTGGGCTCCCTTAACTCCTTAAATGCCAAAATCCCTTCCTAAACGGAATAAAGTCGTTTCGCGTCCTCAACTAGTGAAAGGCTTAACCAATCAAACCACAACAGCTGATGGGATGTAATAAAAGAAGTGAAGGGAAGGCTGGAAGGAAAAGGGGGGGGGGAGCCCCCGGCGGTACTGATAGGATGAACCCAGTCTTGCCAATTTGCCTACTTTCCCGCTAGATCTAGGTATTTGTTTCGATCTAGCGGCAAAATTGTTCATCTAGCGACCTGAATTCTAGCGATATTCTAGAGATAATGGGATTATTCCAGCGATATTCTAGAGACTGTGACATTTATCAACTCTGCGTAAGCAGAGTTTGGTATCGCCCCCCCGTATAGTGGGTACCACACGAAAAAAAAATCTGTCGTCGTCGTCCGTCTGTCTCGGAACTCCTCCTAGACCGTTGGACGGATTTTCACCAAATTTCACACGAACATTTGTTGCGTGAATGCAAAATTCAGTCAAAAAATATTTTTTGAATTTATGCAATAGTTATGATTTTAGGTCTAAAATATGGTTCCCCCCCCCCCCCCCCCCAGCAATGATGGCGTTCTTAGTGTGTGAGCCCCAAAGGGGCTCACACACTAAGAACGCTTTCGTTCTGGGAGCGAAAACATCTCGCTACACATTTGCTAGGTTAAGTTAGTTTAGTTGGCATTAGAAGTGATGGTAGTAATATTTGGATTTATGGTGATAGTAGTGATAATGGTTATAATTGTAGTGATGATGGTTGTAGTTGTATTGATGATGATGACAGTAGTGATGATGATGACAGTAGTAGATATGATGGTGACAGTAGTAGTAATGATGGTCATAAAAGTAGTGATGATGGTGACAAGTAATGATGATAGTTGTAGTGATAATAATGACAGTAGTGATGATGGTAGTGACGATGGTGTGAGTATTAGTGATGATGGTGAGTAGTAGTGAGGATGGTGTAATTTGTAGTGATGATGATAATAGTTGTGGTGATGAAGTTCATAGTGTAATGGTGATGATGGCAGTAGTAGTGATGATGGTGACAGTAGAATAAATTATGGTAATATTTGTGACAGTAGTAATGATGATGGTTATAGTAGTAGTGATGATGTTAACAGTAGTAATGATGATTGTAAGATGGTGGTGATGATATTAGTATTGATGGTTGATAGTTGTAGTATCAATGATGATAGTAGTGATTAAGATGCTAGTGACAATGGACAGTGATTATGGTGAGAGTAGTAGTGATAATTGTAATTGTAGTAGTGATGATGATCATAGTAATGGTGATGATGACAGTACTCGTGATGATTGTGGCAGTTGTAGTGATGATGGCAGTAGTAGTGATTATGTTGATTGTGATTGATGATGGTATTAGTAGTGAGGATGGTAACCCATCGCAGAGTTGGGTATGCTGTTTTGATTTTGGGCAAAACGGCACGTCTACTTTATTTACAATCTATCGGCCTTCTAGCGACTTTTGAGAACGGATCTAGCGGTATTATGTGACTTAATTTAGTAGCTCTGGACACAGCAGGCTACAAAAACTACGGTAAAAAAAAGGTTACGGAGGGGGAAAAGTGGCTATAGATCACCAATGACCAGCGGCTCGGAGAATATGAAAGTGAGAGGGAATACTGCACAAAAAATTACGTTTGAGATTGCTAGGTCTGTTAGGAGAAACATGATAAGAGACACACCATTTTTTTTTTTTTTTTTATATCTATGTGAGTGAGGGAGACAAAAGGCAGAACTGCCTGTAGCGAGTGCCTCCCCCATAGTTGAAAGAGTGACAGGACCAAAATCAAGGGACGTTCAAGCCAAAATGCCTGGACACACGGAGTTTGAAGCAATTTGAGTCCTAGGAGGGAAAGACTGATTCTGGGAGAGTTCCAGAGCTCAGCTGTTGAATAGAAGAAAGACTGAGAGTAACGTTTCTCTATTGGGTTGGAGAGTTGCACAGAGTAGGGGCAAGACGGGTACTACATACCCTACGTAAGGGAAGTGGTATACACAGGGAGAGCTCTGAGGAGCACTGATTATTGTAGTAGCGATAGAATAGCGAGAGAGATTCAACATTGCGGCGAAGAAAGAGAGTTTGCATAGACTTGGTGAGTGGGCGGGAATTAATGATAGGGAGATTAGAGAGGTTACGGGGAGAAGGACGTATTTATTTGCTTATTGTTTCATCATTTTACTATTTTTTAGTTTCCTCCCTAGACCTCCATCAAGCTGTAGAAGGCACCCCCTATAGACCCTAATTCAAGATAAATTTGAACATAGGCCGGTTACTCATAAAATTACAGGCTCGTTATCGCTCGCCAGGAAAAAATCGACACCTAAATGGCACGAAAGATCTTAATATTGACACAGAAATGGGGCGTAAAGTCTTAAAATCGCCAAACTAATGGGCTGAACGTCTTAAAATCTAAAAAAAAAAAACAAAGGGGCTAAACACGAGGGAGAAGGAGGGCCAGAAAAAGGGCCGATCTCCTCTTAATAATAAAGAGAGGAAGAGCAAAGAAGACCCACCAACAGGTATAATAGGGAGGATTGAAGGTGGGTCAGTATTAAGGAGAGACAGACCGTTTTTCTGGACCCTCTTCTCCCTAATCTTTAGCCCCACTAGTTTTGAGATTTTAAGACGTTGGTTCCATTAGTTTGGGGAATTTATGACCTTTCACCCTATTTCTTTGTCAATATTAGGACCCTTCGTGCCATTTAGGTGTCGATTTTTTCCTGGCGAGCGATAGCGAGCCTGTAATTCTAGGAGGAATCGGCCTTTGGCCGTGACATTTTTCTACCGAAAAATGTACAAATTTATCTTGAAGGGGGGTCTAGGGGGCGTTTTTCTACGCTTAATGGAGGTATAGGGAGGAAACTAAAAGATATATATATACCCGGTACTGTATGAATAAATTAATTAATAGACCAAACAAACAGCCAGTGTCCCCTTAACCCCTTCTCTACCGGCAACGTCTTTCTGATTTCACTCTTGCTATATTCAGAGATTTTGTGCTGCTTAAAAAGGCTCGGAGGTCGTAAAAAGGATTAAGTGAGTTAGTTCGAAGCCTGGTCATCGCCGGAGGTTCTTTTTGAGCTGAGTAAAATCGTCTAACAGTAGCCAGAACAAAGTTAAAAGGACGGCACCGGTACAGAAGGGGTTAACGAGAGCCAGAGCAAATACAGTGGGGCGAATAAAGAACTTGGAACAATTTAAGGGGAGATTTCCACTTGAAGGATTATTGTCTTGACTCATTTCTCCCTCATGCATAGTCCCATTGTTTTTTATTTTTATTTTAAGACGTTCGCTCCATTAGTTTGGCAATTTTAAGAACTTTCGCCCCATTTCTGTCAATTTTAAGACCTTTCATGCCATTAAGGTGTCGATATTTTCCTGGCGAGCGATAGCGTGCCTGTAATTTAAGAGGAACTGGCCTTCGGCCAGGACATTTTTCTACCGAAAAATGTACACATTTATCTTGAAAGAGGGTCTAGGGGGTGTAATTTTAAGTTTGATGGAAGTCTAGGGAACAAACTAGAAACCTCCCCATAACCCTTTTACTACGAAGCCGTCCTTATAATTTTACTCTGGCTATTATTAGACCATTAGCCTACAGCAATGAACAGGCTTCAAACTATCTCATGTAACCCGTTTTGCTACCTCAGATACTTCTTAAACTGCACAAAATCGTCTAAACATAGCAAGCATAACATTAAAAAAGACGTCGCCGGTACAGAAGGGGTTAATCAAGTTAATAAGAGAACATATAGTATGGCGAAGAGTAGAGACTAGAAGAATAACAAAACAAAACAATATATAAAGCAAAATAGTATCAATAGCCTAATAGAGAAAGCATGAAGATGAAATAAATCAATGAGTTAAGGGGGGTGACATGCTTTTTTTTCTCCTTTTCTCTCTTGCTCTGGCCTGTATCCTTTCGGCCCTATTTAGCCTACTGTTTTAAGATGTTTATCCCCATCCAGATGTCGATTCGCGAGCCAGCATTGTATGGAGAAATCCGGCTTTGCCGGAGAAATTTTTCTATCGAAAAATGTACAAATTTAGTCTGCGGACAAAAAAACATTATAAAATATCTGCTGGCTCGCTACCGCTCGCCAGGAAACATTCGACATCTGGATGGGGATAAACGTCTAACAACAGTAGGCTGAATGGGGCCGAATAGATACAAAAAAAAAGAAAAAAGAGAGAGAGAGAGAGAGAGAGAGAGAGAGAGAGAGAGAGAGAGAGAGAGAGAGAGAGAGAGAGAGAGAGAGAGAGAGAGAGAGAGAGAGAGAGAGAGAGAGAGAGAGAGAGAGAGGAAAAAGAAGAAGAGGAAGAAGTGGATGACACCTATCTAGTGAATGAAGCTGACAGAGAGAGAGAGAGAGAGAGAGAGAGAGAGAGAGAGAGAGAGAGAAGAAAAAGAAGAAGAGGAAGAAGTGGATGACACCTATCTAGTGAATGAGGCTGACAGAGAGAGAGAGAGAGAGAGAGAAGAAAAAGAAGAAGAGGAGGAAGAAGTGGATGACACCTATCTAGTGAATGAGGCTGACAGAGAGAGTACAATGGAGTACACAGAAGAGGAGAAGCCCTATAATGATAAAGTAGCCGAGGGGAACGCTGGAAAGTATATGGAGAGGGGGGAGATGGTCTGTTTTTTCTGGACACCTTTCCCTCTCATGCTTAGCCCTTTTAGTTTTTAGATTTTAAGATGTTTGTCCCATTAGTTTGGCGATTTTAAGACCTTTCGTCCTGTTTCTTTGTTAATATTAAGACCTTTTGTGCTATTTAGGTGTCGGTGTTTTTCCTGGCGAACGATAGTGAGCCTGTAATTTTGGAAGAACCGGCCTTCGGCTGGAAATTTTTCTACCGAAAAAAATACAAATGAATCTAGAAGGGGGGTCTAATGTATGTGTTTTTAAAGTTTGACGAGGTCTAGGGAGGAAACTAGAATAATAACTCAATTTTATAAAAATCGACCAAAAACTGAACCATCCCCCCTTGAAGACATAGAGGGATGTGGCCACAGAGGGTGAACAGACAGAGTGTGGGGAGAAGAGGGAATCGAAGGGAGAGAGAACAGGCAAAGGGAGGATAACAGGAAAGAGAAGGGAGAGAGAACAGACACAAAGGGGAGAAGAGGGAGGCGAAGATAGGGAGAAGGGAGAGAGAACAGACAAAGGGAGAAGGGGGAAGAGAAGGGACAGAGAACAGACAAAGGGAGGAGAACAGGGAGAAGAGAAGGGACAAAGGGGGGAGTAGGGAGAGAGAACAGACAAAGGGAGGAGAAGGGACAGAGAACAGACAAAGGGAGGAGAAGGAGGAAGAGAAGGGACAGAGAACAGACAAAGGGAGAGAAGGGAGAGAGAACAGACAACGGGAGGAGAAGGGGGAAGAGAAGGGACAGAGAACAGACAAAGGGGGAAGAAGGGGGAAGAGAAGGGACAGAGAACAGACAAAGGGAAGAGAAGGGACAGAGAACAGACAAAGGGTGGAGAAGGGACAGAGAACAGACAAAGGGAGGAGAAGAGGGGAAGAGAAGGGACAGAGAACAGACAAAGGGAGGAGAAGAGGGGGAAGAGAAGGGACAGAGAACAGACAAAGGGTGGAGAACAGGGAGAAGAGAAGGGAGAGAGAACAGACAAAGGGAAGAGCAGGGACAGAGAACAGAACAAAGGGTGGAGAACAGGGAGAAGAGAAGGGAGAGAGAACAGACAAAGGGAAGAGCAGGGACAGAGAACAGACAAAGGGTGGAGAACAGGGAGAAGAGAAGGGAGAGAGAACAGACAAAGGGAAGAGAAGGGACAGAGAACAGACAAAGGGAAGAGAAGGGACAAAGGGAAGAGAAGGGGGAAGAGAATGGACAGAGAACAGACAAAGGGAAGATAAGAGGGAAGAGAAGGGACAGAGAACAGACAAAGGGAAGAGAAGGGACAGAGAACAGACAAAGGGAAGAGAAGGGGGAAGAGAAGGGACAGAGAACAGAAAAAGGGAAGAGAAGGGGGAAGAGGAGGGACAGAGAACAGACAAAGGGAAGAGAAGGGGGAAGAGAAGGGACAGAGAACAGACAAAGGGAAGAGAAGGGGGAAGAGGAGGGACAGAGAACAGACAAAGGGAAGAGAAGGGGGAAGATAAGGGACAGAGAACAGAAAAGGGGGGGGGGGAGGGGGAAGAGAAGGGACAGAGAACAGACACAGGGAATAGAAGGGAGAGAGAACAGACAAAGGGGGGAGAAGAGAAGGGACAGATAACAGACACAGGGAAGAGAAGGGACAGAGAACAGACAAAGGGGGGAGAAGAGGGAGAAGAGAAGGGAGAGAGAACAGACAAAGGGTGGAGAAGAGGGACAAGAAGAAAGGGAGAGAACAAAAGGAGGCGAAGAGGGAAGGGAAAGAAGGGAGAGCACCTATGGGAGAAGGGGGAAGGAAAGGAAGGGAGAAGATATAACAAGAGGAGAAGCATGAATTTAAAGAGAATTTAAACTGAAGGAAAAATATACAGAGGGAAAGAGAGAAGAGGAAGAAGGAGAAAGGGAAAAGAGGATGAAGAGAGAAGGAAAGGAGGAAGGACAGCGGAAGCAGAAGAGAGAAGGAAGTGGGGTACTGAAGGAAGAAAGGACAGAAGGAGGGAAAGAAGGAAGAGGAAGAAGGAGAAAGGGAAAAGAGGATGAAGAGAGAGAAGGAAGTGGGGTACTGAAGGAAGAACGGACAGAAGGAGGGAAAGAAGGAAGAGGAAGAAGGAGAAAGGGAAAAGAGGATGAAGAGAGAAGGAAATGAGGAGAGAGAAGGAAGTGGGGTACTGAAGGAAGAACGGACAAAAGGAGGAGAAACAAGAGGAAGGGAAAGAAGGAAGCAGTGAGGGAGGAATTATAGAAATGTATCAAAAGGAAGTCGTCGTACGGGAAAGGAGGAAGGAAGGAAAGGAAGAAAGAGAGGAGGGAGAGGGAGGGAAGGGAGAAATGGTGCGAGGAAGATAAAAGGAAAGCAAGAAAGCACAGAGAGGGGGGGGGGGGAATAGAGACAGGAAAGAGAAGGGAACGTGAAAAATAAGTATATGATGGACAGAGGGAGGGAAAGCTAGAGAGAAATAGTGTAAGCAAGAGAAAGGGACAGGAGAAAAATAGACTGTATATATAGAGAGAAGGGAGAGAAGAAATATGAGAGGGGGGGGGGGGGGGGAGAGAGAGAGAGGAAAAAAGAAAGAGGGCATGGAAGGAGGAAGGAAGCATATAGACGAATAAAAACAAAGTCTGTGAGTTTTCTATGACAATAGATAAAAAGATCAACAGACTTACTGTATAATTAGATTTGCTCTCTAACGGTCTAACCGATAGAATACGTTTTGTAGATAAACACAATTAACTGCTTTTTGTTCATTTAAATCTTTTCTAAGAGCTGGACATCTGAATTGCACTCCATATTCCTAAACTGCCAATACAAAAAAAAAAAAAATCTAAATCGAAGTCAAGAAGTAGAATACTGTATAACAAGAGAGGAGGGGTGTGCATAGGAATGTGAGTAGGGGGAGGGAGGAGTGTGTGGGAAAAGAGGGTCTGGAAGAAGGAGATAAAAAGAGCAAGAGACAAAACGAGTGACTGAGGTAAAAGTAAGAGGCTATTGGAGAGGAAGGGTGAAGTGAAGTAGAAAAGATAAAAGGAAGACGAAGAAAGGAGAAGTAACATGTGACTATTTGAAAGAGATATTTGTTTTAGGTAAGACATAGTCTGTATGTGAAAATTTGTCCATATATACATTTAGACTCTTCAACTGTAACTTTCAGTAATGGCAGCGTTTTAGTCATATTTGAACTAAACAATCATGCTGTTATAATTCACATCGCATAATCCATTAAATATTTTAAAAACTTCAATGATTGGGCCCATACTATGCGAGTTTCCAAAGAAAAGAGACCGATATCTCTCAACCGGCCCTCCCAACCTCAACCTCAGTCTCTCAAGTGAAGGAATAAGTTTTGTATCCTTAGCTTGGACTCTTTCTATTAGTTTTACATCTTTCCTTGTGTTATCAACATTGGGGCAGAGCTAACTTTAGTAGTGGCCGTAATAGAGCAGTATATATAAAGTATAAAGATTATCTCCATAATCAGTGTGCTTTTCTTAATTTTGTAATATAATATTATTGACTCACGCAATGTATATAGTATGTTATTGGATATTATTGTTTACTAGTATCAGTATTGTATGCATGTATGTATATATATACTCAGGAACATACCCCATTGCTGGGGTTGACCGACACGAGACAGAGCCGGAACAGAAACAACATTTAAAGCTACTATTCTCTGGGTCCGGGACCACTTTCGCGTTCCCTCGCCCGTTTCTCTGTCTCGTCGAGTAAGAGAATTATACAAAGGGAGTATGATTCCTAGCCCCCTGCCCCCAGAAGGAAAAGTAGGACAGTAAAAGTGACAGACAGAAACAGCTAAGGTTGGGAAGAGGATGCCAAAACCTCACTCTAGATAGGACCAGCCCTCACCCTTATCAGTATTACTATTTTGAATCTGTGTCTTAATATAGCCCATGCCTATGGGCTTCAGCTTACCTACATGCTTTACTATGAACACTTTCGGTCATTGTTAATAAGGGCATACAATATATTTTCCAAGTCAGTCAATTTTAGATTTTTCCCAAATAGTGAGTAGTCAATTTGGTAGTTTTGCTTGGCACATCTCCAAGCTTAGTGACCACTAGTTCATATCTCGGGAGGATCACATGCTTTCATAAATTTCATTAGTAGGGTGGTCGGGGGCCGGGGTAGTGCTGGAGGGACCTTGGTGACCCTGGTCTCTGGGTCTTCTCCTGGGTGACCTAGATGTGTGTGAAATTGTATTTTGTTTTTGTGTGTTCATTGTTTTCTGTTGTGTTGTCCCTAGTTCCCCCCCCCCCCCAAAAAAAAAAATAGGGAATGGGCATAAATACATACATACATACAGGTTTTTGGTGTTGGGAGTGAAATTAATTAGGCTAATTAGATTATATCTCAGATCATTCACCTAATATAGTACGTCACTCGATCAATGCAGACATGTCCAATTATTTTAGGTGTGCTTACATGTACAGTACTTGTATTTCGCACATAATATGATTCACACTCAGTACACCAACGTCAATATTGGTCATGGACAACTATGATAAACAACAGAGGGTCAAGAACATATCCCTGTGGAACTTCAGAAGTGGCAGGAAACCATTTAGAAGAACAGCTCAGAACTCGTAGCGGTCTACTGATAGCCAATTTACTTATCCAACAAGTTCCCTCCGTACCCACTGCACTCACTTTTGATCTTTACCTATGTTGAATCACTTTGTCAAACAGCTTTTTGGAAATTTAAGTGTGTCAGGGGAAGGGTGTGTGAGGAGAGTGGAGGTGGTTGGAAGGAAAGTGTGTGCGTGTGTGCGTGCGTGCGTGCGTGCGTGCGTGCGTGCGTGCGTGCGTGCGTGTGTGTGTGTGTGTGTGTGTGTGTGTGTGTGTGAGAGAGACAGACAGAGAGAGTGTATGTGTGTGTATGCATATGTGTGTGTGTGTGTGTGTGTGTGTGTGTATGTATGTATGTATGTATGTATGTATGTATGTATGTATGTGTGTGTGTGTGTGTGTGTGTGTGTGTGTGCGCGTGTAAGTGTGTGTGTAGGGAAAGGGAGAGTGTGTAGCAGCGTTGCGAGGTAGGTGATAGTCTGGAAGTGTGTCAGTCTCCTCGCCGCCACCACCCCGCCAACAACACCACCCTTCCTCCCTCGTTCAGGTGGGGCTCCATTAGTCAACACCATCTTATAAGGAACGCCAGGGAACATCCACTATACGAAGTTACTTGATATACAATAGTTTGCCCTTCTGCAGTGCCATCTAATACACAGTGGTACTTTGAATACAGTTGTTTATCCTTCTACAGCACCATCTACTACACGGTGTTACTTATATTACACGGTGTTATCAAATTTGCTACACAGTAGTTAATTATATTTGCAGTGCCATGTACATTGCACCAAGGAATATATACTGCAGTGTATATATTCCCTTATTCATCTACAGTGCTATCTACATAACACCATGGAACATCTTGTACACGGCGATATGGATAAATTTACTAATCTGCAGTGCCATATACTGTATATCACACTAGGGAGTATCGACAGTATGTTTTTTAAACATATAATATAATTTAATGTATACTAGATTATCCATCTCCAGTGTTCTCTACAATTCATCAAGGAACATTTACATGCTGTTTAATGTAATCATAATGTTGCTTACACATCTACAGACATTGAAATACAGTGCCCTCCACACAATATAATCTACAGTGTTACTTGTGTTAACACATCAGTTTGCAACCAAAGTACCTACCGGTAAATAACATATTGTTTGTCAAGGATTTGCGACAACTTATCCTATGTTAATGGAACGCATGGGAAGTAAACCCAAATTAGTTCAATATATAATTGACACCATTTAGGCCACAATATAAGCAAATATTACTAACATATATGTTTGCATAATAACACATCGTATGAGCAAATATATCGGCACACACGTTTTGTATTTACTTCAGATCATATTCCAGTTACCAGATATTCCTCCAGTTTAGACAATGATAAACACATGACGCGGATTCTAAGTATTGTAATTACATTGTAGCGTAAACCTAATTCTTTACATCATATTGCACATTATTATTTACTAGGATTAAACAAAATACCATATCCAGTAAGCGTCCTATTTCAGGCTTGGTGACACTTACAAAACCTTAGTAATCATCTCAAACTGACAGGGACATCTAAGATTGCTTTGCAGGAGAGCTTATCCGCCAATTTTGTTAGGGGGGAAGGGTATATTTTTTTGGTCGATTTTGTAATATATCTATTATATTTTTAGTTTCCTCCCTAGACCTCCACCAAACATTTATATAACACGTATATAACACGACGTCTTTCTAATTTTATTGTAGCTATATTTAGACGATTTTGTGCAGTTTAAGAAGGATCTGTGGTAGTAAAGAGGGTTACGTGAGATAGTTCGATGCCTGTTGATTGCTGGAGGCCTTTCATAAACTCAATAAAATTGTCTATTGGTCGCCAGTATAAAATGAAAAGCACGGAACTGGTAGTGAACGGATTAATATACAACTTAAAAAAAACATTTGCGAGTTTCAGGCTATAAGGAAGTTAGAACCGTAAACATCGATATGATACAGAAATGCTATAATAATGTGGATTTCTGATGGATAAAAAGTGTGATAAATTTGGTTTGATATACTTCTAAATGTATTATGACCGTATTTTAGCTGACAATTCTGCTAAATATTGATGGCCACAGCTCCAACTTCCTTATAGACCAAACTCGCGGTTTCGTTCTATAAGGAAGTTGGAGCTGTAGACAACGATAGTTAACAGAATGTACAGCTAAAATACGGTCGTAGTAGATATATAAATACATAAATACGGTCGTAGTAGATATATAAATACATAAATACGGTCGTAGTAGATAATAAATACATAAATACGGTCGTAGTAGATATATAAATACATAAATACGGTCGTAGTAGATATATAAATACATAAATACGGTCGTAGTAGATATATAAATACATAAATACGGTCGTAGTAGATATATAAATACATAAATACGGTCGTAGTAGATATATAATACATAAATACGGTTGTAGTAGATATATAAACACATAAATACGGTCGTAGTAATATAAATACATAAATACGGTCGTAGTAGATATATATAAATACATAAATACGGTCGTAGATATATAAATACATAAATACGGTCGTAGTAGATATATAAATACATAAATACGGTGTCGTAGTAGATATAAAATACATAAATACGGTCGTAGTAGATATATAAATACATAAATACGGTCGTAGTAGATATATAAATACATAAATACGGTCGTAGTAGATATATAAATACATAAATACGGTCGTAGTAGATATATAAATACATAAATACGGTCGTAGTAGATATATAAATACATAAAACGGTCGTAGTAGATATATAAATACATAAATACGGTCGTAGTACATATATAAATACATATACGGTCGTAGTAGATATATAAATACATAAATACGGTCGTAGTAGATATATAAACACATAAATACGGTCGTAGTAATATAAATACATAAATACGGTCGTAGTAGATATATAAATACATAAATACGGTCGTAGTAGATATATAAATACATAAATACGGTCGTAGTAGATATATAAATACATAAATACGGTCGTAGTAGATATAAAAATACATAAATACGGTCGTAGTAGATATATAATACATAATACGGTCGTAGTAGATATATAAATACATAAATACGGTCGTAGTAGATATATATAAATACATAAATACGGTCGTAGTAGATATATAAATACATAAATACGGTCGTAGTAGATATATAAATACATAAATACGGTCGTAGTAGATATATAAATACATAAATACGGTCGTAGTAGATATATAAATACATAAATACACGGTCGTAGTAGATATAAATACATAAATACGGTCGTAGTAGTTATATTAATATATAAGTACGGTCGTAGTAGATATACAAATACATATATACGGTCGTCGTAGTAGACATATAAATACATAAATACGGTCGTAGTAGATATATAAATACATAAATACGGTCGTAGTAGATATATAAATACATAAATACGGTCGTAGTAGATATATAAATACATAAATACGGTCGTAGTAGATATATAAATACATAAATACGGTCGTAGTGATATATAAATACATAAATACGGTCGTAGTAGATATATAAATACATAAATACGGTCGTAGTAGATATATAAATACATAAAACCAAATTCAAACATACCACTTATCCAACAGAAACGTACATGTTTATTGCATTTCTGTTTAATGTCGATGTTCACGGCACCAACTTCCTTATAGACCAAAACTCGCAAGTGGTCGATTCCGAACCTGTAGAACCAGAGTCACCAAAGAAAGGATGCTAGAGAGAGAGTGTTTAAATGACCTTGCCTTTAGCCATTTAAGGGGGGGATGGTTGTTTGTTCTGTCCCTCTAGGCAGAAACCCCCTCCCCCCTAAGACATCAATTTGGGTCTGGATCTACTTAAGGGGAGGTTTGGTTTTCTGGACCACCTTATCCCTCATGTATAGCCCCACTAGTTTGGCGATTTTAAGACTTTGTGCTATTTAGATTTTTTTAAAGATTTGTGTGCTATTTAGATTTGTTTTAAGATTTGTGTGCTATTTAGATTTGTTTTAAGATTTGTGTGCTATTTAGATTTTTTTTAAGATTTGTGAGCTATTTAGATTTTTTTTAAGATTTGTGAGCTATTTAGATTTTTTTTAAAGATTTGTGTGCTATTTAGATTTTTTTTTTCTTTCTAGCGAGCGAAAACGAGCTTGTAAATTAACAGGAACCGGCCTTCGGCCGAGACATTTTTCTACCGAAAAATTTACAAATTTATCTCGAAAGGGGGTCTTGGGGGGTATTTTTTAAAGCTTGATGGAGGTCTAGGGAGCAAACAAAAAGCATCCCCTTAACCAGTATACTATTAATCCCTCTAGGCTGAAACCACCTCCCTCTAAAACATTAACTTGTCACATCTTCTCTACATACAAGCGATTTTCTGAAGCTTAGGAAGGATATATGGTAGCTAAAAGGATCAATTGAGTTAGTCTGTAGCTTTTTAATTGTTATACATCCTTCCTAAGCTGAAGAAAAAAAATAGTCTAATAATTGTCAGAATATAATGAAAAGGACGTCACCGGTACTGAATGGGTTAAACTTTCAATTTGGCTGTATCATGTAGAGCTGTGGTAGCGCTTTGGGCTCACAACCAAGAGGACCCGTGCTCGATTCCATGGCAGGATAAGACGGATGGGCAAGTCTTCTATCACCTGATACCTCTGTTCATCTAACAGTTAATAATTATGAACATGGAGATAATGGCCTTTGTGACGTACCAACTGGGGTAATAAACTTTAGTAAAGTGTTCCGAGTACTAGTGAATTTCTATGGAAGATCAGTCGCTAAATAATAATAATAATAATAATAATAAATATTCTACGAAGGCATCTATAATTATTCTAGCTCTCTCGGGCAGTTAATAAGTTAAGTCAAAGTCTCTCTCCCTCTCTAATCTAGTGTCGAGGACTGTCGCACGTAAGCTCAAATGATTCACTTTCTCTTTCTTCCAGCACGCGGCCCTCACTGTGTCACTGCTTAGCACAACACAGGCGGAAGTATCATGTATATCCTAATTTTGTAGATTTATATATGTAAATAAAACAAAGCTCACAATTCAATTATATACCTACCTACCTATAGAAGGGTTCGCCACTCAATCTAGTGGCACCGAGGAGCGCGCCGCCCCTCGTGCTGGGTGGTGATTTGGTGCAGCAGACACCTTTCAACTCTAGAACTAAATTAAAATTGTACTATGACGTTTATCTGTCTCGTTCATAAATTAATGTTCAAACTAAGAAAAGAAAAATACTGTTACTTTCAACTGTAGAACATAAATACATTCGTGGTATCTTGACGACTACAATTAATTGAATTCGTGCTGGAACGGTCTTTAATTAGCAATAGAACATTACAGACACGAAACACTGAGATATTAGACCAAATATGATGATAGTAAGCACATTTATGACTGTGATTTACGTATATGTACAACTCATTCTCTATTTACCATTATATGCAAGTTATGGTACAGAGAGAGAGAGAGAGAGAGTGAGAGAGAAAATGAGAGTGAGTAATGCCAACACCTCCTCTACATAACCACACCCTTTGATCATATACACAACAACACTCGCACCAAAACACAATGATAAACCAAGCGATATTATACAACACATCCCGATCCCTTCACCGGGGTAGTGTTGCCAATTTAGCTACTTTCCCGCTAGATCTAGAGATATTTACTTCGATCTAGAGGCAAATATTTACATCGAGCGACATGAATTATAGCGATATCCTGTATATTTGAACCATTTGTGAGTGATATCCTGAAGATTATGGCATTATTCTAGTGATTTTCGGCTTATATTTACACTCTAGCGGACTTGATTTGGTAACCCTGACTTATGCCCCCCCCTCTCCCCCCCCCCCCCCCAACATGGCGGGCTGTGGTGTGTGTCGTAAGGTTGGGTGAAAGTGAGAGTGGCCGGGTGCTAATACAAGTCCCAAGGAACGTATATTATCAAGTTGTCGTCGGGTAAGAGTATTTGTAATCGGAAGTCTCCAGGAATACTATTATCGACTCACGTAACTAAAGGTCTTGATATTGATAACGAAATGGGATGAAAGGTCTTAAAATAGACAAACTAATGGGGCGAACGTCTTATAATCTCAAAACTAATGGGGCTAAACATGAGGGAGAAGGGGGTCCAGTAAAAATAACTACCTCCCTTTAAACGGGGTGACAACACATTTTCGCTCATAAATGAACCCCTTGAGGATTATAACCCGTATTGACAAATAAATTCTGGCTATTATTAGACGATCTTTTTCAGTTTAGGGAGAACTTGTGGGAACCAAAGAGTTTATTGAGATACATTTTACCCCCTTCGATTCCTAGAGATCCTTTCTAAATTGCACAATATCGTTTAGTGATACCTAGAATAAAGAATATACAAGCGACCTCAAATCGATGCTCGCAAGAGATTCAAATACTAAATTATATTTATATATATATATATATTGTATATACTTAACTAAATATCTAACCAATATATATTTCCCAGACAGTATGAGGGCCACGCTGACTCTGCTCGCCCTGTTGGGCCTGGCTGCTGCCGCCCCACAGTTCAGACGTAAGTACCCACACCCCAACCCCCTGAGTACCCACACCCCACACTACCCTATCCTAATGTACCCACACCCCACACAACTCTATCCTAATGTACCCACACCCCACATTACTCTATCCTAATGTACCCACACCCCACACAACTCTATCCTAATGTACCCACACACCACACTACTCTATCCTAATGTACCCACACCCCACACTACCCATTTCTAATGTACCCACACCCCACACAACTCTATCCTAATGTACCCACACCCCACACTACTCTATCCTAATGTACCCACACCCCACACTACCCTATCTTAACGTACACACATCCCACACTAGCCTATCCTAATGTACCCAACACCCCACACTACTCTATCCTAATGTACCCACACCCCACACTACCCTATCTTAATGTACCCACACCCCACACTACCCTATCTTAATGTACCCACACCCCACACTACCCTATCCTAATGTACCCAACACTACCCTATCCTAATGTACCCACACCCCACACTACCCTATCTTAATGTACCCACACCCCACACTACCCTATCCTAATGTACCCACACCCCACTCTACCCAATCCTAATGTACCCACACCCCACACCCCAATTTTTTTTTTAAACTTTTGGTTAGGCTATCGCCCCTGGAAGCCTAATTCTGCGTATCTCAAATTTGTTGTTTTCGGTTAGGCTATCACCCCTGACAACCTATTGTTGTGTATTTCAACATATTTGTTTTCGGTTGAAGTGATTGAAGTGTTTCTAAAGTGAGTTAAGTGTTTTAAAGTGAGTGAAGTGATCTGAAGAAACTGACTGTTACCATGCCTCGCACTTGTACGAACTGCGCCGGTAGGTTTGGTGAGTCCATGTTTGTTACTGTCGATCTTCAAGTCTGCCGTCTCTGCCAGCAACGAGAGAATTTGACAGTGAAATTAGATGAAGCCTACAACAAGATCAACGTCCTCACCATGAAGCTGGAATCACTCCAAGAGTTTGTAACACTCAACGTTGGATTACCACAAACTTCAATTGTCACCGCAACTCCAGCAGCCACCAACGCCCCAACGTCAACTGCCAACAATTCAACGCCTGCAGTAGCCATTTCAGCTGATGGTTCCGATACTCAAGAAACAAATAGTAACTCTCTTCCCCCTCAAGACAACTTCCGTGTCGTGAGGAACAACGTTTGCCCCAAGACCAGGAAACCCATACCGATTACCGAGTGTCAAAACCGCTTCCAGATACTCGCAGACTCAGATGACGAAGCGGAAATAGAAGAAGTCCGGCTCGTGGGAGACTCGATGATACGTGGTCAGCTCAAAGAGTTTTGCGCCAGAGCACCTAAGACCAGGAAGCGTTTTTGTATCCCTGGTGGTGGTGTGGACGACGTAGTTGCTGCAGTTGACGAAGTATCTAAGCTGGCCCCTGCTAATACAATGTACGTCATCCACGTTGGATCCAACGATGTACAGCGAACCCGGTCGGAAGATTTGCTTTTAAAGTATCAGCAGCTGATCAAGTCGTTTAAGGAGAAGTCATCAAGGATCATCGTCTCAGGAATCGTCCCCCGGCTTGGTGTAGAGAGCCGATTTTACAACATAGCCACCAGCACAAATCGTTGTCTAGCAAACCTCTGCAGGAAGGAAAACGTGGGATTCGTCGACACCTGGGACAATTTCTACTACGATGACTATTTGTTTTCGGACAATAGAGTTCATCTGAACCAGGTGGGAGCAGCACGTTTTGGGCGTCTTCTCAACGATGCGGTGAAGGATTTTCGGAGAAGAAATCGACTCAGCACAGGACAACCAGGAAGGAGGACCGAAGACAGCGAGGGCGGCAACCTGTGAAGGAATTAAATGCTAATCTGTCAAGAACTGCGAATTTGGATAAAGCTCCACCAACACGACCCAAATTCAAAACCGCCAGGGATAACGACCGAGGACCGATGTCAGCCATGAATGTAAATGTAGATCCGACCAGAACCAAAAATTTGATTAAAGAACGTTCTGTGAGTTCTAAAACCACAACTTTAAAGGTTTTCTATGCAAACGCTCGTAGCATACGCAATAAATTTTCAGATTTAGAGAAACTAGTGTTTACTGAAAATTATGATGTGATTGGTATAACAGAATCTTGGCTCAATACAGTAGAGAGAGACTTTTTAGCAGAGTATTCACTTCCCGGTTATGTAATGTTTGAGAAAAGCCGAATAAATAAAAATGGAGGAGGCGTTTTATTTTATATCAAAGAAAGTCTTAATCCGACCCTCTTGTCAAAACCTCAAATTGTGAACGTCGACACATCTCTTGTGCTAATAAAGAATAATAAAGGTACAAAAATAATACTTGCATTAATATACAGACCTCCAGCTCAATCAGTGCAAACTGACCGAGAAATTTATGAACAAATTGCAGATGTAAGTAACTCACAAGATACCGTATTTTTTGGCGACTTTAATTTACCTGTAACCAAGTGGGGCGATACTCTTACTTCACACTCCGGACATGACTTGTATACGAACTTGCAAGAGAGTTCGCTTTATCAATTTGTTCGAACACCGACCCGTGGTAATAACGTTCTTGACATTGTACTTGCAACAAAAGAATCAATAGAGAATTTGAATGTTGGTGATGAATTCAGTAACAGCGACCATCGTACGATAACTTTCACTTTAAACTTTACTAGTAACGAACCAAATAGTAGCATCGAAAAAGTCCCTAATTTCAAGAAAGCAAACTTTCATAAACTTAGAGCTATGTTTAAAGAAACTGACTGGAGCTTTTTAATTAACAATAACGACATAAATACATCTTGGAAGTTATTCGAAACCACTTACCTAAAAGCAGTGCAAGACTGCATACCATCGAAAATACGGCGTCCAGGCCATAATAATAAGCCCAAATGGTGGAATAAAGATATTTCAAACTGCCTGCTTGCTAAAAAATTTGCTAATGATAGATTAAAATCCTCACAAAATGACGAAGAACGGGTGAAATTTGTAGAGCTACGACGCAAAGCCAAAAAGTTAATTAAGCAAAGTAAAAAGACCCTAGAGTTACATATTGCGAATCAAAGTAAAACAAACCCGAAAGAATTATATAGTTATATCAGAAAGACAAAAGTAGTTACTTCAACTGTTGGACCGTTAGTCGATGAAAATGGAGAATACACCAAAGACGAAGTACAAATGAGTAATGCCCTCAATACCTTCTTTGCATCAGTTTTTACAACAGAAGACCTCAGTGATATCCCTACACCATCGCCGATTCAGATTGATAATTCAGATGTTCTAAGCAATATCACCGTTACAGAGAGAGAAGTATTGAATTGTTTAGATAAACTCAAGGTAAATAAAACGCCTGGACCTGATACAATCTCGCCTAGAGTTCTAAAGGAAGCTAAGGATGAGCTCTCCAAACCACTGACATTACTATTCAATAAATCCTTGCAGTCTGGAACTATGCCTGATCAGTGGAAGATAGCCAACGTAACACCGATATTCAAAAAAGGCAGCAAATCCATACCCAGTAACTCTCGTCCAATTAGCTTAACCTCAGTTGTATGTAAAATGCTAGAAACAGTCATAAGAGACAGACTCGTAAATCACTTAAAGGAAAATAACATACTTTAAGATACTCAACGCGGCTTTCGTAAAAAACGTTCCTGTTTAACAAACCTCTTAGACTTCTTCCACGATATCCTCAACCTCTACGATGAGAGTAAAGCTGTAGATATTATATACCTTGATTTTCAAAAGGCCTTTGACAAAGTTCCCCACAAACGTTTACTGCTAAAACTAAAAGCGCATGGAATACAAGACGGTGTGTTGAAATGGATAGAAAATTGGCTCAGCGACAGAAAGCAAAGAGTAGTCATAAACGGTAAGGCATCTAAATGGACCAATGTAAGTAGCGGGGTACCCCAGGGATCGGTACTAGGACCAATTATCTTTCTAATTTACATCAACGACATAGATGAGGGTCTCACCTGTACAATCTCAAAATTTGCTGACGATACAAAAATTGCAAATAGCGTACTCTCAAAAGATCAAGTTGACGATATGCAACACAATCTAGATAAATTGTCACATTGGGCCCAAATTTGGCAAATGAGTTTCAATGCGGATAAATGTAAAGTACTACATATCGGATACCTAAATGAGAAAGCAAACTATTCGATGAATGGCACTCAGCTTAAGAATGTAAACAGAGAAACCGATCTGGGAGTAACAATATCGAGTAACCTAAAACCGAGTCAACAATGTTCAGAAGTTGTTAAGAAGGCAAACAAAATAATTGGCTTTATAGGCAGGTCATTTGAGCATAAATCCAAAGACGTTATCCTAACTCTTTACAATTCCTTAATCCGCCCTCTTCTGGAATACTGCGGTCAATGCTGGTGCCCTTATTACCAAAAAGACATAAACAAGCTAGAACGAGTTCAACGTAGAGTTACCAAAATGATACCTAGCCTAAAGAACAAACCATACGAAGAGCGTCTTAGAGAATTAAATCTATTTCCTTTAGCCCAGCGCAGATTAAGAGGTGACTTAATTCAAGTGTTCAAAATCATCAAAGGCATCGACAATATGAACTGTAGTAAGTACTTCACTATCAACCAATCTAATTACACGCGGGGAAACGGTTGCAAAATTATTGGTAAATCTTTTAACTCACACGAATCTAAGAATTTCTTCTTCAATCGAGTTGTCAACTTGTGGAATGGGCTTCCCCGAGACGTTATAGACTGCAGCACCGTTGATTCATTTAAACTCCGCCTAGACAAATATCTCGCATCAAACCCGCGACTGACTGCGTTTGTAAATGAATAACTTTATTTTATCCTCCCCTCAGTTACTAACCCATATGTCCCCTACTAACTTCCTAGTCCTGCCACGGACATTAGTTCCAGGGCAGTAGTTCCCTTTCCAATGTTCCCTTACCCACTCTAAACCACTGTTTGGACACTTGATCCTCAGTGTTTTGGAGGACAAGCAGCCTAGAAGGGTAATTAGACCTGTTGTTGCTTGATTTCCTTTGTACTACCCTATCTTAATGTACTCACACCCCACACTACCCTATCCTAATGTACCCACATCCCACACTACCCTATCTTAACCACTGTTGTACCGGCAACGTCTTATTGATTTTATTCCTACTATATTTAGACGATTTTGTGCAGTTGAAGAAAGATCTTAAGTTGTAAAAATGGTTAAATGAGATAGTAGGAAGCCTGTTAATAGCAGGAGGCCCATTTTAAACTGAATAAAATCGTCTAATAGTAGCCAGAATAAAGCTAAAAGGATGTTGCCAGTACAGAAGGGGTTAATGTACCTTAACACCTTCCATTATACGAATAACATAATATTTCCTTTATTCTTCTAATTAATATTTGGCTTTCATAATTTACCATATATTGCATTCATAAAATAAAAGTCAGAGATCGGTAACTTAGATAAGCATACATGTCATAGTTTATTCCGATTACGATGAAGAGGGTATGGCACACAACCCTATCTGCCGTTAGGTAAACTGGTGCCATTCTTCCCGACTTGAAAAGGAGCTTATTCATCCCTATCTGAAAGGGAAAAATAAATTGTCAGAACACTGCTCCACGTGGCAGGTATGGTCATGCTTGTATTCTGCTGATGCTGGTTTGAGATTATCTGCTAGACAGTCACAGGCCTGAGCAATCTGACTGCACGCCCATGAAGTTGACAATATACCGGATTTTAACACTCCAGATCCTCCTGAAATGCCAGATTGGGTTTCAAGGGGGTCTGCTTGCTGTCTATGTTTATCTCAAACAAGGTTTATCCATTACAGGAACTTTTGCTTCTCTGTGGGATGATATCTGTACTGATCATTAATCTTGTATCCGGGCTATACTCAGAAATTGATATTCTGGTCAAGTGTAGTGATCAAACATCTCCCTTTTGCCTTGTGAATTTCGAAGTATTCTAGAACCTTCACTTTTCAATGCTGTTACTTAGCTGCTACTGGACTGCACAATCTGACATTGTCGCTGTTAAGCAACTCTTAGAAATATAAGAATGATTGACTATGACTTTGCAGACGTTGTTGTGATCCTAGCTGCATCGCTTGAGATTCTCATATTGGATCTTAAAGTATGAAGTGAGGAGTCAAAACCACTGGGACTAAACTTCTCTAATCTCTTACACTGAGACCAAAGTTCCAGCATATAGTGTTTTGTTGAATGAAGCCATGCAATCTGTTTACACATGTGGCAAAAACCTGAAAGTCTTGGATATAATCATATATCTTGGAAATTAAATTAATTACACTCGTGCATTGGGCCACAATTTTCACCATCATCTCAACTTAACATATAGGGTAAAAGACTCTCTCACCAAAGGTATTTAACACTATCGACTCCCTGTCTCATTATATGGTTGCGAGACATGAGCTCTCAATAGAGGCTTGAAGAGATAAATTAACTCCTTTGGTACCGAATGTATCAACAAAATCATAAGGTATCCACTGGGATGACCACATACCAATCCAGCATATTCTCTCTGTGTCAGCTTTGGCTATTTGGGCACGTGGCTCAACTCCATGAAGTTAACTTTGCTCACTTGGTGGTTAAGGTGGATGAAATCCCTGAGTGGAGGAAACCTACAAGAAGACCAAATATCTCATGACTGAGGTAAGTTGAACAAACATTTACAGAGCTACTTAGAATGGCATGGAACCTCGCTCAGGGTTACCCCTGGAAGTGGAGTCAGAGCATGAATGCTGCTCTGTGCCATCACAATATAAGCCCTGTTTGATTGATTTACACTTTATATTATATAATATATTCCCTGCTTCTCCCTTTCTAACAGTGTCACAAAAGTCGTACATTGGACTGGAACAGGCGCTGGCTGGACGGTCCATCGTGGGTGTCGTCAGTGCCGACAAGATCTTCCACGCCTACGAGGAGGACCAGAACAACGTGGTGGTCCTCAACATCCCGGGGCTCACGGGGTTCACGGGCAGTTCGGCGCAGAGGAGTTTCCAGAGAAGTGCGGAGCTGCCCGTCGGCAGGAGTGAGTAGTAGCACATGGGTGGGGTTGGTGGTGGGGTGAGGGGTGGGGGCGAAGATCACCGCCATCGCCACCCCCTTAAGATCGAGGGATAGGTGGAGATAGGTGGAAGGGAGGGGGCTAGATGGTGAAGTGAGAAAGGAGAGAACTAATTGTTGGAGCAGATAAAGTGGTATTCCCTTGCCACCAAAGAATTTGCTCTGACCGTAGGGTGAGCTAGGTGTTTGTGTGTGTGGGGTGGGGGTGGGGGGGGGGGGGTTAGGTCTACAGTAGGTGATGGGGAGTGAACTAGGTGGATAGGGGAACTAGGTGGTGGAGCAGTTTATATGGCAGCTGGAATGAAATGAAACAGAGTATAAGTGTGTAGAATTGCAACAGTTTCAGTATACCATGACTCATTCTTTCATTTAATCCTGACTATTAAAAACATTATATTCAGATTAAGAAGTACCTGTGGGAATCAATAAGTTAATTGAGATAACTTTTACCCGTTTGATTCCAAGAGGTCCTTCTTAAACTCATTATGAACGTCTAATGTAAACCAGCATATGACCCAATAGGAAGTTATCGTACATAAAGGGTTAATTCCATATATGTCCCATTCTGCACACTAGTTAAGGAGGGATGGTTCACTTTTTGGTCGATTTTGTTTTATCTATTAATTAATTTTCTAGTTTCCTCCCTAGACTTCCATCAAGCTGTAAAAAAAAAAAAACATCAAGATGAATGTGTACATTTTTCGGTAGAAAAATGTCACGACCGAAGGCCGGTTACTCTTAAAATTACAGGCTTGCTATCGCTCGCCAGGATAAAAATCGACACCTAAATAGCACAAAAGGTCTAAATATTGACAAAGAAAGGGAGTGTAAAGTATTACATTTTTTAAACAAATGAGCACGAGGAAGAAGGGTGGCCAGAAAAACCCAGCCCATCTCCCCTGAAGATGGTTTGAAGACAGGTTTTGTCCAGCAGAGTACGAACCCACTTTAGTTTCCAGTTCTCATATATCAGTGACAAACAGCACTGCACCAGCAACAAGCCATACTCACCATTGGTGTCTTTCTATATAAAACGTTTTTCCATCACGCAAAAATCCTGCACACTACAAGCAAACGTGTTTCATATACTAAAAGGGACTCCGAAACAGAATACCCTAAAGACAAATTACAAGAACACAAACGAGGACATAACTCTACCATCATAGAGACAAAAGACACAAACACAACTAAACTTGGTAAGGACACAATTATGAAGACAAATATTATCACAGCACCACCAGGAACAAACGTGTAAACATTATTTTCTGGTTACTAAATATTCTGACCGAGAGCGAATGAATTTCTGAGAAAGATTCAGTAACATAAATTTCAATTATTGCTAGAATGAAGCGAAAGTGTAGTATATCGTCAATGGCATACCATTAAATGCACTATTACCCAGTAAAACAAATTATTAATATAGTTCAGAAAAGTATTCGCAAGGTTGGTTAAACACATTATGCGTATACAGTATACTACTAGCGCATACCTATGAAACATATAAAACTCTCTAAGTAAGTGAATGAAGAGGCCGGGAGAATAACACACAGGGGATAATACCACAGAAGAACAAACCCACATAAGAATAACACCACAGGAAGGCAACACCCAAATTGAAAACAAGGCAAACTATATTTTTGCAGATGATTGTCGTGCGTAATTTGTGTCTCCCTCAATATGCCTTCTTCACCCCTAGCCGGAACAGGTCTCGCCGATGTTCTCACCGCAGCAGAGTTGGAGGCCTTGGATGACCTCATTGAGTCTGCTGAAGATGCTGCTGAAGATGCTGCAGAAGCTGCAGAAGATGCAGCAGAAGCACAAGCTGAAGCATTTGCCAATCCTGCAGCAGCACGAGCAGAATCAATTGAGGATGCACTAGAAGCGCAAGCAGAACTAGCTGAGGATATAGTAGAAGCAGCTGAAGATGCAGCAGAAGCAGCAGCAGCAAGAGCAGGAGCAGGAGCAGTACAGGCACGAACAGGAGCACTGGCAAACCCAACCCTGGCAAGAGCTATAGTGACAGCAATTGAATTGGAGATTGCAGAGGAAGCAGCTGAGGATCAAGCCGATGCAGCTGAGGACGCAGCTGAGGACGCAGCCGAGGCAGCAGCATTAAGATCATTGGCAGCTATCAACCCGGCAGCAGCCAGAGCTGTGGAGTTACAAAATCAATTGGAGGCTGTAGAAGATGCAAATGAGGACAGAGCCGAGGCTGCTGAAGATGCCGCTGAAGCAGCAGCCTTAGCATCTATATTACAAGCAGCACGAAGTGCAGCAGCACAGCCAACACCTGCAACAAGAGCTGCCGCTGCTCCATTTGCACCTACTGCTTCAGCTGCACCAGTTGTAGCAGCTGCTCCAGCTGTCCCTGCTTCAAGAGCAGCATTGCTCATTCAAGCTGCCAGGAGTAAGCCCGCCGGTGTTGGCATGGCACCTGCTTTTGTATTTCAACATTAACCGAGGAACTTGGATATGTTGCTTGCATGTTAAACGCACGAACATTATCAACACACTCATCATAAAAAATATTAACCATTATTATCAATTACATTAACTTTCTTATTTCAGACCAACCATGAAGTCTTTAGCCTCGTAAGACTCAAAGAAGACGCTCAATTCGCGTCTCTATCTTTACACCTAAGACCATAATTTGTAAGCAGCTATAGCAGTGAAATAGTGATTACGGCTGAGGCATATACAGTTTTCTATCTCAAATTAACATTTATTGTCTCAGTATTCGATCAATATGGGATAGGCAATAACCTTGCCATATAATTAAGAATATGACAGAATGTGTTGTTTATAGAACCAAAGTAACTCGTGTATCAGTCGGGAAAAATCAGAGACGATATTGTCAAAATGTTCCAAGAGGATTGCTAAGAACCTTAATTTGAAGTATATACCGGTACAAATCGGTACAAAACTACCAATATCACGCATTATATATGTATTGTAGTGATGGCTTATTAGTTAATCAGTATCCCTAATGATCCATCTACTGAGCCACATAGCAAATCATATAAATGCTACATATTCAAAAATAGATATATTAATACAACACTAATATACAGTATATAACGTATTAACTGAAGGTAAAGCATGACCTCACACAAGCTACTGAACATGATTGTAGACATAAAGGAACATAATCTGCATGACATCAACACGAGACATGACCTTGCATGACGCAGTACTTTGATATTCAAAAAAGAAAAAAGAAAAAACAGAACCAAAACACCATTACTAACTATTAGTATATTCAGACGAACGTGTGAATAAAATATATAATTATTATCTTTCACATAGATATGTACACTGATTTCCGATTAAATTTATGACGACTAAACTTTGGAAGGTGTGCAAATTTGTCTGAAAACATTTACGTACATAAATATAGTAATTCATCATATGCAACTCTAATTTAGGAGCATGAGATATGGTGTTCCATTCATTTATAGCTTGAAGAGACGCATGTACTATACTGACCCCTCCAACTGTGGACGAGAACGTAAGTAACTAAAGTTTGGAATGTATACATACTCAAACGGACATGGACGTACATACAGTATGTGCTTTGTTATTATACAGTACAAGTATCTAGTATAATATCACGAATGCATGACTTACAATTACATAACTAACTAATACATACATATTTGATGTAAATGACAAACTCATGCGTTTGAATCTAAATAAGTATGCATGGAAAAGTATAAAATGCATGGCATCTATGGATGTTTCTTACTTATGTAATTCAATTAGTGCTTGAATCAAGTACGTAATTACGATAGTATCTTAAAATAACTAAATATTTTAATCGTAGAATAAATAACATAACAAAGTGCTTGAATCAAATACGTGTTCACCACTGAATAACAAAGAAGCATGGTTTGTTCAATAAGTGACCTATGTAAACAAATATATATATATATGTTTCGGTCATTTGTTATTATATTTAAATTTCTTATGTCCTATTAAATATTATTTTGAATATTATTATTATTTTTGTTTTTATTATTTGTTGTTGTTGTAGGCTGTCATTAATATAAATATAACTTGTTATATTAACCCTATTAGTATACCATGGCGTATATATACATTATATTCTGGCTAGGATTAGACGATTTTATGAAGTTTAGATGGGTCTGCAGGAGTCAAAGAAATAATTATAACATATATATATATATATATATATATATATATATATATATATATATATATATATATATATATCCTTTGCTTGCTAAAGGTCCTTCCCAAGCTGGATAAAATCGTCTACGGTTAGCAATAATTTAATTGAATAAGCTCGCCATGTTACTGAAAGGGTTATTTTTTATAAATGCATGAATCGTGATCTACATCTTTTTCGTATACGTTTTTATGGAGCATGAATGATTGGATAGTTGAACGAACCAGTTTTGTTTTACATGTTAGTGAAAGTAAAGTAACTGTACGTGATGCACAAAGACGAATACAAACGAAAGAGAGAGAGAGAGAGAGAGAGAGAGAGAGAGAGAGAGAGAGAGAGAGAGAGAGAGAGTGAGTGTGATAGGGAGTAAGCTTTAGAGTGAGAGTGAGAGTGAGTGAGCGAGTATGTGTGTGCAGTACATATTAAAATGGACAACATATACAAAGATTTGATAGCTAAGTTAGTGTATAATAATATAGAATTCGGAAATTTTACGAGCAGGTAATGAATATATGTGATAGAAATCTAAGAACAAATCATACGAACGTGCACATCCTATAATTGTTTTCTATCAATAATATTTGATAGCATAAGGGACAACAAGTGAGATATTTTTAATCAATAGAAAAATTGCATGAAAATTAGCAGAAGACGAATGATCTCCAATGCAATAGACTGGAATGAATGCTGAAATCTGAATGTTTGAATATATGTGGATATATTCCAGTATGAAGTTAGTTTCTGACTTGCTTTGTGACAAGACGACAATTGACCTTCCAAATTACAAAAAGCTAACCAGTTCTAATAAAGTTTATCCTTAGACGGACAGTGTCTTATGTATACAGCGTATATATATATACTTGGTATTATGGGAGTGTAGAAAGTCATCTAGTATACAGTAGAACATATATACAGAAAACACTGTCCTAAAGATGGGTCAGTATTGAGGTGGAAAACGTTTGGCTTTAATAAACTGTTACGGTGTTGACTTGGAAAAAGAAAAACAACATATATAAAAAGCAAAACGTTGTTTCCCTTAGTGAAAGATCAAGCTCAGCACGGTTCTCAATTATTCTGTCGCAACGAATACCATTTTATACATGAGCAGAGGTGTTATTTATATTGTCCTTACAAAATTAGACCTATAACACTTCCTTTTCTCCCCTTCCCCCCCCACCCCTCTCTCTCTCTCACTCTCTCTCTCTCTCCCCTCTATCTCTCTCTCTCTCTCTCTCTCTCTCTCTCTCTCTCTCTCTCTCTCTCTCTCTCTCCACCAGATCGCGCCCTGGCTGAGCAGATCGAGGACATGATAGAGGCCCAGGGGGATATAGCCGAGGACGTGGAGGAGCTGCGACTGCGCCAAATAGCCATCAGGAGTAAGGCGCCCCACAGTCCCATTGTTATAAGTAACACCCCGTTCTTAAGGGAGCCCACCTCGCTTTTTTTGTTTTCTCTTTTTCTCCATCTCTATTTGGCTTGTATCCATTCGGCCCCATTCAGCCTACTGTTTTAAGACGTTTACCCCCATCTAGGTGTCAATATATTCTTGGCCAGCGGTAGCGAGCCAGCATATATATATTTGTTTACAGCAAGCTAAATTTGTTAAATTTTTCGATAGAAAAATGTCTCCGGAAAAGCCAGATTTCTCCATACAATGCTGGATCGCTATCGCTCGCCAGGATGAAATCGACACCTGGATGGGGGATAAACGTCTTAAAACAGTTGGCTGAATGGGGCCGAATGGATACAAGCCAGAAAGAGAGAGAAAAGGAGAGAAAGATAAAAAAAGCAGGTCACCCCCCTCAACATTAATCATCAATTACAAACCCCAATGTACTTGAATAAACTAATGAAAGCATATGGTCCTCCAGGGATTCGAACTCGGGACACCACACCCAGAACATAAGCACCTAAACCATTACACCTCCAACACAGTTAATATACCCGAAATCCCGTACGTCAAAATTTCGTAGCCCTTAACCCTTTGAGGATCATGACGCGTGTTGCCTGTTTATTCTGGCTATTATTAAACTATTACATTCAGCTTAGGATGAGTATATGGAAGTCGGAGGGTTGATTGATATCGTATTTACTCTTCTGATTTTTCGCACGAAACTCCAACTAACAATGACCTGTGTTATATTGCAATAATCTTGCCCAATAATCTTGCAATAAATATGAGCATGAGTGTGTAAAATGCTCAACAGCATGGAAATTCACAGTTAATTCATATTGTTCATTGAAAGAAAGCCATTTTCCCTGAATTCTGTATTTTTTTTGGTATGCCTTGTGATTTTAATCTCATTATTGTTTTAGAGGTTATTCGGTACTCCATCATATATAGTTAATAATGTTTCAATTTCATGATATGCTTGAATCCACGTATTTTCCTACAGAGCTATCGGGTTCTAGTGAGAGATGCATTGAAAAAACCGAGAACTTTCTACTAAAATTTTCCCCTGCGAATGGGTCTTTGTAGAGGTAGCAAATAATTATGGATTTATGTTATTTAGTTTGGTACAAGTTTGATTTCCTTAGAATGCATCAATTTACACTACTTTGGGCATTATAGATTGGCATATAATACTGACTATAATACTAGTTTATTACACCGTTACCCAAGGCCATGAAACACAAAATATAAATGGTTATGGTGGATATATTTTATGAATTGTCTGCTTAAACTAAATAACACATTGCTTGATATCATAAATAGGCCTACCAGATTATTAAATACAATTTCATCCAGTTTTTCGAAAGAGAACATGGTTGACAATGCGTTAGTATTTATATTGCACACAAACATTAGAATAATTAAATATCTTTTGTCTTAAAAACATTTATCCAAGCATATAAGGAACGCACGTATATATAGTATATATATATAATTATATATATATATATATATATATATATATATATATATATATATATATATGGTATAATTATATATTATTGAATATACTCGCTAGACCTCTATCAAACTTTAAAACAAAAAACACCCCCAAAGATTTTTTTTTTTACATTTTTCGGTATAAAAATGTCCCTCCTAAAATTCCGCCCTCCAATCCTAACTAACCACACTCTCATCCCCACGGCCTTCCCTAACGCCCCCTTCCCTCCTGCCCGCACCTCCCTACAGCCGGAGTGGCCCTGTCCCCCCAGTTAGAAGACCGTATTGACGCGGCGGGAGATGCGGCCCAGCTAGCGGCGGAACAAGCGGCCCTCCAACAGTTCCTGGCCCCCATCAGGAGGAGGAGGAGGAAACGACAGACCGACGAAGAAATAGAAGCAGCCTTTGCTGAACTGGACGACTTCGAGTTCTCCACCGCCGACCAGGCCTCCTTCGGTCTCTCCAGCCTGGGCACCATCTTTGGTAGGTCGACTGGGGAGGTTTGGCTTTACTCATTAGACAGATAACACGGAATAGTCTCTATTTATTGTTTATATCATCTATGTAATTAATAATATATATATATATATATATATATATATATATATATATATATATATATATATATATATATATATACATTAATGAGTCACAGAGATAATGAGGCAGTTGTTCTATAGTTTTCCCATTAGCTCAATTGGAGAGATGTTGCTCTATTTAAATAATTTAAATTTTGAACATAATACTACATTTTACTAATACATATGCTACTCTTATCTCTCTTATGTTGCCAAGTTCAGCTGATAAAAACAAATTCCTACTTTTGTATTGGTAATATTAGGTATATTCCGTTTACCTTGTATGGCGAGAAAATGTCATCCCTAAGTAGCCCATTACCTGCCACTTAAGGGGAGGAAGACCGTTTTTCTGGACCCCCTTCTCCCTAATGTTTAGCCCCACTAGTTTTGAGATTATAAGACGTTCATTAGTTTGGCGATTTTAACACCTTTCGCCCCATTTCGTTGTCAATTTTAAGACCTTTCGTGCCATTTAGGTGTCGATTTTTTCCTGGCGAGCGATAGCGAGCATGCAATTTTAAGAGGAAGCGGCCTTTGGCCGGGACATTTTTTTTACCGAAAAATGTACAAATGTATCTTGAAGGGAGGTCTAGGGGGTGTTTTTCTAAGCTTGATGGAGGTCTAGGGAGGAAACTAACAAAAAATATATGATTAAATGAATTAACAGACCAAACAAACGGCCAATCTCCCCTTAATTGCAGAACATAATTATAACATATCTGTTTCATATTATTAACAGTTTGATTTTTTTAAATGACATTATATTCCCTCATTAACATAGAATTACCGTACAACTCAATAATCAAGTAAGGGGAATGACAAATGGCAGTAATATAGGTCAATAACTTAATTGGAGGTGTCATTTTCATATATTGGAGGTGTCATTTTCATATATTGGAGGTGTCATTTTCATATATTGGAGGTGTCATTTTCATATATTGGAGGTGTCATTTTCATATGTTGGAGGTGTCATTTTCATATATTGGAGGTGTCATTTTCATATATTGGAGGTGTCATTTTCATATGTTGGAGGTGTCATTTTCATATATTGGAGGTGTCATTTTCATATATTGGAGGAGTCATTTTCATATATTGGAAGTGTCATTTTCATATATTGGAGGTGTCATTTTCATATATTGGAGGTGTCATTTTCATATATTACCACTTTCAGTATACGAGGACGCGCCTCTCTATTTGTTTTTCAGACTAGCACTAAGGGGGGATGGTTCACTTTTTGGGAGATTTTTGCATGTACTCATTATTTTTCTAGTTTCCTCCCTAGACTTCCATCAAATTATAAAAAAAACATCCATTAGATCCCCCGTCTAGATTAATTTGTACATTTTTCGGTAGAAAATAGCCGGTTCTTTCAACATTACAGGCTCACTATCGTTCGCCAGGGAAAAAATCGACACCTAAATAGCACGAAAGGTCTAAATATTGACGAAAACATGGGGCGAAAAGTCTTAAAATCGACTAACTAATGGGGCAAACATCTTAACATCTGACAACTAATGGGGCTAAACATGAGGGAGAAAGTGGTCCAGAAAACCGGCCCATCCCCCCTTAAACGATTATATTTACTCTGGAAAGATATTGTGGTAGTCGGAGGGTTAATTAGGATAGACTTTACCCCTCGATTCCTAGAAGCTCTCCAAACCTGCATAAAAGCGTCTCGTATAAGCTAGAATACTATTACAAAGGCATCCTCAAATATTGAAGGGGGTTAATATTTTTTCGATTGAGTATGGATATCGTGGACAGGACCCTCAATCATTGAAAACAAAAACATGACACACCATTCTACACACTTAATACACAGACCTACAAAAGGGACATTACTGACGCTGCAACACTATGACTATTATTTATAAATAGAAAAAAAAATAGATTGCACAGTAGCTATGATAAGAAAGTTATTAGAATGATTTTAACTTATCAAGTATTGCAATTTAATTATAATATCGCATGTTCTAATATTTTCACAGACCTGCATGACTTTTACCACCTAGGCTTATTTGAATGCATTAATAGAATGAGAATAAACAGATCCTTAGCCAGAAATGTAAACTGGTTTTCAAATTATGCAATGGAAGATTTTTCACGGCACTTAGTTTGGATGTCAGTTCTTGTAGTCAAACTTAATCTATATATATATATATATATATATATATATATATATATATAGAAGCATGTTAAAAAATGTAAGGTACAGTCGTCCGCTTAAGTTTTGTTCCTCGTCGTGATCTTATGTATGAAAGTAAAATTAGGATGAATAGATTGCGAGTGTGGTTTCTTGTAATTATCAGTCGACTAGTCAGATGAGTTAACCACTGCATAAGAAACTGCACTTGTAGTTCAATCATGCGCATTATACTTCCAGGCATATGATCACAGATAGGAACAGAACTTACGAGGGCAACTGTACATTGGCTATTTTTATTCTTCTACAACTTTCTGAAAGATAAGACTAGTAAGATAACAGTGTCAGCTTTTCTTTGCTCCTTTACTCTTCTCTGACGATGCTAACCTGACTAAACTTTGGCCCAGTACGCGTGGAATAACCTGCCAGCCGACCAGCAACACTGAACTAGCACCAGTCACCAACCAAGTCAGCTAGCTACCAAGACAGCTAGCAACCATGTCAGCTAGCTACCAAGTCAGCTAGCTACCAAGTCAGTCAGCCAGTACGCCATGCCGCTACCTAATCTACCAAGTCATTTTGCCAGACATATAGCTACCTAATCTTCCAAATCAGCCATCCCACTACCTAATCTACCAAGTCAGCCATGCCAGCCTTGCCGCTACCTAATCTACCAAGTCAGCTATCCTAGCCACTCCACCATCTAATCTACCAATTCAGCCATCCCAGCCATACAGCTATCTAATCTACCAAGTCAGCCATCCCAGCCTTGTCACTACCTAATCTACCAAGTCAGCTATCCCAGCCTTGTCACTACCTAATCTACCAAGTCAGCTATCCCAGCCTTGTCACTACCTAATCTACCAAGCCAGCCACTCTGCCATCTAATCTACCAAGTCATCTGGTCTGCCAATCCGCTTCCAAATCAGCCCGTCAATTCAACGTTGAAAGAAGCCGCTCCAGCTTGGGCCTAAAGCACCGCAGAGACCGACTGCCAGCACGACATTCTCGCAGCTCTGCTTTTTCTGCACTGAAAAAATGCTTCAAAACACCATGCACCTGCACACACACACACACACGCACGGACAAACATTCGACGCTACACTGGCACGCACGCACAAACTCACCAACCTGCTTTCAGCTTGCAATGTGCACTTAAAAAAAGACGAAACAGACACTTGACAGTAGGGCAACACGACCAAAAACAATGAACTCTGTTTTCTACCACTCTCGTCAAATGCCATGCACTCTCTCACTTCCACTTTACAGCATAAGCCAATAGGCAATATTTTCTTTTCCTGTAAATCATGTTACTATGTATTCTCGTGAGCCACAATGGTCAACGGCACAAGTCGAGAATTTTCAGAAACAACGTACGCCCTTTACCCATATAATATGCACACATAATACAATTAATTATGATTAGTCAGTGGGGGCTTAAGCCGACATGAAATACAGTATAATATCAAGCTATTAGATCACCGCCATGATAATTTGAAGATAACTATTCTATTATTATTGCAAAAACCCTAAACACTGCAGCTGTGCCTTAACATTATTGTGGTATTTTAATTTATATTTTTAATTAGTATTATTTTTATTAATCTCACCACCACACCCCCAATGAAATTAATTAAAGTATATATGATCCACCGGGATTCGAACCCGGGTTATCACACACATATTATTGCCACCTTAACCATTACACCACCAAGACGGTTAAAGGTTTATGCACACGCCTACGACTTATTATCCAGAATCGAAGTATTCAAATGTAACTATGGAGTCTTTCAGGGTAATATTCTAAGGGTTGATTTTGGGCAAAACGGCACGTCTACTTTATCAATAATTTTGTTAAGGTTTATGATGGTTACTTTACATTGTAATGGAACTATCAGTTGAAAACAATATATACTCCCATACATTACACATAAGTTATACTAACCATTCCATTAACCCTTTCAAGATACAATTACGCATTTCTTTCCTATTTTCTGGCTATTATTAGACGATTTTATTCAGAATACGAAGAGTATATGGAAGTCAGAGGGTTAATTGAGATAGCTTTTACTCTTTTAATTCCCCAAAATCCTTCTTAAGCTGTATAATAGCGTCAAATGATAACCAGCATAAACTGTCATAATGCGTCATAATCTTCAGAGGGTTAAGTAATTTGCACCAAATACTATACGCAATCTCTTTATCCTCCATTATCCTGTCCTCGTCCCGTCCTCGCTCACCGTAATTATGTCCTCTTCCGTCATCCTGTGTAAACCTATCCTCATCCCGTCCTCATTCATCGTAATTGATTCCTCTTCCATCATCCTGTTCTTGTCCCGTCCTCGTAATTCTGTCCTCTTCCACCATTCTGTCCTCGTCCCGTCCTCTTTCACCGCAATTCTGTCCTCTTCCGTCATCCTATCCATACCTGTCCTCGTCTCGTCCTCCTTCACCGCAATCCTGTCTTCTGTCATCCTGTCTCACTTTACAAACCCACTCTTCTTACTCTACTAACCTCACCCCACTTTGAAACTGTCCTCGGTCCATTATAAACCCGTCCTCGCACCACCCAAAACTCATCTTCTCATTTACCAACTGTCCTCGTTTCATTTTAACCCCGTCCTCGCACCACCCAAAACTCATGTTCACATTTAACAACTGTCCTGGCACCACCCAAAACTCATATTCTCATTTACCAACTGTCCTCGTTTCATCTTAACCCCGTCCTCGCACCACCCAAAACTCATCTTCTCCTTTCACTAATTCCTCGCCACAATACAACTATTCCTCACACCGTCTTAACCTCCAACCCCTCCCGTGGCAATCTTCCCCCTGTCCTCGCCCCGGCCTCGACCCCTGCAGGAGCTCACTTCGGGAACTGGTTGGACACCACCTTCGACGCCAATGTGGAGCTTATCGAGAACATGGAGAGTCTCGGTCTCTTGGCAGTCAACGGAATCGAGGACTTCGCGCTTTCCGAAGATAACGGGAATGCAGGCTTATTTGGTGGTTAGAATCTCAACTCTCTCTCTCTCTCAGCCTCACTCACTAGATAGGAGTCACTTCTTTCTCTTCTTCTTCTTTTTCCTCTCTCTCTCTCTCTCTCTCTCTCTCTCTCTCTCTCTCTCTCTCTCTCTCTCTCTCTCTCTCTCTCTCTCTCTCTAAATATTGTACTCTTGGTACGAACCGAACATAGCTTTATTGTAGCATATCACTGACCCCTTTTTTTGATAAACTAATAGCAATTGCCAATATGCAAAGTTAATTACAATGCATCAGTCAACTAACTAAAAATATAACTATATAGTATATATATATACTGTATATATTAATGATTATAATAACATATTCTCCACATTCCTATCTCCGTATGTTGATGTAGCACTACCTAAAGGCTAGCAATATGGCAATAACAACTGTCTTGATAGCTTAATGGATAAGTGCGCGGAATTTCGGTGTGAGTGTCCTAGGTTCGAGTCCTTGGAGTGCCACATGTATTTGTTGATTTCATTAATTGAGTTTAGAAGTGAAGTTTGTTTGTGAAAAAATATAATTCAACCGCAGAGATTTTCCTATACATTCTTGTTAATACACGGAACACACGAGAGCCTTCTGTTAGCTATTGTTGATTTTCAGTGGTGAATTGCAGAGAACGCTTAACCCTTTCAAGATTATGACGCATTTTGACAGTTTATTATGGTTAACATTAGACGATTTTCTACAACTTACGAAGGGTCTGTGGGAATAATAGGAGCAATGGTAATCTCATTTAACCCTGATTTCCATATACCCTTCCTAATCTAAATATAATCGTCTAATAATAGCCAGAAAACAGAACAAAAATGCGTAATAGAATCTTGAAAGGGTTAACATATCCCCTTCCTAATATAATCTACACTATGTTATTATTGTTGAACCACACAAACTTTCCGTTTTCTTCAACCCTCCTCCCGTTTTCCTCAACCCTCCTCCCGTTTTCCTTTCAGTAGCGATCCTGCTGAAAACCTATTTGTTGTTACGTGATCCAGTGTACTATAATAAGGATGAACATAACCAGGGTGTCAAACCGGAGCAATTTTTGTTGATGCTTTGGATGAATACGAGAAGGAATACAGGAAAGTTCACATGAAATAGCATTGTTTTGACCATTGTATCACTGCCAAAGACATAATTTGAACTATAAACCATACTTTTACCTCTACATATACAATAATAGAGACTGAAAATAATGAACTTGGCTCTCGTTTGACACCCTGAAATATAACTTTACTTGTATTTGCCATATTCACAAATATATATCACTTGTTTTATACCTAGGTTTATTGAATGTTATTGTTAAGAAAACAAAATAAAGATGTGAAACTCTAATATCTATTTATTCCACCCACTATGTATGAAAATGATGGAAGACAAACGAATCATATACTATTGAACAACATATTGTTATCGGATGCTTGATATCTCACTACCTATTTTGTTAACATATACTACCATTCTTTATTAAGGGGTGTTTTTTAGTGTGTTTCCTAGACTTCCATCAAGCTTGAAATTACACCCCCTTGACCCCCTTTCAAGATAAATTTGTAAATTTTTCGGTAGAAAAATTTCCCGGCCGGAGGCCGGTTCCTCTTATAATACAGGCTCGCTATCGCTCGCCAGGAAAAAATCGACACCTAAATGGCACGAAAGGTCTTAAAAGTGACATAAATGGGGCAAAAGTTCTTAAAATCGCCTAACTAATGGGGCGAACGTCTTAAAATCTCAAAAGCAATGGGGCTAAACATGAGGGAGAAAGGGGTAAATAAAAAAATCCCTCAAGTGGAAATCTCCCTTTAAACCCAATAATACGTAATTTATCTAACATAGCTTACCAAATCATAAGCTATAACGTAAACTTGGGCATTTATGTTAACTAACAGCCCTTTTGATGTATAATATATATTGTACAGTATATATATACTGTATATATATACTGTATATATACAGTATATGAAAAAGAAGGTGACAAATATGGTGAAAAAGGAGGATAACTGAAAGAGGCCGTCGAAATGGCCATAATTATCCTAGAACTATCTTTCATTTCGTCATTGTTTACTATGCGTGCCCTACCGATAAATGTACAAATGTATCTCGAAGAGGAGTCTTGGAGATTTGTTGTGTTCTTTTTTAAGCTTGATTGAGGCTAGGGAGCAAACTAAAACAAATATATATGTATATATTTATGTATCTACTCAGGCACATACTGTACACCATAGCTGGGGTTGGCTGACTCGAGACAGAGACCGAACAGAAACAACATTAAAAAGTTCCACTTCGTAGGGTCTGGGACCACCTTCGCGTTCCCTGGCCCTTTCTCTGTCTCGTCTAGTAGGTGAAGTCTACAAGGGGAGGAGGAATACTAGCCTCCCGCCCCCAAAAGGAAAAGTAGTACAGTAAAAGAGACAGACAGAAACGGCTAAGGTTGGGTAGAGGATGCCAAACCTCACTCTGGATAAGACCAGCCCTCACCCAATATAATCCTAATAAATAAAGAAAATATATGAAACAAATACTGTATATATTTTAAACAGGAAAAAATAACGAAATGCCTCAAAATGATCTGATAACTCAAAGCTCCTATCCAGCTCCCAAACACGTATACCAAATAGGTGTAAACATTCTTGTGATACTCTTTAAGGGGGGTTGACCTGTTTTTGTTCTGTCCTTTTCTATCTGTCTCTGGCTTGTATCCATTTGGCCCCATTCAGCCTACTGTTTTAAGACGTTTATCCCCATCCAGGTGTCAATTTTTTACTGGTGAGCGGTAGCGAGCCAGCATATTTTTTATTTTTGTTTGACAGCAGGCTAAATTTGTACATTTTTCGATAGAAAAATGTCTCCGGCGAAGCCGGATTTCTTCATATAATGCTGGCTCGCTATCGCTCGCCAGGAAGAAATCGACACCTAGATGGGGATAAACGTCTTAAAATAGTTGGCTGAATGGGGCCGAATGGATACAAGCCAGAGAAAGGGAGAAAAGGACAGAACTAATAAAAAGCAGGTCACCCCCCTTAAGGGGAGATGGGTCGTTTTTCTGGTCCCCCCTTCTTCCTCATGTTTAGCACCATTAGTTTCCAGATTTTAAGACGTTCGCCCCATTTCTTAGTCTATATTAAGACCTTTCATGTCATTCAGGTGTCGATTTTTTCCTGGCGAGCGAAAGCGAGCCTGTAATTTAAGAGGAACTGGCCTTCGACCGGGACATTTTTCTATCGAAAAATGGACAAATTTATCTTGAAGGAGGGTCTTGGGGGTGTTTATTTTAGCTTGATGGAGGCCTAGGGAGGGAACTACACAAATAATGAAAAACTACATAATTGAGCACCTAAATACGCCCATCCCCTCCCCTTAAGTTGGGCTTGAGTGCACTTGTCATATAAGTAACACCCCCCTCTTAACATTAATCATCACATACAAACACCAATGTACTTGAATAAACTAATGAAAGCACATGGTCCTCCCGGGATTCGAACTCGGGACACCACACCCAGAACATAAGCACCTAAACCATAATACAGATCACCAGAGGGACAGGCTGACGGAGACCCACTACAGTATGTACCCAATTAGCGGGAGTATAAAGGTACATGTCAAAGGTATGAGTGGTGCTGGTATACTGACTCAGGGTGATAGTGGATTGGATGGTCAAGGCCAATTTTTAAAGGGAGAGCGGGGGGGTTAGTTTGCCCCCTGGACACATCAAGCTATAAAAAACATAAGAGGGAAAAAAAAAAAAAAAAAAAAAAAAACACACACACACACACACACACACACACACACACACACACACCAACAACAACAACAACAAGACCCCCTTTCGAGATAAATTTTTACGTTTTTCGGTAGAAAAAAAGTATCGGCCGAAGGCCATTTCTTCCTGAATTACAGGCTCGCCATTGCTCGTCAGGATAAAATCGACACTTAAATGGCACTTAAAATCATGGAAGCAGAAATTGGCTATAGAATGAAAAATACCTGTATATATATTGAAAAGGTTTAGTTCTGATGTTTTCTACTATTAAAAATGCATTTTACCTACCAAGATAAATTATATTTATGTGCTAAAATATCATACAGAACTCGCCCTTGGAATAGAAACGTAGTTGTCCTAAAATGCATTCAAGCTGACCCCCCCCCCCCCCGCCCCCTCCAAAGTCACATGCGTATAGTACACCTGTACTACGCAGACGATTCAACTCAAACTATCCCCTTCAGCACGATGACGTAATTTACATCATATTTTGGTTACCATTATACGATTTGTTTAGCTTATAATCTACTTCAAAGACTCAAAGGGGTAAATACGATCTCAATATACCTTCTGAATAACATAGGACCTTCTTAACTGCATAAAATCGTCTAATTTTAGCAATATTAAAAGGTAAACAAATTCCATCGTGTTGAAGGGGCTAAAGTACCAAACGGCACAGTCCCAGAAAACCACGATCTAGGTAAAAAAAAAAAAAAAAGTAATCGCAACTCTAACCTCTTGTAACTCAGGAAGGGCTGGAGCAAACGGGGATTAAATTTTCCACACTTACTGGTCGACTCTTTCCAAATGGTGGTGGAAATGGCTAAGTTATGAGAGGTTGGATTCGGGATTACTATCCAACCTAAAAGGAACAGTCTCTCTCTCGCTCTCTCTCTTTGGACCACTATGTAACCTTCCTTATCCAGCCCATCTGGCCTTTCAGCGACGGGCCATAAAACTTTCTTTAATTCAGACCTTAACCCTTCTAAAACTTAATTGATTCAGTTCTTATATATCTACAAGTCGTAATTTTCCCCTTAAGGGGGGGATGGGCCTATTTATTTGCTCATGTATGTATATTTGTACTATTTGTGTAGTTTCCTCCGTAGACCTCCATCAAGCTTATATAAACACCCGCCCAAGACCCTCCTTCATGATAAATTTGTACATTTGTAGATGGATAAATATCCCGCTCGGCCGGTTCCTCCTAAATTACAGGCTCGATGTCACTCGCCAGGATAAAATCGACACCTAAATGACACGAGAAGTCTTAATATTGACAAAGAAATGGTAAGAAAGGCCTTAAAAACGCCAAACTAATGGGCAGAACGTCTTAAAATCTGAAAACTAATGAGGCTAAACTTGAGGAAAAAGGGTGACCAGAAAAACGACCCATCTCCCCTTAACCCATTCAGTACTGGTAGTATGCCTTAACCCTTTGAAGATTTTAACAACTTATAGAGGTCAAGGGTGCAAACAAATATATATATATATGTATATATATACGTATATATATATATATATATATATATATATATATATATATATATATATATATATATATACCGGTAATAATAATAATAAATAATAATATTAATAATAATATATAATGGACGTTCGCGTTTTCTCACACGGAAAAGGGTTAATTTAACTGTATTCACCTTAGATATTTTGGCATATTTAACTCCTTCACCACCATTACGTAATTTTCATCATATTCTGGTTACCATTAGACGATTTTCTTTAGTTTATAGTCTACCTCTACGACTAAAAAAGGTGAATACGATCTCAATAAACCCTCAGAATAGCATAGGTTCTTCTGAAACTGCATAAAACCGTCTAATTTTAGCCAGAATCAAATGTAAAATGGCATCAAGGTACTGACGGGTTTTAATTCCTAGATAAACTACTACACCTTTTTCAGACGTGTGCATGTTCTGACAAAAACTGATACAGAAATTCAACTGGAATATTAGCTGGTGACTGTGCACATTTACCGGTTACTTTGTGGATATTATCTTGCGAACACACACACACACACATGCAAGAAAATTGTTAAAATACTGACAATTATATTTTAATAGAAAAGATAAA